>CM038215.1:66779504-67379504 GCA_021442155.1 Cymbidium sinense
AATGGAGAATTGAGAAAGTTGGCACAAGAAGTGGCTCCCCTATTTTGGATATGCTTGGGAGTGAGGAAATTTGATGAGGGATACTTTTAGAATGCTTGGAAGCTTACTAGAGAACTCGAAATTCACTTAGGAAGCTCGGCCGAATCAAATGGAGTGATTTCCAGTTCGAATTGATGGGGTATATCCCTCAATTTGCTGAGGTGGATAGACAGGATCTTCTCTTATTTTTTGGTCGGCCAGCCACCGCCAGAGCACCGGAGTGGTCGCCATCAAGTCCACATGGCTCATCTTGATTGGATGAAGCCATGACAGAAATCTCAAGGTTAGATATGGATTTATTGTCTTCCTTGAATCCATTGGGTGGTCAGTTTATAAGGGAGGTGAGTTAACTCACCTCCCTTTAGTCCATGGCGGACCTGGCCCACTTAGGATGGGCTAGGTAGCTTAGGTGATGCCCTATTTGGGGTGAGCAAGGGCTGCCAAGTGATGGGAGAGTGTACTTTGCCATTTTAGGAAGAATTTAAGGTGGGCGGGAAGGATCCATGGGTGATTTGTCTTGGATTTAAGTCCAATTAGGTTTGGGCTTGTTTTGGGCTGATCTAGGATGGGTTTGGGTCGAGTTAGGTTAGCTTCCAAGGTCCCATGGGTTTGTTTCAAGGGTTTTAGCTTAATTTGGGTAATTTGGGTCAATTGGGTTTGGGTTAGGTTGACCAATTGGTCAAATTAGGTCAAATCAAGGCTTGAGTTAGGTTCAAATGATGATTTGAAGTATTTTGGCTCAATTGATTTCAATTAATTTGGCCTAGGTTTGATTTTGGTTCATTTGAAATTTCCAAGTTAAAAGGGATAACTTGGGCTTGACTTAGGTTAGCTTGAATTTGGTTTGATGATTGTAGGTTTCATTTATATTTGGACAAATAATTGAAGGAATGAATGATTCAAGAGAAAATTCATTAATTTTGACTTGGTTTGGATAGGATTTGGCTAAGTCTACGAAATAGACCTAAAGGGCTTCGATAGGATTTTAATTTGATTTTGGATTTGATTTTGGTCATTTGAATTTATATTTCATTTATATTTGTGAATATAAATGAAGGAACAATTGGTTTATAAAGAAATCAATTGAATTTGATTTGATTTGATGGCAAATTTGGCTAAGTTTGTGAAGGTAGGTCCATATGGCTTGAATGTGATTTTGATTTAGTTTGATTTAGTTTGATTTGATTTCAATCATTTGGATATGGATTTCAATAATATTTGTGAGTATAAATGAAGGAGCAATTTATTTATAGAGAAATCAATTGAATTTGATTTGATTTGAAGGTGGAATTTGACTATGCTTATGAACATAGTTCATATGGCTTACTAGGGTTTTGGGATTTGAATTTGATTTTGGGCTTCAATTCTTTGGGAGTCAAATTTGGATTTGGATTTGATAGGTGATTGAGGGATTGAATTGATCTTTGAGAAAATCAAATAAATTTGGATTAAATCGGATTTGGCTAAGGCTAAGTCCATAGAAATGCAATCATAAAGCATATAGAGGATTTTGGGCTTGAGCTTGGTCATGACATTGGGTCACTTGGGATTGGATTTGAATTGGAGTTTGATAGTTTGATTTGAGATTGAATTGATATTTAAGAAAATTAAATGAATTAAGATTGATTTGAATTTGGTTAAAGCCATAAGATAAAATCAAAAGGCTTAGGAAGGATTTTGAATTTGGATTTGATCATGGGTTTTAATCATTTGGAATTAGATTTGGATTTGGATTTTGAATTTTAATTTGAGGTTTGGTTTGAGATTTGAATTGGATTGGATTTGGGAAGGTGCACATGGGCCGAGTTTAGGTTCTAGGTGGATGATCTTCTTAAGTCCTTGAGGCATGACTTAATCCCTATGGTGAACCTTTAGGTCTCTAGGCTTAGGTTAAGCATTCACCTAGAAGTGTCTTATTGCTAGAGCCCTTAATGTCTAGAAGAGTCCTAAGTCTAAGAATAGGAAGTTGAGAGCTCACTAAAAGTGAGGTCAACACATTTTCACACATTTTGTGGAGCGGTGAACAATACAATGGTATCAGCTTTAGGCTTGGGTGGCACATCTTCAAAGAATATAAGTTATATGACAGTGCTAAGAATTTTTTTGGTGTGGGATTTGGAGTATCAATGACAATTGTTATTTTGATTGATGGTATCTGGTGTGATAAAAGTAGGAAGAGGAGAAATAGGAGAACTATTCATGGATGACATGCATGGATACCTCTGTGGAATGATACCACTAATAGAAGGAGAGCAAAAATAATAATTTTACGATGTGTGTTTTTTCTTTTAGTAGTTAAAGAGTTTAGTTATAAAGATGTATACTGTTGTTCATAGTTTGCTTGAAAAGCTTTTGCATGTATATCATAAAAAATTCAAAATTTGAAGAACAGGCTGAAATTCATTCCTTTTAAAGGAAAAGTACTTTTAAAAATTTAAATATAATCAAACGTAATGCTACGATGGCAATAGCCAATCTTCCGCTGCCTGTGTTATCTTCCATTTGATTTGTTTGATTAAAAAAATGTCATTGGCCCTACAATCATCCATTTTTTCCCATTAAAAAAAAAATTCTCTTACATCTTATGTTAACCAGAAGTTAAAGCTAAACTTTATTTTAATTGACAACAGGTAAAGATGTTTTTTTTTTAATTTTAGTTGGTCGATTGTTATAAAAAATCTTTATATATATAGATAGATATAAACTTATGAGAATAATTTTGTTTAAAATTGTTTATATTTTAAAAGTATGATAGACTAACATAGTTTTATGTTTAAAATTCATGGTATTTTAATTCTTTTATTAAAAATATTTAACCTAAAAATAAATTGCATTTATACGAACTGTCTCTAATTTGTCCAGAGTTCATTCTCAAAGAATTTCAGCTGAAAGCCAAACATATTTCATCAGTCAATCACTCATTATATTCTAATTATCTTATTTGTTGCTTCTAACCACCTTTCAAAAGTTTATTTTCACATGGATAGACATATAGTAACATCTGATCCCTATTGGACATTCATCCTTGACCAGAGTTAACATTAATTAAACTAACCTCTTATTAGAAAGAAAATTTTCATATAAAAATATATGAGAGTAAAAATATCTAATGATTAATGGGAGATTTACATACATCCAACACAATTCTTATGTATTTACATATCTAACACTTAAAGTTAGATATTTACTTATCTAACACTTTTCTATGCTTAAAAAGGTGCATTTCACTTTTAAAAGTGAATAAGTGGTATTTTGATGTGATATTAAAGATTAAATGTTATATATGTAAAATTGAAGTTTAGATGTTCGATAAGTAAATATATAAGAATTTGGTGGTATGTATGTAAATCCCCATGATTAATATATGACATTAAACTTTTAATTCTCCAATAGATTTTTTTATCAAAAAAATAATAATAAATAAAAATAAAACATCAACTAATCAAAAGAAAATTAGATTGTGTCAAGCCCTTCATATTTGACCAACTAATCATGTGTTGAGCTTAATGTATATATATATATATATATATATATATATATATATATATATATATATATATATATATATATATATATATATATATATATATATATATATATATATATATATATATGATACTTAAAATATTACTAAAAGACAATCCTAATGTCAAAAGCAAGTTGATCCTAAAAACCAGAGCACTTAACATATCATTGAAAACTTTGGGATATCGTTAAATCCCTAAATATCTCTTAAACATGGAGTGTTTATAGTCAAATCGGCCTTTGATGAGCTAGATCTAACAAGCCAAATATCTCATAATTTCATTTGAACATTCAAATACTTAAAATACATCAAAATGATCAAAGGAATCATTTTGAGTCGGTGGAGTGGGATTTTGCATGTATTTATGTGAACACCACTCTAATATATAAATAGCTCATTCTTCACATGAGGAGCCAAGCAAGAGAGAGAGAGCTCTAAGTTTGAAAATCCTCCAAGCATAATCGTCCACTGACGGCCACCATACCCTGCTGGTTTAACCAACCGGCCATGCCGCCCATCGCCGTGCCACCGTTGATCCGCCATTTTCGCGGTCATCACATCACCACACTGCGCCAAGAACTATCGCCGGCATTGTTGCCAACCACCGCTGCTTGCCATCACGCCAATCATCATCGCCCATCATCGCTTAAACGCGCCACCGCCATTATTCCATGGCCACCGCCAGACATATCTCGCCGGTCACCATCACGACGATCTTTATCGCTGCCATCGATCCCGCACCATTTACTACCAAAGCTTACAACTCAACGTGACTATATAGCGTTGTTCCGATTCTGAATTTTCATTGTCGCTCTTCATATATACAATTCATTATCGGGAAATTTTGTACTGAAAACATAGTGGAAGATGGGTGTGAGCCTTTTAGGTTTTTCACGAAAGTTCGAGTTTTCTAATTCTTCAAACATCTGTGAACTCCACACAACAAAGCTAGGAGTAAACTTTTACTCAACCTAATCTATCTAATATATATATATTACAACTTAATAGATTTAATACCTCTATTAAGCCCTGTGATTATTTTCATTAGAAGTTTTTCAAATTTAAGAAATCTTCTTTAATCATTTTTGTTATTGGTAGAATTCAAGTTTGATGGTTGAAGTAGAGGGATGCATCTGGACTATTATGTGATAGAAAAGTACTAGCCTTAAGAGAAATTTTATAAGATTGTGATATGACTTGCAATGATTTATGATACACAATGTTGGCCAATAACAGAGAAGCATAAAATTCAGATGTTGTACGAGATGAGGATGCTGGTAGATGAGTGGCTTTACTCTTAGAGATAAAATAAATGAATATATATGTGGTAAGGAGTTGCTCTAATAATAGATAAGATTATAGAGAGTTTTCTTAGATGGTTTGACCACTTAAAACGTCAGTTGTTTGATGACCCAGTTAAGAGAGTGGTTATATTAGATGTACCATATGTTAGGAAAGGTAGAGGTAGACGTAAAAAGACTCGATTAGGATGTATAAAAATGACCTTAGTTTATTAGAATTAAATGATAATTCAACACCTAATAGGACATGATGGAGAAAAGGATTCATATAGCCGACACCCTATATAGTGGAATAAAAGGTAATTTGTTGTTGTTTGTAATCATTTCTTTAAGATGAGTGTAAAACTCCTACAATAATTTCCTATAATTTTTAAAATTCAATAATTCTATTACTAAAATTAACTTTATATATATATATATATATATATATATATATATATATATATATATATATATATATATGAACAATAAAATAAAAATCAGATTTTATTGGATTAAAAAAAAAAAGTAAGTTTTATTATTTTAAACAGTTAAATTTTTTTTTTTTAAGTTCTTTAACAATTAGATATAGGTTGGTTTTAACTTGAGTAAGATCACAAATAATTATTCATTTAGTTTTGGCACTTACTCTAGTTCTAGACTCATTATAGTTATAGCTCATTAATTTTGATTTGAACATGATTTGATTTCAATTTAAACATAATTTAAGTTAACTTTTTCATTGATTGATTAGTGTTGATTTGGATTTGAAGTCAATGAAAGCAAAACCGGTGTATTTTAAAATGATTAATTAGAAAACTATTTCTCAATTATTCTCCAAGGGATTCAATTCTTGCTGGTTGCTTAATCAAGATTCCAAGTCTTCTATGGTTGGCATCTACCACCACTAAAATAAATAAATTTTTTTTCTTCTTATCATTAAATAATTTTGGATGGCTATAAGAAATTCCACATCCAAGTCTTTCACATGACTAGAATGAAGGCTTAATAGATTATTACGTAGAGGAATGCAGCTTTACGAACTCTAATAGCACAAATACAACACACAATTATTGTGTATTGGCTGTGAACTATTATATATTGATGTAATATTAACTTCACGAGAATATACAAATACACATCATCTAAATATAAGAATTGAAGCTTGACATAAATAGTTAATATCTGGAAGAGCTAAAATAGGAAGATAACTAATTTAATGATATGAAATGTTTAATGAAATACTAATATAATGATAAAATCCCATGAAAATTGTATATGAATGTAAAGATTTAGTTGGCTATTCTAATATAGTTATGATTTTTTTCTAATCTATCTCAATACATGCACAAGAAATAATATCCATAAATGCTAATCCTGAAGAAATGGCATTTCTTTGGATCGGAATTTAAGTTTTGTTGTCATGGCTTCTAAAATATTTGTTGGATGTGTTTTACATGTTCTCTTAGTTGAAAAATATTTACTTAGATGCCATTAAAGTTTAAAATCATAAATTTATTGATGTATAATCAGACTTGCATTATGCATAACAAAAGTGTTGAGGAGCATTGGAAACGACATCATCGTCCATATGAACTGTCTCTAATATTTTTATAAATGTATATTTAAAATATGAAAATTCGAATACATAAACTTATATTAAAAATATTTAACTTTAAATTTTACATAGACTATATTATTTTAATTCTATTATAAATTTAACACTATTAATAAAAAATAATAACATCTAGTAAATAAAAATAAATTATTTTATATTAAACTATATTAATTTTTAAAATATTCTTTAATATATATTAAAAATTTCTAATTCATTCTTTTATATATTAAATATATATAAGTTTATGTTAATGCCTCTAGCTATGTATAAAAGGATGAGTTTGAAAATTACATTTACATAAACTTATATTAAAAATATTTAACTTTTGAGTAATACTATAATAAAAAACTAATTTTTCAAAATCATAGATACTCTAAAATGCAATAAATTTGAAAGATAGGTTCCACTAACTTCTTATCATAATTTAGCATTCTTAGTCAACTCAAAGAAATGATATTTCTTTCGGTTGTCGCAACGTTTCAAATATTTGTTAGACATAAATTTATCGATGTATAATCAATAGATTTGTATCATAAGATGCATGAAGGTGTTGAGGTGCATTGAGAAAATTAAATGACATCATCATTCTTTCATTATTAAAGTCGAATCACATAATCAATTGTATGTCACAAACTATCCAAGGACCTTATAATAGTGCATTCATCTTGTTTTTAAACATCATGTTTCAATAGGATGTTCTTCTACTGCTAACCTCTTTTGTAAAAAATAATGTAACTCAAAGAAGATATCTTGATGAAAATAAATAAATATATCCATCCTCTATCATGATCTTGCTATTTCCTTCATGATCATGATTTCTTTTAATAATTTTTTTTCACTAAACAGAAGCATTTTTTTCTACTTAATGATCGCTAGCTTGATCCATTGATCGAGCTGAACTTCATAGTAGTTAAAAAATGTTTTATAGTGTAAAATAGATCAATGAAATCTTATAGATTCAAGTCACTTTTAAAATATAAGATATCTATAACTACTCTAAAATAGTGATAATTTTTTGGATTTTCCATGTCACCAATCCTATCGATTATCACATAAATTAAAGAAGAGAGCCACTTGACTATATTTATCAGACATTACAAGTTAATGTTTCAATATTAATTTTCTCTTCACAATTTCTCCTCTTAACTTCTTGAGCAAGTTGTATGTTGTTCCTCCTTGGCAGTAATCTTCTTCAAGCTCCAATACCATTTTTATGAGAAAAAGTGTTAAAGAAATTAAAATGTTTTGTAAAACTTCAATAACCCATAATAGGACAAAAGCCTAGCACAAGAGTGCTTATTGTGTATGGAAGCTGTGACTACCTTAACAACATGTACAGTTATAACTCGTGACCTCTTCTCACCAGTTCAAAGAGGGAATCCTTGCAAAGATAATTTAAACTTTTTTTTTAAGGGAAACCCCATGATATGGGGGTATTTTATTGCCACAAAAAAAATTACAAGATCCTTAAAAGGGGTTAAAATCCAGAACTACTGCTCATAGAGCTACAATCAGCCTAAGGAGTAAAACCCCAATCTAAGTACATCCAAAATCATAAGAAAGCATTAAAACAATCAAAGGGTACATGATGATTGACATAATAAGGTAAAATAGTACTAAAGCCAATGCTCTGGAGGACATAGGAGTACGTGATAAACTAGAGCAAACCTGCAAAAGAGAGAGAGAGCGGCAAAAAGATATAGCGTTAAGGTAAGGACAACAAATAGAGGAAAACAACATAGAGTGAGAATGATAGTAAGGAAATGTGATAGAGAAGGCTCAGGCACAATCACATCTGGGGCGTGATGCAAATATGAGCATCCAAACTTGAAGGGTTACATCACATGAGCTACTACCAACCAATAGAAAGTGAGGTCATCCATCATAGCCAACAAACCTTAGAGGGAAACATTGTTGATAGTATTGTGAGCTTTATAACTGCAAACCTAAATCATATCGAAATTATATAGGTGGTAGTGGTGAAAGGTGGGAGTCTCATTCAAGAAAATTATCATCAAAATAGCCTTCTTGACATGAGAATACATAAACCTAAGAGAGTGAGCCAACTTAGTAATCACATGAGTAGATTCGAAAGAGATTAGATCAAGACATAGAGACAAGAGCTGTTAATATAGTCAATGAGCTATAATTAACCATCCCAATAGAATATATCGGAAAACGTGAAACCCTCCCCTTATAAATGTCCTTGGGAGTAGTAAAGGAAAGCATCATATCTCAACACAGGAATGAAATGCCAACATCCAAAATAAGCACCCGGATATTGCATTTAGATACCAACAGATTGGGTACCATTTAGATAATTCAGGTCATAAAGCGAACCAGAGAACAGAACAGTTAGTAATCCAGTAAGGATATCATAGTCAGCTGCTGGGAACATCAACCACAAGCAGAAAACTGGTGAGGAATTATTCACAGCCGGGACATATTTTTCCAACCGAGAGATGAGTTTAAACTTTAAATCACCATTTTAACAAACAAAAATTATGCAAATTGCACGTATAACCCTTGTTATAAATCTTAACTTAGTTAATTCAATTTATGGTATGCCCGTTAATGTGTGTTTGTAAATATTTTTTTTGTACTTAGGAGCTTTGATGGTTTGCCACCTAATTTTAGAATTTATATGAGAACAATCGTCTCTTTCAAAATGAAAGCGTTAGATGATTTTTTTTTTATTCTCCTAAGTCAAACTGACCCATCAAAAGCCTACTGATTTTTAAAGTCCTTAAAACTTTATCCCAATATGCTGGCTTATTTCTTCTTTTATTTGTTGTTGGCTTATTAAATTCTGAAAAAATGTATATATATTTTTTTGTTGGCTTATTAATAATACTATAAGAATGAATATCTTTAAATAATAGTAATAATAATAACAAGATAGATTTATTGATATGCTTAAAATTTTTTTTATATATTTACATATTTAATATTAAAATTTTTTATTTATTTATATATATCTTTAATGTATTATAATGTGAAAATATACTTATAACAAGGTGTATTTTATTTTTGAAAAAAAATATTAGTGATGTTGATTATGTAATTTAAAATTATGAATGTTAAGTAAATATAAAGATTTGAGTGTTAGACATGTAAATACATGAATTTTTTTATAATATGTATATAAATCTTTCTAAATAATATTCATATTAGATTCATTAATGAACAAGTATTCTCATATATGAGCTGAATAAAAAAAAATAAAAAATAGATATTATATAATATAATTTAAATTAAATTTGAGCATTTATTAGTGTCGACTTGGATTTGAAGTCAATGAAAGCTAAATATTTCTAAATTAAAATGATGTATTGGAAAATTATTCTGGATTTATTCTGCAAGTGCTTTTATTTTTGCTCGTTGCTTAATCAAAATTGCAACTCTTTTATAAGCTGCTTCTACCACCACTCAAAATTAAAAGAAAAATAGTTTAAACTTATCTTCAATTAATTTTAGTTGGCTATAAGGAGTTCCATATTCAAATCTTCCACATAGCTGGAATGACGACTCAAGAGCTTATTATTTGCAGATGTATGCATCTATAATAAGATATAAATGATATACACGGTGAACCGATTATAAACCATTATTACATACATACAATGAATTAAGACATCAATAGTAAGATTATCGAAGTGTGGACCACTAAGATATATACAATTATTCCATTAATTATTTAAATATCAATTCTTTATTTAAATATTATTTTTGATAATTTTTTTGGGATTTTACTTATGATCTAGTTGGCATAATTTTTTCATAATTTTACATTTTATACATTAATTATAGTTATATTCAACTATAATTTTCTTTATTATTTTATAATTTTTTTGGCATAATATAATCAAATTTTAAAAATATAAAACACTCCAAAATATTTTAAAAAATAATTAAAAAAATAAAAAATTGCTTACAAAATTTGTTATTCAATAAAAAAAATTTCATTTTCATGAGTTCTATTATCTATTTTTTTGGGAGGATTTATAGACATATCACATTATACTTTAACATCACAACAAAAACATCATTATTATTATTATATTTTAAAGGTGAATACATCTTTTCATTCATAAATAAAGTGTTAGAAACCTAAAAATGAAACTTTAATATATTAGATATATAAATAAATATAAATTATGTTGTATATAGGTAATTTTTAAAACTTTTAGACACTCTACTGCTTGCACTATTCAAACTTTTTATCTAATGTAGTATGTGTCTCATTGCTTTACATTGAAGAGGGTCATTGGATCCGATTTAGATTGAAATGGCCTCCATTCTCACATTAAGAACAACACAATTTACCTTTGATACACTATTGAAGTTAAAATAGTTAAAATAGGGGCTTTAATGACATTATTTTAAAGCATTAAAGCTAGCATGGGTCTTTCGTTGCCCGATTAATTTACTCCTTCCGAGTAATTTAGTCATAAGAGCAACCAAAGAATTGAAATGTTTAACAAAATAATGATATAATCTCATGAAAACTCCGTATGCGGGAAAATATTTAGTTTGCTTCAAATAATTATGATATTTTTTAATCCATCTCTAAATAAATAATATCCATGAAAGTTAATCCTTAAGAAATGACATTTCTTTGGGTTAGAATACAACTTTTATTGTCAAAATTTTCAAATATTTGTTGGTGGTGTTTTAAATGATATCTTATTTAAAATATATACAAAGATGTCATCAAAATTACAATCATAAATTTATCATTATACAATCAATAGACTTACATCATAAGATGCACAATGGTGTTGAGGTGCATTGGAGAGGCTGAATGGCATCATCGTCCATTCTTATAGCCCATCCCTTATTGTGGATGTCTACTTTCATTCATCTTTTAGCTTCATGCAAATTTGATGATGCCTACTATCACATTAAACTTCAAGAATAGCATTATCTTATGAATGAACTTCCAACTTTGGTATTGGGAAGCAATATTTGATCTTTTTTATAGCACAATTGTAAATGCACATTTGTTAAACTTCATTTTTGGAGTCAATTATGTGGGCACAACAAGACTAACAATACTCTTCATATCAATAAGATTATTGTTCATTTGTTAGTGCATTCAACGTGTAGATTAATGTGAAGTGACAACCTCCGAAAGGAGCTTCATCACTTATTGTTTATTATGCATAAGGGAAAAACTTCGAGGACTTCTCTAAGTAACACATTCATGTACTATTGCAACATTATAACTATGGCTATACCTCCTCGGGCACATGATCTTCATCTTGATTTTCTCCAATAGGCATCAAGCATATGCAATGCTTGACTTTGTATGGTTTTCATAAAACACAAAGTTTTAAAACCATTGTGGTGTCATACTTGACCCTTTTTCAACTTTTTTAGAGACATAAGTAATATCCACTCTCTAATGCACTCCAAAGTATAGCTATTTTTGTAGTCATCATGAAGAGTTTGCATGAGATAGTAGTATGCCTTTCTAACAACAAATGATATACATCCATTAAAATAACATTGCATCTTGAAATTTCTTGTCAATGAAAAATTGTACCGAGCATTGCTTTGCCATTTTGATTTTGTTTTATTTTTATAATTGGGAAAGCTTTTATGGTTTTGGATGTTCTCACATTAAAAGGTTCAATTTCCCCACCATTTTGGTATAAACAAGATATTCTCAGCCTTTTGTCGATGATTTTGTAACACTTTTCTTTGATAATGCACTGAGTATGGAAGCAATTGTGGCAAAGCCACTCAAATTCTTTCTCAATAGCTCTAGACACCCTTCGAACAATGACAACTCTTCTACATTAGCATACTAATGTACTCTTTTTAATTCAAGTGCATCTTCCACTTCACCATTGTTTGGTTTGATTCTTCAATGAGCATAATTACTTAACAATTTTAGCAATTATGGCTGATTTACAATGACAACTCTTCTATTATCTATTTTTTGGAGGATTTACATACATACCAAATAATTCTTCAACATCATAATAAAAATATCACTATTATTATTATTTTTAAAGATGAATACATCCTTTCATGCATAGATAAAGTGTTAGAAATATAAATATCAAACTTTAAGCATTAGATACATAATACATAGAAATTTTGTGGTCTATAGAAAATTTTTTAAAAAACTTTTTAGATGCTCCAATACTTGCACTAAGATTCGAACTTCTTATCTAATGTAGTGTCTCATTGAGCTTTTCATTGAAGGAATCATTGGATGCCTATTTGGGTTAAAATGACTTCAATTCTTACATTGAGAGCATCACAATTTACCTTTGATACACAATTGAAATTTGGAAGAGCTAAAATTGAGGATTTAATGACTTCAGGCTCAAAGTGTGGGATGAACATCTCTTCAATCAGAGGGCTATTATCAAAATCAAGGGAAGATCGTTTAGGTTGGTGATGGGATTCCCTAGAGGATTTTTCAGGGTGTCGACCACCACGAGCCTCATTAATTATAACATTCTTCTTAGGAACCCATTCATGTTGGGCCCTATCATCAGTGGATCTCTAGATATGCAAACCATATGTCACACCTTTTTGCCTTTCAGTGGTAGCTTCTTCTTGAGGCTTCGACCTCCAGATTTGTTTTCCCTTATGTCGAGACCTTTCGGCAGTGGATTCCAGAACACATGGTTCAGGTGTCACGCCCCGATGTTCATCACACAGGGCTTTTTTGTAACGCTCCTGAGTTCTTACTACCTTTGATGGTACCTTTTGCAGTAGAGCATTGTTGGCTTCTTTGATAATTGGCTTTTGATATATCTTCTTCATAAGGCCTTATTCTTTTATAACTTTCAACACCTTATGCACTCTAGAGGATAGAGTCTCAGGATGCCACCTTTTATGGGGTTGGAGTTTGGTACTGTTGCTTCTAGAATGATTGCTTAATATCATTAGTAGAGCTATTCCTTTTCACCCACTTGAGATTTTCAAATTTGTTGTGAGTGGGAACACTTGCTTCTGATTGTAAGGCTAGTTATGTAACAAAGGGGCTAGGTGAGAGCTAATGGGCTCGCAACTCAGCATTCCATTTTCTTCTTTGCCTTCTAGTTAGCTTTACTCCAGATGACGAAGCTTCAGCATCATGTTGGCCTTGTGTAAAGGGCAACATAGGCAAGAAAGTAGCGTTCGAATGCACTACTAAAATTGTTTGCCCAGTCATCATTCTCTTCATGGTTGGAGCAGGTCGAAAACCTTTCAAATATAGAGACTCTCTTTCGAAGGACCTCAATAGTAGTAGCAATAGTAGACTTGCCTTACACGGGTTGATGTGCAAATTGAGAATGATTATCTTGTGGCCTAGCAGTAATTCGAGCAGCGATCGCTGGGAAATCTATGCTACCAAATTGTATAGTAGCTCCAGCGTCCCCGGTGTTGATGACAACATTAGCTAGATGGATGTTGGCTCCGAAGCCTAGCTGCATAGTAAAGGGTGCATTCTGAAGATCCATCTGCAAAATGAAAGATGGTGATTAGTAATCAGTAATTAATATATCATCCCACACTTTTATGATGCAGAGATATAACAGAACAAACATGCATATAATATGAAAACAAGTCATGTATAAAAAAGATTGTTAAAACTTTATGATTATATTCATTATAAAATTAATTTTTTGTTTTAATCAATTTAACTTTATAAATGACTTTAAGTTTTCATTTTACTATACCCCGATGCTACTACAACTTAGATTCTACTAGCCAAAGAAGGAAAGAGAAACCTGTCCCTAGCGGAGTTGTCAGAAATATGTGGGCTTCAAAAATTCACCACCAACCTCCCAATTAAGAGAGTTTGATTTAATGTGGGTCAAATTTTCATAAGGTAGGTGGATTAGTATATAAGACATTGCCCAGAGATTTTGCCCTCATTTTGCGAGGAATTTAGATTTGGTTTTAGGTTTCTTATAAGCGCAAGTACCTATGGTTAATTACCCCTCCTAATGTTGAGAGAGAACTTTCGATTAAGGCTAATCATTAAGTCGTTTAATACGTAGCATATAGTAGCAGCATGTGGAGTTTTAGAATTTAGATTTATAAAATTCATTATATTTAACTTAAAGCGGATGGTTGGGGGAATGATGATGCACCCGATTTAGATCCCATGGTTACATCGCTAGGTCCCAGATACTTAGTCGAGGAGGGTCGACCCACGATAGAAAGATCCTTGTCAGCAGCCATGGGTTGCATCATCCAAGAAATTCTTGTAGGTCTGGGGTGGTGTTGTCTAAGGAGACAGGTTTAAGTCTACCTTAGCTAATAAAGGGCTTTTTTCCCTTTCAAGTATGCCCTATGGTTCACAACTCAAAGGGCAGAGCTATTTGGGAGCATACGGGCTACAGTTATGACCGTGATATAGTGGGGTCATTTGGCGATAACCACCTGGTCAGAGGACTCTGGTCGTAATTGCATCATGTGGAGCCTACTGGCCAAAACACACAATCAGAGGACATGGGCCACGTCCTTGCTGACATGAGATTGTTTGAGAGTAAACATAGTTGTGTACTTATTTTGACTTTGGCTCCTTTGTTAGCTAGGGTTTTCTTAATTAGTCACGACAAAACAATTACGAAAAGTGGATTAAATTTTAGCTTTAAGTTCTTTAAAGATTGAATTTTATTTAGACATTTATAGCTCAATGATATTTTAAATTATGCATTTAGAATGATATTCAATCAAAGTTAATTTGCTCTAAAATTGTAATCATATTTTGATGGAAGTATCCTCTCCGATTAAAATATTCATTTAACATAGTCATCATCGGGGTAGATGTATTATTTTGCTATTTCAGATCCTGTCGACTCTAATAATTTAATAATAGAGGATCAGATCTGCTGTCATATGATAAAATTAGCTTCTCAGATATTTTATTAGGTTGAAGATATTATAATAACATCATTAGATTTTTTAGGTTTTGTTAATCCGGACCTGGTTCTGAGACCAAATCAGGAATCAACCCATGCAGCATCCTCAGACACTAAGTTTAAGTATTCAACATAGTGTCAGGGCCCATGCGGGTGTATTTGACTCAGCATTAATTTAAACTTAAGGTATTTGTATAATATTATTTGTTTTAATTGAATTTTATTATAAGTATAAATTTTTAGATAAAATTTTGATAGTATTTCGATAGATTCCTAGCGGCGTCCCCTCATAGGGGCTACAACGGGGGCTGAGCCTACTCACCATGCCAAGAAAGGCATGTATGGGTGGTGTAAACACCACGACCGACTGTGCCATCCCACCATGTCAAGAAAGACATTTATTGGTCTCTGAAGTACCTATATGAAGCACATATTTTCCCGCCATGCTAAGAAAAGCGTGTACAGGTCTTACATACTTGCAATGTCAGTTTAAAATATCAATTTTAGCTTTTTAGTTGATTTTTTATTAATTCGTTTATGCCTCGGTGTAAAATTTTGTAGCAGATGGCAGATCGATCCCCATATACTACTGTGTATAGCCTACCACCACCAAGAAAGACGCGGGTGGTGGTATAAACCACGGCTAAAATGCGTCATCCCACCATGCCAAGAAAGGCATGTATGAGGCTCTAAAGTACCTGCTGAAATAGATTTCTCTGCCACGCTAAGAAAGGCGTGTACGGGTACTTATACGCATGTAATATTAGTTTAAATAATAATTTTTCATTGCGGCATAGTTTATTATCAAGTTGGTAGGTCCCCATCGGTGAAATTTGACAAAGATTTCTAGCCTTCCCATCCCCTGGGGCTATTTCCGGGTGCCGGGCTGCCCACCATGCCAATAAAGGCGTGTATGGGTGGTATAAACCACGACCTGCATGGACCTTCCCACCATGCCAAGAAAGGAATGTATAGGGCTATAAGGTACCTGCTGAAATAAATTTTCTCGCCACCCCAAGAAAGGGGTGTGCAGGTACTTATACACATGCAAGCAAGTACAGATTTTCTTGTCACACCAAGAAAGGTGTGTACGGGTACTTATACACCAACAAGCAAATACAGATTTTCCGCTATGCCAAGAAAGGTGTGTACATGTACTTATGGTCAACACAGCGCAGCACGAGAAGGACTGGCTCCATGATGTTCACACCAGGAGGTTGTCATGTGAGCCAGCTCATGGTGCGTGGGCGATACCACGCAAGGGGATGAAGGGCCGGGGTGCACACAGCACCCAGTGACATGAACAATGTCATGAATAGTGCATCCTGTTCTCACATAGTGTCTGGGTTATTTCGAGAAATCTTCAGAACCTGAACAGAACTGAGCTGTGAGAGAGGAGAGAGAGAGAGAGAGAGAGAGAGAGAGAGAGAGAGAGAGAGAGAGAGAGAGAGAGAGAGAGAGAGAGAGAGAGAGGGAGAGAGCTTACAGGAGAGGGAAAAGGAGGTGTCGGCTGAGGGTTTGGGAGGAAAATGAAAAAAATTAGGTTTAGGGTTTTAATAGGGGTATTTATAGGATTTATATTTTTTTTATTATTCTATTTTTCCTAATTTGAACTTTCGCACTAACATCGACATATAGATAATATATATGTCAATTTTATGTTAGTCTGATGTTCCGAATGCAACGACGTACACCATTTTGCGATCGGAGGCCATTTGGTTCAAGTCGGCATCAAATTTAATTTCAATTTAAATTTGTGTGTGTTTCCGCCACTCGATATTCAAACTCGGTGAGCGAGAATCTTATTTAGTAGGTTTTGACATTTTTACATTAACGACATAATCAATTTTATGAACGGAGGTGGTTTGGGCATCATCGTAGCTTTCTGGCCTCGATATGCGTGTTAGTGCATCGGCGGTCCTCCTTCTTGATCAGTCGACCGTCGAATTATGTAAGATACATATTCTGATCAGTTTCGACATTTTGAACATGATGGTGGATTTCGTTCATTGATCAAAGGTCATTTCGACTGATTTTCGATGTCGTATAGTGTATTTTAGCTCCGATTTGCGTGCTGAAGCTCGTCAAATTCACCTTGTGAGCTCGACTTTACTTATGACGCATGCATGAAGGTCAACACCATATATAGAAGTCTCTACTTCAACCCAAGACTTCACCATAGAAACTTTCTTAATGTTAAAGCTAAATGGGTCTATTGTGTAGGTTTAAGGTAACCCATAATGGGGACAACAAGTTCACTATAGCCACTGTGACACAGTGAATTGAATGGCAAACCGGGGATGCAAGAAGAGACACCTGTATATGAACTGCTCAATATGAACCGCTCAGCCTCCCCGAGCTTATCCTAGATTAGCATTACATAAATAGATTTTTTTTATGTGTTTTAGGAATCAGTTGCTGTTTTGAATTAAAGAGTTATTTCTAGCATTCCTAGATTGAAACTTATATATCTTTCAAAATTGGGTGGAGTGACTATATACCAATCATTATTAGTGGTGATTTTGTATCTTTCCTTTGATTATTATTACCCAACTATTATATTTCAATTTTTCTAAAGTTACTTACTCTATTTTTGGGAGTTTCCAATCATGATATCACCAGTAATCCTTTTTCCACCTAGGGCATCCACTTCCTACCAAGATCTACTAATGCGTGTTGCAACGAGAATGATTCTCAAGATAATACCTATTTTCCCTCAAAAACTCGTGTTAGTCCACATTTAATTGTAGTTTATTCTAATACATGGCCAATTTTAGCTTTAGCCCTTTCAACTTTGGACTTGTGCCTTCAGTCATGCCCTCCTACAACCTTGGGATTGCTGGAATTCCAAATAGTCATCCTGCAGCTAATGCTTCTTAGCACCAATGCCTTTTTTCCAGGTTATACAACTTTCCCGAAAACCCATTGTTTCATTTGCCATCATTTTGACTTCCTAGATCAAGTATCATTTGATATCAAAGTTAGACCTATTCTAGAAGGTTTTTTAGATAGCTTTCTCTCCAACAAAATCCCACCACCAACCCTCCAAAACCACCCCATGCTTTTTTTGAACAGCACCTCACTTTTCAGCAATCCTAACCCTATCCTCCTTTCCAAACCTAATCTTACCCTAAAAATTCCTAACCCAAAGCTGACCATCTTCAACCACCTCCAAACCCTACCCATGAACTACTCCAAGGAGGAATTTACAAGAGGATATTTGAGCGATGACTTTAGAAGATATGCAATGGGAGATCCACGATTTGAAACAAAGACTTGATGATTATGAGAGGAAGCAACAAGGAAGGATCACTAATAGTCAGGATGGTGATCTCAAGAGAAGAAAAAAGGATAAAATTTGATCCCTTTCCACCATGAGGACTCTAGTGAAGAAGAACTAGGGCGACACCGATTTGGCATTGTATACAAAAATAAAAATGCAAATCTGGGTATGAAGATTGACCTACCTGAGTTTGAAGGGAAAATGAATCCCAATGAGTTTATTGGATGACTACAAATAGTTGAGAGAGTTTTTGAGTACAAAGACATTCCACATGACCAAAGAGTAAAGTTAGCAGCCATTAAGCTCTAGAAGAATGCCTCCTTGTGGTGGGAGAATTCGAAGCATGTGTGTCAATGCAAGAGAAGAAGCAAGATCACTACGTGGTCTAAAATAAAGAATGAGATACAGTGCAAATACATGTCAACTTACTACAAACAAGATGTATTCTTGAAACTCCATCATTTGCAATAGGTAGGCTTATCAGTGGAGAAATACACTATTGAATTTAAGGAGTTAATGCTGAAATGTGAGTTAACAAAGATTGAAGAAAACATCATTGTCAGGTATCTTGAAAAATAGAAGACATCCATCAATGTGATCCAATTGCAGCCTTACCGGTCCTACTAGATGTGTAGATTTTAATATTAAAGGTGAAGGCAGCATAGGCACATCAGATCTACCCCTCCTCTCATACAAAGTTCAACCCCAAGATCAAGAAACAAGAGTATGCCCAATTCCTCAAAAGAGCCGGAAAAGAATTTTCAGAGCCCACAAGCTAGCCTCATATGGATACAAAAAGTATTACCCTCTCAAAATTGTTGTAAAGACATGGAGTGCTCAAAAAATCCATTTCCAACAACACAAGAATTGAGAGAAAATAGAGAGCTTATTCGCCATTCAATGTTGATTTTTTTTTTTTTTGTTTTCAAGGAGTATTCTATTTATAAACCAAAAGACCTGAGATAATAAACTTTTCAAAATGCTAGCCTAAAACAGTAAGTTTCAATTCAACAAACTTGAATTCTAACAAAAATTAGTAAGTTTCAAGTCCCTCCAGAAAAAGAACTTCCTGTTTCCGCCTACAATGCATATACGTGGTTCCATAGTTAGCAGGCTCTGTTTAAGCATCAGTAGGAAAGCCATGAATCAGGCACCTACCCAATTCCTCCAACGGTTAAGGAAACCATAAACAGCAAATGAACTTCATATGGTAAGCAAATAATTCCTCTTATACACATTTTGCATAAGATAAAATACAACCAATCCGATAGCAAACCACAACAACAACCCATCCAAGCGACAACACCAACAAACCCAAAACTGCAGATGACATTCCTAAGCTACAGTACAGAACCGGGAAAGGTATCAACAGTCAACAACAATAATACCAATCCAAAATAAAGGATGGAAAGAAATAAGGAACTGAAAACGGGAATCTTGATGAGACCTTAATCGAAATAACTTGCTGTACTAATACCAAAACTAATAAATTAATAAAAAAAACTAAATAACACATCATATCCTCATAGGAATTAACATCATATACATGCTTAAACTGAAATGCACTAGAAAATAGATGAATTTAATTGCACCAACCATTCGGCATCTTGAAATTCTGGCATAATCAAGACGTTAAACAAATAGCTTTCTCTGTTAAAATCTAAATCCTTACTGCCCTTTGCTTATGCCATTTAGATCCTGCACTGGCATTAACCTCATAAGCTACATATCATTTAAACCTATAGCTACAGGCAGGGGTAGAGCTACAGTGGGGGCACTGGGGGCTCTTGCCCCCACTGGCTCAGCCCATTAAATTAAGAATGAGTTTTTATTTTTTTTAAGTTAAGTCCCTCTAAATCTAAACCTTAAGGCCTTAACCTACCTCTCAAATTTCTGCATTATTATTACGTATCAGTGATATTTTTTCACTGATCCTTCACCTTGTTCTCTATGCCTCCATCTCTAATTCTCCGTCCCCGATCCAAAGAACAATTTGAGCGAGATACGGACTCATGATGCAAAAATGAAGGATCTTGATGCATTGATATCTGTACATCTTCTAAATGATTTCTTAAATAAAGCACTTGTCATTTTTGAAATGAGTATAAAATGCTCATTAATTAAAGAAAAATTTTATCTGTAAACATTAATAATGATTAATTAATAAGAGAGTAATAAATGAATCTTTAAAATTACAAGATATTTTACTTGTATTTTTTTATTTGTAAAAATTTTCATCTTTTGGACTTTTATTTCGATAAAATATCATGATTAAAAACATATAAAAATATATATTTATAAATTTTCTTGCAGGATGCTAAGTTCCTAAATTTCAAGGAAGTATAATGCTAGCTTATAAAACTGAAAAATGATGAAAGAATTTAACCAAACTATTTTGTAGAAAATAATTAGTTTGGTATATCTAATAAAAACATCTTCTATTAAATTCAATATGATATTTTTTTAATTATTAGATTTATTTTAAGATGATTATAGTATATAATTATTAATTATATACACACACAATATAATTATCTTAAAATAAAGTATATGATCGTAATTCTATTATGAATAAATTTAAATATCAAAATTTTTTTCACCGAATACAATATATGATCATATATTTATCCTTTGATCTATCATTTTCATATTTGATATGACACTTACTAATACTAAAACGAATCTTGATGCTAAAAGCAAGTCGATCCCAATAAACCTATCGAGATCAAGACTTAAAATATCCTAAAGGGATGTCGTTAAATCCCAAAATAACTCTCAAATATGGAGTGTTTATAATCAAATCGAGCGTCTCGACGAGCCGGATCTAACGAGCCCAAGATCTCATAATTCTGACTTCATTTGAGCACTCAAATACACAAAATACATCATATGATCAAGGAATCATCATGAGCCGTCAGATGGAGATGAGTGGTTGATTTTGTATGTATTGAGCGCCACTCTTCCAATCTATAAATAGCTCTTTATTCTCATGAGGAGGAAAGAGAGAGCGAGAGCAAAGCTTGAAAAAATCCTCCAAGCAATCTGCGCAACCACCGCCGCCACGCATCGCCACCGTTGATCCTCTCCGTTGTCAATCTCCGCCGGTCTCCATCATGACGACCTTCATCGCCGTGGTTGTTCCCGCTTCCATCATCATCCGCTCAGAACCGCATACAACAACGTGACTATATTTTGTTTGATTTTGGGATTCATCACATTAATCCTTCTCATATATTAAATCCATTATCAAAAAAACTTGTCCAAAACAAATATATATTTTTTTTAGGCCAGCTTTTTTCCTCTCTTCGAGGTTTTCCACGTCTAGTTGTTCAATTTTAAATATCTACAATATCTTGGATTTCACAACAAGATGATAAACTTTTACTCTACTGTTTTTAGCATAGCTTTTAAATCTCTAAGAAAAAAGTTTTAAAAGTGTTGATATCAGTCTCAAGCTCAGATGAAAAAAAATTGAGGGTATCTTTAAAATTAGGCAAAATTTTTAAAATAAGCATGTTTAAAAACATAATTAGCGAATTAGTCATTAAAAAAATTAAAAGTAGGCACAGTCACCCATTTAATCCAGATTGATGCCGAATAGGATACAGCCAGTTCTGCTTTAATGCGATTGGCCTAAAATAAAAATAAATAAATAAATAAAAGCTAATTTTACTGTGAAGGGCGGATTGGTCTTAAAAAAAATATATCTAATTTTATAATTTTGCTGCGAAAGGCGGTAAATATCTAAATTTTATATTTGAAATATATTTATTTTTATATACATAAAAGATAAATTTTATTTTTAAAACTTAATAATCTTTTTTATATAAAATTTAAAAAATTTATAATATTTATATAAATATGAAATTTTAAATTTAAATATATAAAAATACAAGAATGAACTTCTCTTATTAGGCCAAGGTATTTTTAAAAATGTATAATAAATTTATAATAAAATTTAGCTTCAATATTATATAAAATATTTAGCTTATATATATATATATATATATATATATATATATTTAACTTCAATGTATAATATATATGTATAAATTTTTTATAATTTTATATAAAAAAGATTATTAAATTTTAAAAATAAAATTTATTTTTTTATGTATATAAAATAAATATATTTCAAATATAAAATTTAGATATTTATTAAAAAAAAGACTAATTAAAGTTGAGGCCTCGGTGTCCGTCCTCTGCAGTAAAATTAACTTTTTTTTTATTTTTTTATTTTAGCAAAATTATATATATAATATTTATATGTTAAACTAAATATTTTATATAATATTGAAGATAAATTTTATTATAAATTTATTATATATTTTTAAATGTACCTTGGCCTAACAAGAGAACTTCATTTTTATATTTTTTATATTTAAATTTAAAATTTTAATATTTACATAAATTTTTTAAATTTTATATAAAAAAGATTATTAAATTTTAAAAATAAAATTTATCTTTTTATATATAAAAATAAATATATTTCAAATATAAAATTTAGATATTTACCGCACTCCGCAGCAAAATTATAAAATTAGATTTTTTTTTTTTTTTTCCTTTTTTAAGCTAGTCCGCCCTCCACATCAAAATTAGCTTCTTTTTTTTTTTTTATAAGCTGTACAGACACTGTCGGTCAACATCCATTAAACAGATGTTAGAGTCTATTTTTAAATTTTTTTTTAATATTTAATCTGCTAATTATATTTTTAAACATGGTTATTTTATTAAGATTACTTTATGCCCCTTCCTAAAAAAAATTTTCTAGCGCCTCCCCCGGCTACAGGTAAGATGCTTTCTCAGATTGTAAAACTCATTTCACATCAGCTTAGAGTATTTAAAAAAAGGAAAGGAAACACATTTTCCATGATTCGACAAAGTCTTCTCCCTGACGCGGGCATCAGTTCCTGCTTGCCTGGGAATGCTCGTGAAGACCAAAACTGGGGACCAGTTCTATTTCCGGAACTGGGTCCAGATTACCGAAAATTATATTACTATATTTCCTCATTTTCACTAGTATTAGGGTTAGTTGCTGAGAGAACTGGGTCCTTATTTGTTTGCTTAGGATTGATTTGGACTATTGGATTTTATCTTTTGAATTATAAGGCTATTTCTATTTTCTAGTGTTCTTGAATTGAAACTTGCTATATCCCAATCATTGTCGGTGATGGTTTATATCTTCCCTTTGATCATTACTATCTATAGGTTGTTATTCTGCACCGGATTGTTGCTTTGCCATTTGTCGGACTATAGTTCTGTCTTAACTCTCATCGTTTCTTCAATTAGACGTTGCTGTTCTCCTGAAGTTTCTCGATTATGCACCCTAATCTACCGCAGGAATAAACTTCCCGTCCAACTGCAGCCATTTGCAGTCCAGATTGTCTTACTGTATGTAGTAAGACATTTCCAGGCTGCTGTCACTTATAGAGCAACTCAACTATTAAAATTTGCTTTTGGATTACTGCAAATCACCCTTCATGCGCAGTATTAGTGAGGTTGAATTGTCTGTCCTGCGCATGAAGGGTGATTTGCAGTAATCCAAAAGCAAATTGAGTTTGCTCTATAAGTGAAAGCAGGAGAAGGTATTACATTTTTTAAACAAGTATACAACCAACTGAAAAAGATTAGTTAAATAAAATGCCTATATAACCAATATGCAACATAATAAAATTTAATTAGTAAGTGGCTAGATATATATATTAGAATTAAAAGCAAATTAGTAGAGTATTCAGAAAGAAATATAGCTAAATAAAATTCCAGCACACCTGATTCACTCCATGCTTCAGCTGACGATAGTGGCCAGTGAAGTGATTAAATTAACATATCAAACCAAAGTAAGATAGTACCAAATTATGAGGATAATTGTAGCCAAGGATGACATTAACAAATTTTTAGTTTAGCTCATATTGATTTTACCTTTTTAAGGTGGTCAATTTGGACAAAGGAGCCAACCTAGTCTATCTTTGTTCCAATGGAGAATATACATGTTTATTGTGAAATTAAATACATCAAATGATTGAATCACATTTATCTTTTGAATGTGATTTCAGTTATGAATCATAGGAGTAATTCTCTAGTTCAGCCAATGTTGATTCGACTACTTTAAATGGATTAAATTGTTCAATGGGTCAAGGTGCACTCTATGAGCCAAACAAAGTAAAATCCATTCCATGAGAATTACTTGGGATTTTTAAATCTTATTTTCGCATCATTATCCATAATTCTAGCAACCCCCTCTTCCTAATAAGCTATGTCTCATAGCTTAGCATGGATAGAATTCGTTTAATGGAAGATTATGGAGGTTATGTAATAACCAATGAGAATTAGCCATTCATACTTGGCTTAACTCTTGAATCTCTGCTCCCCAACTTCCTACATGACTTCGTGGAGCCCCACCTAGTAAGAAGTTGCACTCAACCATTGGTTAACCATAGTTTAATAATTGGAAACTTGGACACAAATGAACAACCCCTAACATTGTAAAGAGAGCTCAATTCCCCTTCCTTTGAGCAGAGACAGTTATGAGCCATTTCTCATCACTTAAATCCATCAAGGAAGCTCAACCATCATAGCCAACTCATAGGCGGCCAGAGCTTGATCGACCCAACAATTTAGCCCAACCAATTTTTTATGTGCAAGCTCATCTCAAGTTTGAAGATGATCACATAATTGTTAGATCTATTTTAATTAGATTTCAATGGCTCATATTGCGTTGAACCACGGGCTTATGTTAATTGTATATTTGTTTTTAAGATTTCTTTGCACTTTTACTTTGGATAAACTCTTAGACTAACTTAGCTAAAATTTGTATCATAGATAATGCCTTCGATGAGAAATTTAGAAAAAAAATATTATTATCATCCAAATATTCTTATATTTTACATTCTTAAAATATTAATTAATTTTTATTATTTATTTGAGGCACTAAATGGATTGAGGGAAATATAATATTCACGGAGATAGTCTTAAATAACTTTCAAAACATTTTGCAAATATAAAAGCTATTTGAATATAAGTATATAAGTTATGATTTGATAAGCCAATAATTACTATTTAAAAATGTTAACAATTAAAAAAAAAACCCCAAAGTTCTAAAAATTTTAAGGGATGTTTTCAATGAATTTTTATTGGGTTATATAATTTACTAAAATTTTTTGGAAATGATTTAACCCATTAACTCAATTTAAACTAGATAATTTTACTATTCTTAATTTTTAAAAGCCATTTAATGATGTCCAAAAATTTTAAATAAATTATAATGAGTTATTTGGATTCAAAGACACCCTCGTGGAATTTTTCTAGAATTTTATAAAATAAAAAAATATTGCTTATACTTTTATATGATATATTTATATTTATAAAATTATTATTTTACCCCTTGTGAGCCCATGTTATTATCAAGCCTCTAGAAATAAAATATATTATTACTAACTTAATTTTAATTATTAGGAATTGTTTGCTATACTTTTCTATTTTTAATAATGAGATGAATAATTATTTTTCTAATTATTTAGTTAATGAAAAATATATAAAATTATTAAAATTTTAATATTTATCTGTTCAAGTTAGCAAAGATGCAATAGATGATCAAGAAATAATTAAATGTATTAATACTAACAAATAATAGTAATGAATATTTATTTGAATATTAATAAAACAAAACTTTGATTTCAAGTGAAAATGTAAATTTGTTAATGTAACTTCCATCATTAACAACACGTTTATTGAGAGCAAAAATCTTACTAGATCATTACACTACACCAGCATATTTGCATTGCATATTGTTGCATTCATTTATGCATTAGAATAAAAAATATGTAATTAACTTATTATACCTTCACAATAATTCTTAACTTGATTTATTTGGTTTTAATTTCACTCTTGTTTATAGAGTTGATTATATTAATTTATTTCATCTACACTAATATTTTCTAACACAAATTGATTGTGTGGATAGATAGTTATCTAGTTGGGGAACACATTCTAGGATCACCTTACATAGCATTTTAAGATTTTAGTTATATTCTTAACTATTTTAGTAACCCACATCATCCATGTCATGCATATTAATCCTTTTCCTTGAGAGTTAATTTTGTAATATGGTATTATATTCTTTACCAAGTTTTCAATACTTTGTCAATTCTTTTGACTAAGTATGCTTACTCATATTAGTTTATTTCCTTAGACTAGTATTCTACGTATCTCCTCAATCATGCTTACTTGATTAAGAAAATATTATGGGAAAATCATATATATAGTGATTTAGTCCATACATAGTATAATCTTACTCTTGTAATTATATTGTCTCCTTTTAATGAATTTGATCATTCTTTAGATCAAGTTCAATTTGAGTTTAGTCAATACCATAATTGATTAATATTTTGTCTGATTGAGTCATACTAGCTTGACAAAGTCATTTTATAATTCATTCATGGATCGTGATTGAACACCTTTAGATTTCAAGTATACACTTATACTTATGTTGGATTACCTCCCATTAGAAGCGAGGACTTAATTATAATTATATTTCATTGATTATTATTGTTGGATGATATTTCATTTAATAATATAATTTTTAAATAATAATCCAACCTGATATGATCATCCAATGAGTCTAATTAGTCTAAAGCCTTTCATTTTAATTGATAACAAAGTGATAAGCCTTAGGATCATCATGCTCTTATAAATGACTTACTAAGTCATTAGGATCATATGAATGTATAACTATTGCTTTTACCTTTATCTTTGCTATGATAATGTGTTAATATATAAAATATATATTATTATATATATTATTTTTTCTAGGATGTTATATTTCTACTGTAATGTTATATTTTTGATATGTTGTGATGGATTCATTTAGCTCTATTTTCTTTATATATTTTTAGAATTCTATATGTAAAATAAACTAGAAGCTAAGTTTCCCAACTTAATACAATCCAACCTAATCTAGAGAAATAAATATGCAATCTAAAGTAGGAGAAAGGACTCAGAGTAGAGATAAACAAAGACTTATACTTTATGACAAGAATTATCTAAGTTTGTTATGTATAACTTAGCTACAATTTTTTATTTTCATTCTAGTTATATATAAGTAGATTATCGAGTTACTTAATCATATTCCTTTTTCTTTTAGATCCATCACAGTAGGTGATTGTTTATGCTTATTTTATTTGATCAATATTTTTGTATTATAATATGATTGTTTAGATCATAGTTGACTTTACACTAGACTCATATAACAAAATATTTTTATTGACTATAATTAAAATCATAAGCATATTAAAATCAACTAGAAACTTTTTAAAAAAAATTTAAATATTAAGGCATTCTCTAATCACATATTTTTAAAATTCTTTTGCTCTATTATGCATTATAGAGAAGGTATTAGATAGAGCTAGTTAGCAATCAAAACTCCCAAGTGCTGGTGCATATTCATAATATGACTAAGTTAAGCATGCATTAAAAGTTTTCACTTAAAGACATAACCTGCATTGCATACCATAATCCTTAAAAAGAGGTTTAAGTATGCATGTTGTTAATTAGGTTAAATAATTAATAGCTTCAATAAATGAAACCCTATGAGACTCAGTCCTTTTTTCATTCTATTATTTAGGTTAAATCTTTATCTCTAAGTAGAATCTTAATATATCTTTAGAAATAATAGATATAATAGATTATGTTCAACATTTCATAAGCTTTAAGCTTCCATGCTAAATTGCAAAATTTAGTAAAAGCATTAGAAGCAAATGTACTAAATTTGTAAATCATAATATTATTTTTAACAAAGGTGTTGTGGTCTTTTCTTATATTTATTTGATAAAGATGCATAAAAGATTGAAAAATAATTACATAAAAGTAATATAAACATTGTGTTCATAATATATTAATAGCGATATTTATCTATCAATTTAACTTTTTGTAGAGTTTGGATTAAGGCAATTTCCTCAAAAAATAAAACCGCGTAATTGGGCAGATTCTTGAAATATTTTTCCGCTTGAAATTTTAATTTATTTTTCTGAACGATTAATTCAACCCACTAGTCATAATTTAGAAAACCAAATTGATATATATATATATATATATATATATATATTAATGTGATGACCTTTACAAAGAGATGCTCTTCTAAACCCTTTTCACACTTTCTATTAAATACAGGTGACTCCATTTGGAGAAGCTTTAATCCTTATCAAATATCTTAAGTTTAACAATTAATAAATTAATTAATAGAGGTTTCACAAGATCCAGTTTATTAATGCAAGAACAATATTTCTTCGCAACTAATGAATATTCTAATAAGGAAAATATATTTTATGACTGCATCGCTTTTAAATTCGTGCATTGTTAATTATAGAAGAGGGAAACAAATAATGTTACCATTTGTCAAATTTTGGGTAATCAAACGTAATTATCGACTTTTCTTCAACAACTCATAATATATTTTTTATAATTATCAGACTAACCTATCAGCATAATTATCGTTAAATTTACATTAAATTTTGGGTTCTTTCAACATATTATTATCATTATAGGAGATTAGTATAATTTTAATAAGAAACTCTATGGGTCTTCTATCCCAAGGACAAATAAATTTAGTCCTACTGACCCATTGAAGTCGCGCGAGGTGTATATGCTTCCATTTTATGTTTAGAATTGTATAAGTGTTCAAAATTGATTCAATATGATAATTCAATTTGAAAAATTCATGTTTGAACTCAATTAATTTTTGGGTCAAGTTCTGGTTCAAAAATTGACCTAACAACAACTTGAATTTGACCGATCTTGACCGAGATTGACTTGATCGTTACCCATAAACATGAATTTGACCCGATTTTTCTTATCTAAAATTAAAGTACAAATAGATCATTTGGGTCGTATTCGAGTCAATTGGATAGAAGGTTGGTCAAATTTGGTTGAGATTTTTGACCCGTTTAATAAATGAGTTGAGTTCAAGTCAGCATATTCGAGTTAGATCAATTTTGAATAACTTCTCAATGTGTTTTACTACGATCCCTTTCAACGTCTCTCCACCTGGAAACTTATTTCCTAAGGTCAGAGTTGATGTCCTTCATTTCTAGGTTAGAATTCCTTCACCATCCCTTCCAAGATTGATAGCCCTAGAGATTAACCATTAGATTCGAAATTAGGCTCAAAAAAGGTTCAAATATCATTCGAACTTGAGATGAGATGTTTGAACTATATTTAATCATGATTCGAATCTTATTTGAACCAAACAAGAGCCATACATGAACCATATTATAAGCTCAATTTTTATTGTATTTAACAGTTTCAAATTAATAATTATTTAAAATCAAATTCAATTAAATTAATCATAAGAATTAAAAATTGAATTTGCCAATTTCGAAGCTTAGCTATGACTTGGTTTAATATTGTCTTTTCCTCCGTTGGTATTGAAGGCTTAATAAAGGCGTAGTTTGAAAAATGGTGCCGTTTTATTTAGTTTAAATATGAAGTAGGGGTGTCAAAAATTGATCCGATCGATGCTTCTACACTCGAAAAATCAGTTTGGGTTATTTTGTGTCGGGTTGAACAAACGTTTTTTGGTCGGGTTTTCAACCAATGACCAGTTTTACATCGACTCAATTTTGAATTTCAAAAGATTTGACCCGATTTTGACCTGATTTTGATCATTCGGGTCCTGCCGGTCAATCGGGTTGAAATCGGGTCGGGTTCGGGTTGAAGTTTTGACCCATTTCCTAATGGAGTTGATTTAGTCAACTGAGCGACCACTCAACACCTAATATGAAGTAGTGGAACTTGTTAAAAATCATTGTAAAAATAAGCTAATAAATAATACCTCCAACGATATGAAACTCATACATAGAGAGAATTAAATAAATTTTTTATCTTAAATTTAAAATATTTCTCTCATGATAAATTAAAGAAAACAAATTTCTCATTATATTCATGAGATACATTATGTTTCAACTATTTCGATTCAATTTCTTTTAATTTTTTTAATTCTCAAAATTTAAACAAATTTGAATTAAGGGGCTTGTGCATACTAAAAACAAAATATAATCAAAGTCAAAATGAACTAAATCGATTTTTTTTTTGTTGAATTTAGCTTTAAATTGAACCATTTTTTGTTATTCTTATTTTTATTTTGTGAGTTACTTAGGGGAAGTGAAATATTTCTTTAATAATGATTCCAGCAAACGAACCCTCAGCGATCGAGCACGGTTCAATCGGCCTACCCTAACTTTGCATTCCATCAACATGCATCAAAGAGTTGATAAAATTAAATTCGTGAATAAATTTTATGTTTATTCTAGGTCCAACTTAATGATGCTTATCATGTCAACAAATGTGTACATATAAATAACTACATAAAGAAAAATGAAAAATATCACAACCTATTATAGTTTTATTTATTAATAATATGAATTTTATAATAAAATCAACCAAAATAATCAAGGCCCATTTGGTGGACATGATCCCTAAATTTTTTGTGGTGGCATGCCTTTTTTAAAGAATCGCTTATCATCAATTCTGCTTATGTGCTCAATAATCATTGTATTCTCCTTAACATGTTCCTTTATAGCTAAGAACTTAATGTCGATATGGTTGCTTCGACTACTACTCTTATTATTCTTAGCTAAAAAGATTGGAGTTGAATTATCACAATATATCTTTAATGGCTTAGATATAGAATCCACAAGTCTAAGCTTAGAAATGAAACTCTTCAACCATACACCATGTGATGTAGCCTCAAAACAAAACACAAATAGTAGAAGCACACATCAAAGTTGCTTAGCATACTCAGATATAGCTTGGTAAAATATAAAAATATACCTAAGTTGATTTTGAGAGAGAGTCAACACAACTAGCAAAGTCAAAGTCAGAGTCAAAGTAGCCAATCGAAGTTGATTTCCGAGAGTCAACACAACTAGCAAAGTCAAAGTCAGAGTCAAAGTAGCCAATCACTACCAAAATATCAGTTCGCCAATACATAAGCATGTAATCCTTGGTACCTTGAAGATACCTCATCACCTTCTTTGCAGCTGGCTAATGGTACATACCTGGATTACTCTGATATCTTCCTAACATCCCAATTACAAATGCTATGTCAAGTATAGTGCAAACCTGAGCATTCATCAAGCTACCAACAACTAAAGCATATGAAATATTCTTCATTTGTTCCCCTTCAAAGTTTTTTGTGGGCACTAGCTTATGCTTAGTTTATCACCCTTGGTAATGGATGTTATACTTGGTGAACAATTTCTTATCCTGAATCTCTCTAAGACTTTGTTGATATAGGTTCTTTAAGATAAACCCAAGATACATCAAGTCTATCTCTTTGAATCTAAATGTTAATGACATAAGAAGCATCACCCATATCTTTCATGTCAAAATTTTTAGAGAGAAATTATTTCACATTATATAATAAATCTTTATCATTTGTTGTAAGTAAAATATCATCTACATATAAGATTAAAAAAATAGATCTTTCTTTCAATAATCTTGGTATATACATTGATCCATGGCGTTCTCTACAATCAAATGAAGAGATTACATCATGAAATTTTAAATGCCATTGGCGAGAGGCTTATTTCAATTCATATATAGATTTCTTAAGCTTGCACACCAAATGCTCTCCCTCACTAGAGGAGAATCTTTCTAGTTGCTTCATGTAAACCTCTTCCTCTAAATCTCCATTAAGAAATACAGTTTTCACATCCATCTACTGCAATTCTACGTCAAAATATGCAATGAGTGTCATAATTATTTTAAAAGAATCTTTTTTAATACAAGAAAAAAGGGCTCATTGTAGTTAATTCCTTCTTACTGAGTGAACCCTTTAACAACAGGCCTTGTCTTGTATCTTTATATGTTACCCAATGAGTCTTTTTTTGTCTTATAGACCCATTTATAATCTATGGCTTCTGCACAATTTGGTAACTCAACAAAATCCCAAACATTATTATGTGCCATAAAATTCATCTCTTCTTTCATAGCATCAAACTATAAATCAAATTCTTTACAATTTATGGCCTGTGAAATGTTTCAACATCATTTTCAGCTCCAATGTTGTAGTCTGGTTCTTGAAGATACACAATATAGTCACTAAGAATTGCTGATTTTCTTTCTCTAGTAGATCTTCTTAATGTTGTAACAACCTCCTCTTCTGAAGTTGGCTATTCAACTATATCTGATAATTCATGATCAATTGAATATATTGGTTCATTATTAGTAGCTTGTGGAATTTCAACAATTGGTTGTCTAACACCTAATTTTGCTTAAGGGGTGTTGTGAACAATAATTAACTTGTCATTTGGAGTGAAAATTTGAGCATCTATATGTTTCTTTTCAGGAACTAAACTCTCTCAAGAAATTTTATATTTCTTGATTCCACAATCCTAATATTGTTTGATGGACAATAATATATATAACCCTTGGACTTCTCAACATATCCAATAAAATACCACTAATAGTTCTTGGGTCTAGCTTCTTCTCTTGTAGATTATAAATTCTCACTTCACATGGGCATCCTCATACACATTCATGTCGCAAACTTGGTTTTCAACCTTTCCATAATTCAAAAAGTGTTTTAGGGATATCCTTGGTTGGAACTTGATTCAATATGTACACTGCAGTTTTAAGAGCTTCAATCTACAAGAATTTAGGTAATTTGGAGATACTAATCATACTCCTCACCATGTCCATTAATGTTCAATTCCTTCTCTCTGCTACACCATTTTGATTAGGTGAGCATCGTAAAGTATATTGGGCAATAATTCTATTCTCTTGAAGGAACTTTGCAAATGGACCAAGCATTTATCCATCTTATGTGTATCTATCATAATATTCATTACCTCTATCAGATCTCACAATCTAAATTTGTTTTTCATATTATTTCTCTACTTTTTTCTTTAAAGATTTTGAAGGCATCCAATGCTTCATACTTATTGTGAAGCAAGTAGGGATACATATATCATGAGTATCATTAATGAAGGTGATGAAATATTTTGGATCATGAAAATTCATATCTAGACAACATATATCTATATGTATGATTTCTAATAAGTATGTACTCCTCTTAGCACCTTTCTTTAACTTATTAGTTTTCTTACCATTTATACAACTCACACATCAGTGAAATCTAAACTACAAAGTACACCTTCATCTACTAATCTTTTGATTCTATGTAGGGAGATATGTCTTAATCTTTGATGCCACAACATGGAGGAGTTTTTATTTATAACACATTTTTTATTGCCAGCTTTAACATACATCGCATCATGAGTAATAATATTTTATAAATTTATATAGAAAAAACCATCAGATAGAGTACCACTTCCAATAGATTAGATTTATAATATAAACAAGTAGAGTATTCTAAAAAGTTAAAGGAATATCCCAAAGGTACAAGTCTAAAAACTGAAATTAAATTCCAAAAAAAATTAGTTACATAAAAGGTCTTTTCTAATTCTAAAATAAAGCCACTACTTAGTACTAAATAGCATATCCCAATAGCTTCTACATGTGAGCACATCTGGTTCCCTGAATAGATGTATTTCTCACTTCCCACTAGCTTTCTTAGATTTTGCATATCCTATGCAGAATTATAAATATAAATTGTAGAACTAGAATCAATCCACCATGTGTTATAAATAATATTTTCCATATTATATTCATAACAAACAAGTGATATCTTATTACCTTTCTTGTCAAGCCAATTTTTAAATTTGATGCAATCCTCTTTCATGTGTCCCTTCTTTTTATAAAAGAAACACTAATATTCCTTTTAATTTCAACTTGGGGTAGTACTTTACCTATCCCTTTCTTATTAATTTGGCTTTGGTTCTAGTCCTTTATATGTGTAGCTAGCATAGCACTCTCACCTAATTCCATGACCATAAGGGGTCATATTAATGTGGAAGAGTGTTCAGAATCTACTGCATCAAAAAGGAATCAGACATATCAACCTCAAGTGTCTTAAGCTAAGCTACAATGTCCTACGTTTACATTATATCCTCCCGCACACCTTGTATTCCAATTAACTTCAGGGATGAGTACTTCATAATTAAGGTGCTGGCACGAGCTTTATCTGAAGTACTAAATTGCTCATCAATTGCCTTAATTAGCTCTCTTACATTATTATACTAATCAACTAAACTATGAATACCAGTAGATATTCTTGTCTTTATGAACATTAAACTTAAGGTGATTCGGTAACTTTAGTTGGTTCATCTTTCCTTATAGCATAATTAATATCCATCCACCCTAAATGAAGGAGACTTCTCTCTTTCCATACTTTATAGTTATCACCCATTAACTCAAGAATGTCACATTTTATATCAAAGATATTAGGTGATTGCATGGCTACAAAATAAAAAATAAATTAAAAACATACATAAAATTGAGGATCATACATATACATCATGTTTTACCAATGTAAATCATGCATTGAACAATCATGAATTTACTGACATAACACTTGTCTATGAACTGAAGTTTTAACTCAATTAAATTCATTCAAAGTATAATAAAACTATCAAATCTTGTACCCCTTTTCTAATTCCAATGGGTAGATAAAAGAAAATATGATTTGATATTTTATTCTAATTAATTATATAATAATAATAATAATTCCTATGGGAAAATTTTTATTATATTATATAATTAATCACAATTAATTTCTTTGATTATTTATGTGATTTGTAATACTTTATTATATAATTTTCATAATTAAGATGTTGTGGCTAAAACTTATCTATTCAAATTATATATCACATAGACATTAACTTTATACTCAATTACTTAATCATAAATGGCCAACATATGTATTAATTATAAAATAGGACAATGCCATTTTATAAAATAATTAATTAAGATTTTCATAATTTCTGTAAATCATCATTTTCCACTGGAATAAACTAAACATGTGTAATGTAAGACCATAAATGATTTTTAAAATCTTAAATAATTAAATCATAACTAAATGTATTACAATAAAATGTGATCTTTAAAATAAAACATTACTATATTCACATTAATGTATATGCCCAAAAATTTCCACAAATAAATTATTAAAATTTTTGCATAATCCTAAATGATCTTTAAATATTTAATATATTGTTACAGATTTGCAATGATGTAAACGTAACTTCATTTTATAAAAGGGCTGAATGATTGAAAGTTTTTTTTTTTTGCAGCATCCTTTTAATCCTTAAAGATTCACAGTAAGTGGTATTATTTCAATGATTCTCATTATAAATCACAAGAAATATGATTCCTGTATTTCTTCGGTAAAAGATACTTTAAACTTGCTGAATAAATGCATAAGCTTTATAACGAATTAGAATAATTGTTCCAAATCGCAAATATAATAGAAATTAAATTTTATAAAGATTTCTGACAATATTTATGATTGAAAGGTAATCATAAATTAAATTATCAATGTTTTCTTAATAACTGATGTCCTTCACAGTAGTTAACTAAATAGCGGTTTTAACAACTACCTTCATATTATTTGGAACACCTTTTTTTATGGTTACCAATAGGGCTGCAAACGAACCGAGCTGAGTTGACTGTTGAGTATGTATGTATTCAAACTTGAGCTTGTTTAATATTATCGAGTTCTAGCTCGATTCGAGCTTTTAAGAATAGTGTTCAAGCTTGAGCTTGTTTATCATTATCGAGCTCGAGCTCGAGCTCGATTCGAGTTTGTTCATAAGCTCAGTTCAAATTGGATTATCGAGCTTGTTAACGAACAGTTCGTTTAATAAAATAAACGAGCTGTAATCAAGCCTTAAACGAGCTTGTTCACGAGCAGCTTATTGAGAAATATACATGAGCTATATCAAATAAAGCTTATTAATACTAAAAAATAATAATTTAAACAATACTGTTCACAAATAAGCCTTAATCGAGTTGTAATCGAGCCATAATCGAGCACTTTAGCGAGCTTGTTAACGAACTTTAAATGATAATGTTCATAAACATAAATGAACCGAACGATAAGCTGTTCAAGCTTGTTCATTTAGCAATCGAGTATTTAAAATGTTGACTGCTTTGATTTGTTAATCAAACGAACATGAACGAGCTCTAATCGAGCCGAGTTCACCAGTAGCTTGTCGAACTCTCGGTTCATTTGCAGCCCTAGTTACGAATTAACAAGAGTATCATATTAAAGTAGTATGCCTTGAATCTCTAGGTTGTGTGTTCAATCCATGCTCACCACATCTTTGAACATTTTGGATCTAAATCTATCCAAGGATGACATTTGACCCTTCTTGCAAATCTAACTAGACAAGCATAACAAAGAGATTGAAGAGAGGTTATTTTTATAACGTCCTTGGCATAGTACACTTTTATGCCCTCTATTATTCTTTTTGACTTTTACTCTCTTACTATCTCACCCTCACTTTATCTTGCTCACTTAAATAGACTCACGAGCAGGATTAGGTGCCACTCTTAGATAGATTCAAATCCAACAGTATGATTAAGAGAGACAAGTAAAAGATATTCTTTTCCTTATGTTACGAGTCTTTCTTTTATTTGAACTATATCAAAGTTTGCTAGTAGTAGCACCTTTAAAGGAACTCATGGAGGGATAAGTTGGTACTAATCATGAGAAAGGATTTTGTACAGTACACGAAGGAAGGTTGTAAGAAGTTAACTTAACTTCTCCTTCAATCTTCCTTATTTTCATCAAAATTCTCTCTTATAACTTGCTCTTTTTCTGATTGAATTATAAACTTTTATAGGGGCTATTTGGTTGGATCAAAAAGAAATGTATTGCATTACAAATGCAAGGAATATCAAAATGTTGGTATTTGTTGTGCTGAAAAAGGAATGTTTTGTAAAATTCTAATGCATTTTTTTATCTTTATATGAAATCCAATGAAAAAGAATTTCATCTAATTTGAGTGATTTTCATTTATATCATTCAATGTAAAGTGAGCTGTCATCGCCGCTACCATCACCTGGCTTTTGACGTTGCCGCCGTCGCCAACATCACCTGCCTTTGTCGATGCCACCATCATCGCCATCGTCGACTGACCAGTGCCACTTCTTGCTTCCAGTGAGCAACCCCATCATTGTTGTCACCCGTCATTGCTACCACCAATGACTACCCCCGCTGCCACCGCCACCAACACCTATTGTCGTTGATAACCACCTCCTGTGGTCACCAATAATTGACCACTGACACCACCCACCACTTGTTGCGGACAACTGCCTCCTGCCGCCGTTGATAATCAACCACCGCCGGGCACCATAGATGATCACCTCTCATAGATGATTGCCCTCTGCTGCCACATTTGTTGCTAGCGACCACCACCATTGCTATCATCGCCACCACCGTCAACCAACTACAGTTGTTACCAATTATCATCCACAATTGATTATTAGTCATCGGTTGTCGCTCATCTTTGTTGTCATCTGTCATTAACAATCGCTTGCCACCGCTAGTGACGGATGCTTTCGAGATTTATATTACTTTTACTTAACTCAAAAGAACATTAAAAGCAAATTTTTGAATTTGATTTATATCCACCCAAACAACCATAAAGTATTTCAAATACACTACATTCCTTTTATATTGAACTTTTTTTATAATGCATTTCTTTTTCAATCAAATAAACAATCTATTAAATTTGCTAACAACATACTAGAATTATCATTTATTATATCATTGATGCTCTTATTGAGCTACCTATGCAATCAGGCACACAACACCAAGATGTCATCATCAACCACCACTCTATTTCCCTCTTCAACCATAGCCCCATTGATCTTCAAATGAAAAAAGGCATACATTTTTTTGTATGCGTGAATGATCGCATAACAACAATTGATATGTAAATGATAATAAGTAATGAAACTCATAAAGACATTGTAGGCTTCTTGAATCTTATAGTGATTAAAATGTAAGGAGACCATGCAAATCTTGGACTCTTATTTAATCACATAATAAAGACTTCTAAGGCTTATGGATTTACTTGCACCAAAGATTATTCCCCTGAATTACATAGATGTAAGTTGAACATAGCTTATTTTTAACATGGGTTCATAGTTTCCTACAAGGGCAAGCCTTTATAATTAATTACATCTTAAGAGAGTGAAAATATTCTAAGAAAACTCTCAATTAAAGAATCATATCTTTATATATTTTAAAATTTGATTTCATGATCGGCAAATATGAAAGTCAAATGGGAAAACCAAATAGAACAATTTTGTTATTTCAAATAGAAAAAAGTAGGAAGTGCTTTGATACTGAGAAGCTCAATAAGCACTTAAACCTATTTTGTGGTTGGGCTTTATAGTTTTAAAAGTGAGATATTTTTAGTTAATATTTTATTAGAGTACTATGATTTATATTCTAACATCATAAGATTATAGAAAAGCTTAAGAGGTGGGGATTTATCCCTGTGCAGAAGAGAAATAATATGTCTAAGATTCTATAACTAAAGGTGCTTCTAGCATAAGTTAGAGACTCGACCTAATCTAATGAGAAAATTTTATGATGCATTGGTTCTCTCTCACCATATAGTGTGAACCTATATCGACTCTTCTTGACTTATACTTAACTAGTATGGTTGTAAGCTAACACCTCCTACAACTTAAAATCATAAATTTCATTTTATAAAATGCAAGATAGTTTAAGTTGTTATTAAATTATGAAAGATCCGAAGAGCCTAGACTCATTCACTAAAAATAAGACTATGAATGGTATGTTATTCTTCTAACTAATGTAATAATTTAAAAAAAAAATTAAATTTTAGAAATTTAAATTTATTTTTAAGGATTTGGTTATTCAATCATGCCTATAATGGGATATAATTAAAAGTAGCTATGAGCTAAATAAATAAATAAGCAAACTTCTCCTAAGAAGGGTGGTCATCCATAAGTGTCGAATGCCCTTTTATTAGCAATGGGAGAAGAATCCAATTCAAAAATTAGAGAAGAATTATACAATCATGATTCTCACTTTTATAGGTTTTTTGTTCTTTCTATTATTTAATTTTAGGGCATTATTTATAAGAGGTTATAAGTAGACTATCTTTAAGTTTAAGTTATTTAATTAGGTTTAATAGAAAATTTAATTCTATTCAAAGAGCTTTCCACATAAACTAGGCTTTTATAAGGCACAAAACATCACAAAGTCATAAAAAAAATTATGAAAAAATATATTATTCTAAAATGCAAATAAAGTAAACACACCAAATAAATCAAATTAATATATGAATGAAAGGTTGATGTTGTCAGGTTTAGCTATACACCCTAGAAGAGAGATAAAAAATTGGCAAGCTCACACTCATAGCCCAACAAAAAACTAAGATTTTGATCTATGAGGGTCTTTGATGCTTTTTCTTCTGAATCATCTCCTTCTTCAAGGACTTCTTTAGGCTTCATACAGGCGCATTAACTTGCATAATTCATTCCTGTTGATCCTTAACTATAAATCCTAACTTAATTCTAATAAAATTTTATTTTTTAAATTCTAATTAAACCTTATAAAATAGAGATAAGTAATACAGACATACACCCAAGCAAGTATATTTCAAACATACAAGCTTAGCACGAGTGAGTACCAAGCCCACCCATTATAATGAGCTATGCTTAGGGACTTAGCACCTGCAAATAAGCAAATAATATTAATCTTAACTTTTTTACAATGATTCATTTTTAATTAAGTATAGTCCCATGCAAAAGGCAATATTAGTCTAATAAATATCACTCTAACATCTAGTCTAAGAGAAAATAATCTTAACTTCTAGCCTAAAATATTACTTCACAAAATAAAAAAATTAATACATCATAAACAGAACATTATCTTAACCTAATTAGTCTAGGAGCGGTGATTTAATTCTCTAGTGTGTGTAAGGGTTTGATGAGGTTACTCTAGGCTTTTTAGGGGTTTAAATTTTGATTTAAGTTTAAGGTTAAATTTAACTTACCATTAGGTGGTTTTCATTAAGGTAATTAATATTTTTGAAATGAATTTTAAATTTTAATTTAACATTGGTTCAAATTAAATTTAAGATTTTAAGGAGTATGAAGATTAATGGACTCTACTTAAAGTAGGGCCTACACTTCTTCACTTCTAGAACCTAATAGAATAAGCACCTCATCAAATGATAAGGAACTATTCTTAGGACTCTAAATAAGAAGAATTGTTTTTGGTTATAACTAGTTATGATGTCTTAATTTGATTATTGTTGAAATGTATAATCTAATTATCTTTAGCTTCTATTATTTGTTCAAATGACTCCCTAACATCATATGATTAACTCTTAAAGCCAAGTATATCCTCTAAAATGTTTCACAACACTTTGAAGTTATTTGGGACTGATTTAGATTTTTGTTTATTTTTACTTAATTAATTAATTTGGATTGTTTAAAATGTTTAAAATAATGATTAATTAACCACAATCTTAATTTTCTTTAATCTTAAGCATTAATCAAGTTTAACAAATCCATTTTTAATTAAGGGTTTTAATTTGATTGATTTATGATTTTTTTAACACAAGTGGTTGATTATATTAATTAAAACTTAATTAGGGGTTAATTAAGTTTAATCATGTGGTTAATTACTTTAAGTAAGTTTAGAAGAATCGATAATTTTATTTGAAATTTCTCTATTAATTAGAGTGTTTTAAAACTAATTTATTATTTTTTGTAAAATTTTATAGTTTAATAATTAATTATTATCCCTTAATCCATATCTTAGGTTTAAGCTTTAATGTAATAATAGGCATATGCAAATTTTTCAAGAAAATCCCTAGAGTTAAGAAATACCCCAAGGAAAGTTCCTTAAAAGTTTCATCTTTATTAGAATCACATTTTGTACTTAATTTCACAAATTAAATTTTTTTATTTTCTAAATAATTCTTAATCATTTAGTAAAATTTGAGGCTTTTATTTTATGCAAAATTCTCCTCTGAATATTGAATTTATAATGGGTTTATTCATAATTTTTGGTGAAGTATTTGATTTATTATGATTTATTAAAGCTCTCTTTGGACTTAATTAAAGCAATTAATTTAAGCTAATTAAGATTTAAATTTAATAATTTTATGATTTAATTAGAATGAGAGAGTCTAATTACATTATCTAGGTTACTCTCCATTAGAGATGTTTTAAGCCATTTTTTTTGTCATTTTTATAATTTTTTGATTTAAAATTAATTATTTACTTAAATTTTCTTAATGGGGTTAAAAATCAATTATTTTTAATCTAGTAGCCAAAATGCTTTGAAATTTATATAAGAAGTAGCTAATGATAATATGATCAAATCATAGAAATTTCAGATTGATTTGACATGTATTTTAGAAATAATTAAAGAAATTTGATTTTTATTTAAATTCAAATTATTATAAAATCATTTAGTAAAATTGGGACTTTTCTAGGTTTACTAAATTCTTCTTTGAATATTGAACTTAGAGTGGAGTTATTTGCATTTTCTAGCTTAATTTAAACCCTCTAATTAAGTAATTTTATAATATAATCAAATCTAATGGCCTAATTAAGTTTCTTAAGTTTCTTATTGATATTGAAAGTATTTTATACCAATTAATGATAACTTTATAATTTTATAATTTAATATCAATTATTTGGTTAAATTTTCTATGTTGATTTGAAAATCAATAAATTTCAATTTAGATATCAAATTGACTTGAATTTCTTATGGGGACTAGAAAATGATCTTACAATCATACCTTAATAATTTTGTTAATTAGTTTTGTATTTCAAGAGTAATTAATAGAATTAGAATTTCAATTAAAATTAAATTACCCTAAAAATATTCAATAAAAATAAGTAATTATAAATTTATTAGACCAAAGTTGTAATTATAAATTAATGTACTCTCATTTATTAAGAATTCACTTAACCAAAGTTGAGATTACAGTAAATCTCTCATACTCTCCTTTAAGGGCAAGTACAACCCAACACGTACTCTCTTTAATGGGCAAGTACAACCCAAGACGTACTTTCATTAGCAGGCAAGTATAGCCCAACAAGAAATCAAGATAAGGCAAAGAGAAATATACAAGTCTAACTCTTAATTTTAAAATATTTTTGCACTCAAAACCCAATCTATACTAATATTAAGGCAATTAAATATTAATGAAAAATAGAGCTCACCTTAACTTTAAATGAAATTAAAATAATATCTTCAATTAATTTACCCGAACTAAGAATTCACTAAACCAAAGTTGAGATTACAACAAATCTCATGTACTCTCCTTTAAGGGCAAGTACAACCCAACATATACTCTCTTTAACAGGCAAGTACAACCCAACATGTACTTTCATTAGCGGGCAAGTACAACCCAACAAGAAATCAAGAAAAGGCAAAAAGAAAGATACAAGCCTAACTCTTAATTTTAAAATATTTTTGCACTCAAAATCCAATCTGTACTAATATTAAGGCAATTGAATATTAATGAAAAATAGAGCTCACCTTAACTTTAAATGAAATTAAAACAAGATCTTCAATTAAATGTTTAATGCAATTAAGTAACTTAATGTTGCTAGGATGATCTTTAAAAATTTTGAAATTATTTTTTTGAATTACTTTGAAATGCAAACTAAAATGCAACCACAAAAAATTTACTTTGAATTCTTTTTTACACAAGCTAACTTTTATTCAAATGATAAATGTATGTGCAATTGGAACAACTAAACAATTACTTGAATAAAAGTTTGAATGATACCACAAGAAAGCAATCACATAACATATACACAGACAAATTGAAGACAAGTAATCAACAATCATAAAATAATTTATATAAGAAGTATTATGGCTGGGCAAATAGAGAATGAAATGAAATAAGATGTTAAGCACAATCAACTTTACCCAACCTATATGTAACTTTAAGCCAAAGGGATAAACAATGGATATTCAAATGATTAAACACTAATAAATTAAAAATTTGAAAAGACTTCAACCAAACAAGAAACAAAAGGATTATCCAATGATTAAGCACAAAATAAATTGATTTCTTTATGTTATTTTAGGCCAAATAAGAAATCAAAAGATTATCAAATAGTTAAGTCCAAAACAAATTGATCTTCTTATGTGTTCTTGTCCAAACAAAATATAAAGATTATGACATGAATTAACACAAGAAAATTTACATAACCTTATAAACTTCAAATCCAAGAAGAAATAAAAGAAGTATTAGCGACTTAAAAATTCAACACTAAAGCTATGATGCTTTCAGCCAAAGGAGGAAACACACCAAACGTTCAATTTTCCCAATCAATCTTCAAGCCAAATGAATGTCTAAGGGAAAGAGAAGAATGATGAGTAATGCTTGCACTTAAATCACCAAAATTCTCTTAGTATAGCTTTTGTAAGAATCAACCAAAGTGGAGAGGATGAGCAAGAGAGCAAGAAAGAAATTTAGCTTTTTGGAACCTTTTAAAGTTGAAATTTAATTTAATGTTGCTAGAATGATCTTTAAAAATTTTGAAATTATTTTTTGAATTAATTTTAAATGCAAACTAAAATGCAACCAAAAAACTTTACTTTAATTCTTTTCACACAAGCTAAATTTTATTCAAATGATAAATGTATATGCAATTGAAACAACTAAACAACCACATGAATAAAGGTTTGAATGATACCACAAGAAAGCTATCACATAACATATACCCAAACAAATTGAAGACAAGTAATCAACAATAATAAAATAATTTATATAAGAAGTGTTATGGCCAACCAAATAGAGAATGAAATGAAATAAGATGTTAAGCACAATCAACTTTACCCAACCTATATGTAACTTTAAGCCAAAGGGATAAACAATGGATATTCAAATGATTAAGCACTAGGAAATTAAAAAAAATTTGAAAAATACTTTAGCCAAACAAGAAACAAAAGGATTATCCAATGATTAAGCACAAAATAAATTGATTTCCTTATGTTAGCATTAAGCCAAATAAGAAATCAAAAGATTATCAAGTAGTTAAGTCCAAAACAAATTGATCTTCTTATGTTTGTTCTTGTCCAAACAAAATCTAAAGATTATGACATGAATTAACACAAGAAAATTTACATAACCTTATAAACTTCAAAGCCAAGAAGAAATAAAAGAAGTATAAGAACTTAGCACCTTAAAAATTCAACACTAAAGCTATGATGCTTTCGGCCAAAGGAGGAAACACACCAAACGTTCACTTTTCCCAATCAATCTTCAAGCCAAATGAATTTCTAAGGGAAAGAGAAGAATGATGAGGAATTCTTGCACTTAAATCACCAAAATTCTCTTAGTATAGTTTTTGCATGAATTAGCCAAAGTGGAGAGGATGAGCAAGAGAGCAAGAAAGAAATTTAGCTTTTTGGAACCTTTTTTAAGTTGAAAAAAGGCTCTTAAATATATGAGGAAGGAGTTTAGGGTCAGCCAAAAATTGATCCAATGAGAGAGAATTTGATTAGGCATCAATTTGAATTTCAAATTCAAAGGAGAAAGGATCCGGAGATCTTAGATAGGCTCTTTACAAATTTGTTTTAACTCAATATGGAATGTTTACTATGTGATTCATGGCTAAAGATAGAGGAGATCCCATAGGAAATTCGGCCATGGAATTTTAGATATGAAGGAGAAAATTTTGAATAAAATAAATCCATAGAAAATCCATTCAAGGATTTCGGCCAAAAGGGGTTTCCTAAAATAAAAAATTCTTGAAATAATGGATGAATCAATTTAGATCAAAGCTAATTATATTCTATACTTATTGAATATTTAAATAATATATAAATTTATTGAATTTATAGCTTAGTGGTCGGCCCCCCCTTAAACTTTCCTAAAGTACATCAAATTGAAAAAAGAAATATTTTGAAAAAAAGGAATGATTTGAACTTAAATTTAAAATAACTTGTAATGGATTAATTAGGCTTTAAATAATTATAATTAACCATACTTGGGACGTTCAATATGTCATGCATAAAGAAGTTTGAATTAAAGAATAATTAAAATTACTAAATTTAAAACAAATGAATTTTAAATTATGAAAAATGAGGGAATATTATATGGAAATGTTTTGAATGAAATTCACATATTTTATTGCACAAGATGCATTAAAAAAATTTGGCCAAAATAATGTTACGATGAAAATGATTATATGAGAGAGAATAATAGAAAAAAAAAAGGATAATTTTAGGATAATTCAATTTTCATGCACTAAAAATATGAATAAAAGTTATGCATGTCATGAAAATGATTTAATAAAGTTTAAATATAATTTACCTTGTTTGAACACACATTTAATGGAACTTATTTTATGCATTTAAAACTATCCAAGATGAATAAGTTAATGAATAATTGTAATATTAAGATATAGAAAAATATAATTAATTTTAGAATGATGAATCTAAAATGAATAAATCATTTTTTTATCTTAGTGATCTTTTCATTTTCCTTAATATAGTAATTCCTAGAAAAATTTTCACCAAGTTTATGTCCAATAGGTTTAGTATTGATATAGAAGAACCAAGAGTTGAAGAATTTTTCTACACACTTGAATTTAACTTAATTAGTAGTATTTGAACAAATGTTTGTTATCATCAAATCAATCTCATATGAGGCGGGCTCATAGAGTCAATAAAGTTATGATTTTAGTTGGTTATCTCATTCAAGCTAACATTGAGTAGATTTTTAATTTAAAAATATTCCTTGGGCTAAGACAAAGCTCACGGTATGAATCTCTACTCTTGCCTCAATGTGGATTGTTCTAATCCTCAAAGTTCTTCCCTCGCTAAAGTTTGGTCAATTTGGGAGTTTCATGAGAAAGGTGGGGAAGGCTCAATTCTTCTACTTAGGTGTTGAGAAAGGTGTGTGAAGAGTCAAAAGCAATTGAGAGGGGTTGTGGTTGGACTTTTGTATTTGGTAGAAATCCTCCACCATTGGTGGAGGTCAACTCTGAAGAATTGATGTCTGGAACTTGCTAATTTTAGTGGTTAATTGATTGGGCAGTATTCTTAGGAAAAGTATGGGGAAGATGCATGGTAGGAGTATCTTTGCAAGTAGGCATATGGAGAAGCCTTTAGATTTTTTTTTTTTAAATCTTTTTTTTGTATTGTGTTTGACTTCCCTTTTCTCCACCTAACTTGACATGCTATCAGATTTAATAAGGATTTAGATGATTCATGGATTAGCTTGATTTTTCTTGACTTTATTTTAGGTTAAGATTTCAATTAACTCAATTTGACCAAAGTTAGGTAGAGTCAAGTAACCATCTACTAAGTTTATTAGGTTAGAATTAGGTTTAAATTTAGATTAATTGATCATTTAAACCATTTAGGGTGAATTGGATTTGACTTGGTTACAGCTTAAGTTGACTCAATTTGACCCAAAATGGGTCAAATTATTTCAAATAACCTACATGATCATTTTAGACTTTGATTAAGCTTCAATTATATTTGACGAATTGTTTGGAGTATTTGGGATAAATTGGTTGTAATTAATTTAGATTAATTTTAAATTTAGCATAAGGTGGCCTAATTAGGTTAATATTAGTTCACTTAAATTTATTAGCCAAACAGGTCAAATTGGACCCAAGGAAAAGTTGAATTAAGTTTAATTAACTAATTTAAGTGAATCAAAGACTTTAATTTGATTAAAGTTCAATCGATTTGATTTGGACTCAATATGGTTCATTTGAGTCAACGTCAAATGACCTAATTGGCTAAATTGGACCTTAGATGGCTTGAGTTAGTTTTGGTTTGTATGATGATTTTAAACTCTTAAGAAATTTTAATTTGATATGGTATTGATTATATTTGATTTGGACTTAGTAGGACCCACATGAGTCCACCTGAGTCAAAATGACCTAATAGCTAAGTTTAACTTCAAATGGGTTTGAGTTGAGTTTGATTAAGCTTGAATAATAACTCTAAAATTTCAATTAGATTGAATTTAATTAAATTTTAATTTAATTTGATTGATTTGAATTTTGGTTCAATATGACTAAAGTGAGCCAATCTACATTGTTAAGTAGTCCAAACAACCTAATCAAGAGTTAGTAAGGCTTTAATTTTAGTTTAAATGAGTTTCCTTTTTAATTATATTTTATTTTATTTTATTAGGTTTAGGTGTATTTAGATTTATCTAACCTATTTAGCTATATTAGATCTTGGTGGGGACCACTAGCCTAATTTAGGTCAAACTTTAGGATAAGTTTTAGTTTATATTTAAGTTTTGAATTCCCTTTAACTTGATTTTATTTTTTAGTTTAAGTTTATCCATTTTTATTTTAGCTTTAAGTCTAATTCTCACTTAACTACTAAGGGGATATGCTAAGTGGTTTAAGTGAGGAAACCCCCCTAATCTAATATTAAATCCTAAGTACTAGGACAAGGATGGGTTTCAACCCCATAAAATCAGTACTATCATTATAGATCTTCACCAGCCAACCCAATATCTTTCATCCAATGATGTTGCTAAATTGATGGACCTAGTGGAAGGTAAACCATTCAAAGAAATATGCATTGCCATTTTTATTTAGTGATAAAATTTTGAAGACTTAAATTCAGAAAATAAAATAATATTATATTTATTATAGACTAAAGAATTAGGACAAACTCTCATTAACATCCTTTCATATGTACAATCTTGCAAAAGAAGGTTACTTATAACTCTTTGAAAAAAAATTGCCTCTCCTCCTAATTTGACTTCCTTACTCCCCTTCACACACACCGCAACCCTTCCAAATATTATGACTCTCAGAGTGAGCTTGTCAAACTCATGCTACTCACCACTATAGAAAAAAAAACTAGTTGCAATTTAAACACTTATCCAATCAATTTTTTTTGGGTGTTGCCAAATGTTTTCAACAAAGTTGCTTCAAATTTTGATTGAAATTGTTCACAATATGATTCATCTCCACTATCATCTTCCTTAACTGAGTAATTAAGCCATTAAGTTAGTCCAACTATTTGAAGACAAATTTCTAGACACCAAAACATCATCATTCTTGTCCAAACCAATGCCATCATCTACATCCTTACCTTCACTATTGGATAAACCAATTTCTAAAGATACATTTCAATAAATTTGATCTAAAGTTCCATTTGAGCCCAAATTAGATCAAAGAAACTAATATGCTAAATTTTATTTAGTCATGGGTGAATCAAGCTCAAGTCAATTATAGTTATTAATCAATTGAAAAGGTTTTCAGAGTTTGGTTAGGCTTAATCTAGATGGTCAAATTAATCCAAATGGCCTTAAAAAGTCAAATAAATGAACTTGGGTTAAATGAATTAATTCACCTATTATGAAGTCAATCGGGGTTAAATCATTTATGGCTAACCTAATACAATTTTTAAAGGTCTTAAGATTAATCAATTTGCTCAATTGGATGGATTTGATTTTATAATGTTCAATAAGTCCATTTACTCATTAATCTTCACTAAATATTCATATGGATCTATTAAGTCATGTCAAACATAATAAGTTAAAAGAATTGTTCATCAATTTTTTTAATCAAAGGGTTTGTGTGCAAGAAAAACTAAATAGATACTAATTTAGTCACATAAGGTTCAAAGGGATCTAGCTTAATCTAGTGGTCAATTCACTTATGATTTATATGGAAAAGGCATCAGATGATTGGATTGTTTGATTTAAAATCATTAAATGGCTAATAAATTTAAAATGTATTTTGGCTAAGTTGATCATTGGTCAGATCTAGTCCGATTGGTCAAGCACAAAAGATTAATTAGTTGATTACATTATAAAATCACGTAATTGAACTAATGAAGAAGGGATTGAATGTTTGCACAACTAATTTGAGCTTTAATCAATTAGGACTAGACAAGGAGAAGGTATATCTTAAGATTAGCTAAGATTGAACCTATTGATGGAGATTTGATGCGATTTAAATTTTGATGATTAAATGATTTTCTTATGATCTTCACTAACCAATAAAGCTCTTATAGTCATCTTAGTTAGTGTATTAAGGTTAGATTTTCTTAGTTAGGCTAAGCAAGGAATGAATCACTGGGTAATCTAATGAATGAAAATTGAATATAAAATGATAAGGAGGAGAGATTAAAATATCTTTAGAGAAAATTGGAAGATCAAGTGAAAAGATTGAGCAAGCCAAATCCAAATGATTGAGGTTGGGAATGAAACATAATTTCAACTTCATGTGTAATTTAAACTAATCAAACTCCAGTAACAAGTTATATGCATTATTGATATTTTTAGTTTCAACTATGGATTTTTTATTTATCTTTTTCTCAAATAATCAAATCAAAATTTAAAAATTTTTAAATAAATAAACTCTCAAAATTATCAATATTGCTTTTATTTTTTTTCATAAGTTATACAAAAAGCAAACAAAACTTTGTGGGTTGATTTTTCCAAATTGTCAAATAAGATAGAATTTAAACACACATATGTAGCCAAAATTCTCAAAATGTTATATTTCATGTTCCTATGTATGAGTTTTTATTTTTCTTATATGTCTCAAATCTTAATGATAGGAGTTTATTATGGTGTTGATAAGGGTTAAACCTAATATTATAGCAATAACATCCAAGGTCATTACCAACCAGATTAGATGGCACCAAAACCTTCAAGGTAATGTTATACTATTAGTTTGAAATAAGGATAAATTATAATTCTTTACAAATCTAAAATTATAATTCTTATGATCTAAGGTTAAAGCATCCCTCCAAAATGCAGTTAAACTAATCCTCTTATTAAAATTTAAATGTTCTTAACAAATATCAATATAGGAATAATAACAAAATTCTTAATTCATTTGAGATGAGTGTAGTGTTATTGCTTGGATGTTCACAGGGACACCACACAGATCTTAGGAGATACTTATTGAGATGACTGAGTACAACATATAAGAAATTATGTACTATATAGAAAGGTAGAAACATCACCTTACAATGCACTCAATCATCTAATAATAACTCATAAGGCAGATAGGTCTATGTTACTATTGATATTTCCCCTACTTCACATGGATGAAGTAAAGTAGGGTTTTTTTAGACGAGTTCTTTAGGACCCTATGGAAGCAATCTTCCATAGTTAATTATGTTCTAAGAAATGAGAATTTTTTAAAAATACTCTCGATGAAAGTAGTCAACTAATACCTCCAAAGATTTCAAAGTTTTGATATCAAAAGATTTATATTTATTGAAAAACCAAGTGGGAGAGTTTAAATGGAGAGAGTTCTTAACAAATCCCAATGGAGGATGAGTAGAAAGCACTCATGATACTCAAAAGCCTAGTGAATACTTCAATCTACCCTATAGTGAGGATTTTATATTTTTTAAGAAGAGAAATTGTATTTATTTGAGTTCAAATTTAATTAAAATGCTAGGACTTAGATTCCAACAATATAAAATTATGAAAATGACTAAGAGGTGAGAACTTATTCTCATAGGAAAGAAGAAACAAGTAGTCTATAAACTTGTATCTAGAGTGCTCTAACATAAGTTAAGAGCTTGACCTAATTCTACTTGAGGAAAGTGGGATATATTGGTTCATTTTCACTCGGAACAATGATCGACTCTTATAGACTTTCAATCACTTTGAATGGCGCTAGCTAACACCTCCTATAACTTAAAATCATATGGGTCAGTCATATGTAAAATGCAAGATAGCTAGACTTTTATTAATTAATAAATAATATATAGTCCTAAACTCACCCTCTAATAGACTAGATTATGATTCGTGTGCATATTATGACTTAGACTAATGTAATAAAATTTATACATTTTCCTTTCGACTCATTATTTTGGACTCAAACTTGAGAGAGTTTATGCCTACATGCATGATGAAATTAGATTGTAGGCTAAATCAGAGAGGAGAGGTGTTTTTCATTACAAATAAAATGTTCTCACATGTTAAGCCATGCCCCTTATCATGCAAGAATGGAGACCCCCTATTTACAAAGAAGAAATAAGATGCATGCATGATGTTATAACATACAACCATATAGCAAAAGGGTTACTAAATCTTTTATTTTTCTTGATAAGAATCCTAGGCTTTAGAATGAGGTTATGAGTTCTTAAAGCTTAGTTAAAATTATTTAGTTGAAGTATAAAATTTAAGTTTTTTAAAGAGCCTATAACATCCAGGTCATACAGCAAACAATCAATTTTTAAGAAACTTATTAAAAGCATGTCATTTTTATTGCATAATCAAAGTAAAAAAATCAAACGGATATTATTGATTATAAGAATAAAAGGACTGATAGGCCAAGTATTGTCGTACACCCCAAAAAAGAAAAACTTGTGTTGTGAACTATACCCTTATACAGCCCAAGTAATAATTAATTTATAATTGAAAATAAAGCTATGGGGTCTTCAATTCTTCATCTTCATCTTCACTTCTTGGATTTAAACGTTCCAAGAATCATAGGGCCTCCTAGGTTGAAGCTTTCTACCCACTACTCATCCTAAACCCCATAGTTCTAATCATATTATAAAAATTATATTTTATAAAAATACAAGTCTAACTACCTCTACAAAATAGAAGTTGGTAGCTTAAAATATATTCAAACCAAGTAGTTATATTTCATACATTTGGGCTTAACACCATACTTTGGGTCACCAGGCCCACATGTCTTAATGATTATGCTTAGGAACTCACTTGCAAGCAAGAAGCATTTATAATTTTTATTAAAGGGATACCCTTAAGCACAATCTCCTATCAAAAATATCATTAGTCTAATTTCTCCATAACATCCAGACTATGCACAATCAATCCAAACATCCAGTCTAAAATACTACATCACAAAATAAAATATCATGTCATCAAAATAATCACTGACCTAACTTAGAACTAAGATTGGTAACTTAGTATTCTAATATGTGTGCTAGGTTTGGTGTGGTATGTCGTGATTAGGGCTTAATGTTTAGAATTTTTTTATAGTGAATATTTAAATTTCTTATTGAGGATGATTACACATTATGTGATTAATGATTTGAAGTGATATTTAGACTTAAGTTGTGATTTTATTTTGTATCTCTTTTTCTTTTCTTAATTTGAAATTATGAAGAGAAGGAGGAATGAATTATCCTTAATCCCTACCCTTAGGTTAATTCTAAGAATTAAGTTTTATAACCTTTAATTTTCTCAAAGATTTATAAGTTTTATTAAATCTTGTGTTTGGATTTGACTTAAGAGATTTTATTTACACATGAAAGGCCTCTTAGAATTAATGAAATAAAACTATGATTAATTCAATAATGCTCTTTTGACTTTACTTCATTATTCTTCAATACTCATTCAATTAAGTAAACATGCTTAATTAAATAATTAAATTTAATAAACATGTATCATATTTTAATTACCCCACACTTGATGCATGAATGGATTTATACACATTAATTAATATATAGAATATGATGCATGGATTTTATAGAAGAATTTAATTTAGTTATACCTTACACATATGTCAAATTTATACAAGTATGTGTTGTTGTTGAACTAGTGAAGTGAGGTAATCAAAGATGCCCTAAGGACTACTTAAAGTCTCATGCTCTCGAGATGTTTAGAATATATACTTGTTAATTCATATACATATGTGTACTTATAATATGTATTTCATCGTAAATTATAAGATACGTGCTATGTTATACCAAAGATACAAGATATCAAGACCTTAGAGCTGCACCTCGTGTTTTCAAGCTATATACCTTTCGAATTGTGGTTTATACATATAGAAATTAAATTTATTATTTTTTATTATTTATATTAGTATATATTTAGATTAATAAATATCTTTTGATTAATTAAAAAAATAATTTGGGATTTATTAGTGATAATCGCCACACTATTTAATTCAAAGTCACACAATCAAATGAAATCATTCAATTTTAAATTTAAAACATGAGTACATGAAACAAATGGAATATAAATTTATGAATAACTGAAGTGTTCACAACAAAAAATTAAGTAAAATAATTTTTTCCATAGAGGCATGGCATTGTGATTTTGGTGTCGAGGCGCTACTACAACTCTTCTAGAAAGATAACTGCTAGTCCAGTTGGCAAGTCGATGATATGGCACCACGATGCTGTCATGACAAAGCCGAGACATTATGATGATGATCTATAATTTGAAGTAGTAAGAAAAAATATTGTCCTCCCAATGGCGACAAGCCCAATGGAGTGGGAGAAATAGTTATGGGGCAAAATAATAGCCCCACGTGAAAAAAAATCCTATAAAATGAGGGATTATCCTCGAGGCTTCTTCTTCTTCTTCCTCCTACTCTTTATTCCTCACTGATCTCTTACTAGAACCGTAAGGAGACTTTCAAGAGTGAACCATAGATTGTTGAGGATGCTTTCTGCTACACAACATCAAAGCCAAGTCCATCACTACAAACTCATAAATTTCTAGAAATGTAAGTTTTATATAGATTTATCTCTTATAAATGATATTTTGGAATATTTTTATTGTCAATCTTAGATCTCGTGACAAATCAATGGTGTATCTATGTTGATCTTCGATATGGAGTAAAAGGAATGCCTCCGTACCCCTAAAATATAAAAATTTAGAAAGAACCTCCATCATTGAACTTAGTTTCGATGTGAGAAGAAAAAGAAATCTCTCTCTGTTGATCTTAGATCTAGAACAAGAGAGAATTACACTAAAAATATGAGAATTTAGCATTTATAAAGTGTTACTCTACCAAAGTTTTATAAAAAATGCTACAATACTCAAGAATTCTCGTTCAAGATGTGCATTTTTATCTTGTAGCGTCAAAGACTATCGCTGAGGCGCTAAGCTCTCGGGAATGAAGTCCTTGGGGCTTTGCCTCATAGCACCGAGACACCGAACACTTAGTGCTGAGGTGTTATGCTTTTAGGTTTCATCTATTTAACATAGCACCACAGCACCATCACCACAACGTCGAGGCACCTTGTACGCAAGTCTATTCTACCATTGAACTTAGTTCTGGTGTAAAACAAAACCCTCCCTCCATTGATCTTAGATCCAGAATAAGAAAAAAGAGTGCTAATGCACTAAAACAAAGATCAGATTATAATACATTAAGCCTCCAAAATTTGTAAATTTCCCTAGAAAAGGATATTAATGAAATAGCACCGCGACACTAATATTCCAACGTCGAGGTGTTGTGTTCTCAGAAAAATAAAACTTATGCAGACATCCCACAACGTCATAACACTAATACCTCAGCGTTGAGCCATTGTATTCTTCAAATAGACATTTAATAAACAATATTAAGGCATTAATATTCTATTTTAAATTGAACCCATAGCATCTCAATGTCTCTTACCAAGCACCATAGTGCCAAGCCCTTGGGTCTTAAGCTTATGTCCTATAGGCTGACAATGCCATACCCTTGTAATGTCATTTTTATTTTAAATCCTAGAACTTTCTAAATGACAAACAAAAGAACATATACACAAAAATGCATAATAATTTGAAATAAAAATATCTTTATTAAAAATTAAAATATTAGATAAATTGTACAAAAAAAGATAAAAATAAAAAATAAAAAGAAGGGGAAACTAGTAATTGTAGTCATCCTCCTCTTCCTCTTCTTCTGGCTCTGATGAGATAGCTACATAAAGGGGATATTGAGGCGCCGCAGAAAAAGAAGCCTAGCATGGATCTCCAATGCTACAATTTTCAAACATATGACCAGTGTCATATTAAACTGGGTCATATAAGAAAGCATTTTATTGTTGATCCATGTGATAATCAAACTTCTTTTCTAAATCATTATGTGTGTGGCTACTCCCACCCACTTCACTTCTTAAATCTGAGACTTGCTTGTTTAAGGATTTAGGTGTTTGGGTTCGAGGTCATGGGGCACGTGAGCTCTCCCCCACTTCATACCTCAAACCAGACCCCTCAATATGCCTCTTTATTAGAGGAGCCTTCTAAATGAGGACTTCTTCACTAAGCTTCCCTAATGCACCCACTGCAGTGCACGAACCATAAATGAGGGAGGGATGACCATTACCTGTTATAGTACTGACCTTAAGAATATTACAAATTGAATTATAAATTATCTTCCTTATATATCATAAAGCCCTTTGAATTACAAAATTCAAAATAGCTCGATCCTCGGTCACCTTAATAATAATACCAATGGGAATTAACTTGACAGAAATAAAATACTGCCAAGCCTCAGACTCAATAGTGAGGCTAGCGGTAGGAAAGTTGATGATCCTTTCCTTTAGCCATTTTCAATGGTGTTGGCTTTTCTACCGGTGATAAAATCAAGGATTTCATTAAAATTGGGATTTCCATCATAAAAAGAAAGATACTGGCCATATGCCACATTTGGTAATTCATAATATGCATTGATGGTCTATCAAAACTTATCAATTTCCCGAACAAAGGCTTTAATGGCTCCTTCTTCACATTAGTGAAAAACTCTGCACTGGACGGGGATCTACTCTAGAGCTAGCATCACCTAATCACACTCATTGATCATCTGCTCCAATCTCCCACCTAGGTTATAGAAGCTCCTTTCCAGAATGAGATGCTTGTGGGTCAGGGTGTGCTGATACCATTCCTCTACTATAGAGCTAACAAACCTATTAGCTTCTTCTGAGGTGGCTCTCCTCTTGCCAATGAGCCTCTTGAATGGCATGGTTACCTTTCTAATATGTGAGAAAGTTGAGAAAATGAGAGAGAGAGAGAGAGAGAGAGAGAGAGAGAGAGAGAGAGAGAGAGAGAGAGCTCTAAGGAAAGAAGAACTAAAGAATGAAAATTTTACATCCCATGGGGTCTATTTATAAACCAGGCCTAGCGCCACATTGCTCACATGAAGCACCTAGGTGCTGGTCAGTTGGTCAAGTCGATTACCGTGTCTATCAAAAAGGAGCATTCATTACCATTATTTTGTAACTGAAAAGATGTGTCATATTGATGAAGTTTCATGGTGCTCTGACATAGCACCGAGGCACTAGCAAAAAAAAAGTGACTCACACCCTTAAAGTTCATGTATGCTTGTCAATTATCCTAAACTGACTTTTGACCGATGCTACAGTGCTAAACTATCAGCACCTAGGCACTATTTAAACAATCAACATGACCAATAATTGTAACGCCACAGCATTAACCGTAGGCACCATATTTTCAATGTTGAGGTGCTTAGCATAAAATAAATTTAAAGTACTCGCATGGGCCCCAACACAATAACAATTGCCAAAGTCCATTATCGAGGATGCTTTGCTAGTTAATATAAAAAAATGATGAATCGAAATCACCCATATCTGCCCAGACATTTTCATAAAATTTAAATTAAATTTCTGAGGATGTTGTGCGGTTTAAAATTCCAGGTTGGATCTCATTACTATGTCCAGATCACCAAAACCTAATCTTCCCCTAATGATGGTTGTGATGATTAAATATTCAATCGAAGAGGATAATTTAAAATTAAATGAAGTCTATCATCTGAAATAAATTAAAGTAAATAATTATCCACCCATCCATCATCATTTGTCAAGAATGATAAGCTAAGAAAATATTTTTCTCATAAAAGAGCTAACATCAAGAATGATAATCTAAATATCACTATGTCCATACTTAAATAATCTCATGCCGGTAATGATGTGGCATGTGTCCTCTTTCTATGTGGTTTTGTCGCCAAAGGGCACTACATGAAATGGATACAACCAAAACCCTCGACTTTTGCATCCATATAGCTCCATTATATTTTGGTCACGGCAATAGCTCGGATGTTCCCTATTGGCTTTGCTCCTTATGCTATATATTATGGAATATATTTAATAAAAAAGCCTTCTGTTAGCTAAGATTAACTTAAATTTATTACCTTAGATAAATATTATCCTAGGTCTATAAGAACACTTTTGACGATGCAACCCATGGTTACTGGCAAAGATTCTTTGGTCATGAACTATTTCCTATGGCTAAGTAAGCTTGGGAACACAACAGCCTGGGAACACAACAGCCTGGGATGATGAAACCATAGGATCTTGATTAGGTGTGTCATCATCCCACCCCAATATATACTTTAAGTTAAACGATAGTCATTTATGCCACAGTATGCACCAGTAAACATCAATTCATATCATATAAGATATGTTTATTCTCCAACCTTAATCAAGAGTGCTTTATTACTACGGTAAGAGAGGTAATTAACTATGAAGGTCTGCATTCATAGAAAGTGAGACCTTGATCTAAATAAGCTCTAATATAATGTTAAGGGAAATCTGGTTGAATATATATATATATATATACTCATATATACCAAATTGCAAACATCAAGAATATGATGACTGTCAAGCTCGGTGAGGGATTAACATTGAGATTGCCTCAAGCCATAATCAATGCTAATTTTGTTAGAGATACTCTCCAGTTCAGAACAATTTTTGAGGTTGCCCACTTTTTACCACTAGGCCTATCTCTAAACCTCTCATCGAGTTCGCCAGAATACCAAAAGCATTTAATAAGGGAAAGAGGCCAAACTTGGTTATTCTAATTAAGCCCAACCCTAAAGATTTAACCTCCAAGAAAGGTTCTATCCATGGTAGGCTATCAAGGCAATGCCAATAACCCCTGGTAAGGAGAAGGTAGTTGTTAAGCCTAAATTAAAATTCATCATAGTCAATCCACTTAACAGTATATCAGGGGAGCATACTACCACACAAGAATCTACCTTTACTCAGTAATCACAACCATAAAGCTTCTTCCTCCGACACTAAAATTTCTAAAAGTGCTTGAAGGAAATATAATGTTGGTCACAGAGTCGTCGGACTGCCTATTCATGTTGAACAACAACACGACCCAATGGTGGAGGCAAATATACCCATCAACAACAACTTCGATCAAAAGAAATAGCTTAGGAAAAGTTATAAAGAAATCTTTCTCGGATCTATACATGTCCCATTCCACAGGATCAACCACGAAATGAGGAAACCATCTCCTCCAAAATTTATAAGGTTCTAAAGGCAATCAAAAATAGAAACCTTCAAAGAAGAATAAAAAAATTGGTGAACCAAGCTACTAACCCAACAAATGCCTACCCTAAAGAGGTAGGAATATTCAAAAATATCATGCCCGTTTGCATCAAGACTTAAAGTCTATGAACACTATAGTCGGTGAGCACCAACATCAAGCCCTTAGATATAAATACACAAAGTGGCTAATTGTTGGAAGGTCCCAATAACCCCCACAAAAAAGAGGATATCATTCATTCGGTGAACACCGGGGTGTGACATCTAGGACGTGTTCCCATATATCCACTACTGGAAGTTCTCGATCAATCTAGGTACCAAAAGAATCCAAAATCATCAACAATGAAGCAATTCAGTATAAGCCAACTTGGATGACAAAGGAATAGACTCTCTATCATTAACTAGAAACATCGGTCTGAAAAGAGTTGGCCAGTGGATGATGACATAGATGACCAACTTTTCTAGAAGATGAAGATTTATATTGACCTCACTTTTGGAGCGAGGACTCATCATTCCTTAGACATAAGAATCTTTTAGGCACTTCAATCTCCATAGCCATAGGACACTTCTAATGATTAAAAGAACACTAAACCCAAGTTCAGAGACTTAGGTAGGCAAACCCTAAGCTTAAGTTATGCCTTAGGACAAATAGGTCTTACCTATCCTATGGCCTAAACCTAAACCAAAACCAATGCTTTTCCACTCATCCAAAACAAACCTCAAGCCAAAATAATTAACCTCAATTGGATTTTATTTTTTATCCAAGCTCCAAGCCAAATTAACTTAACCCTTAACCTAAATCATTCCATCATCATCCTATGGATCCAACCCAAAGCCCATTAAATTGAAACCAATCTAATTGACTTTCACAAAAGTACTCCAACCATTCAATACTCCATTTCAAACCCTTCCAAGACCTACAATCAAAGCAATCCAACCAAATGAATCCAATTAACCCATGTTGATCCACTTGACCCAAAGGGTCCAAATGAGTCAAAATCTAATCAAACTCAAATCAATTGTAATCAAAGACATCAATAAACCCTAAATCCATCATTGAACTCTTCTCAATACTTAATTTAATCCAAGTCAACTCAATCAACCCATTTGGTCCACTTTACCCAATGTGGCCTAAATGGCCCAATTGATTCAAACTTTGATCCAACCTAAATTGGATTGAATCAACCTATCCAACTTCTTCCATAATGATTGTTGATCATCCTTGATTGACCAATTGCAATCAATTAGGTTTAACCAAACCAATTTAACCACTTGATCATTTTGACCCAATTCACCTATATGGACCAAATTGAACCAAACCTCATTCTAACTTCAATTAATTGAAACCAATGACTCCCATCAATCATAAATTGACCATTGAACATGACTTAACCACCAATTAGTCCTAACCAAGCCAATTTTACCTCTTGACCCAAGTTGACCCAATTTGACCTAAAATACCAAATTGAGTCAAATCAATTCCTAAACCTAATTGATTGAACCAATGCCCCTAATCAATCATAAATTGATTACTGAATATGATCTAACCTTTGAACCCAATTTGACCAAACCAACCCAATTGACCTACTTAACCCAATTTCACCTAAAGGGTCAAATTGAGCTAAATCATTCCCAAATCTAAATTAATTCAAACCAACACCTACAATCATTCTCAAATCATCAATTGAACTTATACCAATGTGGTGAAATTTTTATATAAGATTTCTAAAGAATGTATACTTCCATCTTCAATCTATGTAGAATAAAAATGAAGATAGAAATATACTTCTTTTTATGCATTTTTGGACACCATGTAGATCCGTGGATGTTCTTATTGAGGGTGATCCGGTACGACAATTTGGAGAGGTGTACTATCTTGAAAGATAGAAGTCACCACCTTGCAATGGACCTAATCACCTCAATAAGGACTCCTAAGAATAATAGGTCTGCATATGTTCCAGAGATTCTTCTCCTACTTTACATGGAAAAGTAAAGTAGGGTTTATTTTAAATTGGGATCGTTATGTTTCCTACAGGGGCAAGACATAGTTAATTACATCCTAAGGAAGTGGATTCCTTAGGAATACTCTGGATTAAGGTAAATGATTATTGTCTCCAAAGATTTCAATAGGTAGGACTATCAATCGATTAGTTTACTTTGGAAGATCAAATGGGATTGATCAAAGAGAGAGAGTAATTATCAGAGCCAAAGAAAGATAAGTAGAGATGCTGATGCTAGGAAAGCATAACTATCTATGGTTGGACTTTATATTTTTGAGATTGAATTTATTGATTTGAGTTGAATTTTTATTAGAAGTTTAGGGCTTATAATTTCATAGTACAAGGTTATAGAAATGCCTAAGAGGTGAGAATTTATGCTTATGTCCCATAGAAGGGAGAAGTAACCTCAGAACCTAAATCTAGGGAGCTTTTATGAGGGCCAAAATCACGACCTAAATCTAAGGTGAAATATGAGTACTTGGTTTGCCTCCACAAGAAAGAACAAATCACCCGACTAATTGGACTTACAACCGCCTGGGGGTGGCCGCTAACTAACTCCTCCTACAATTTTAAATTCATGTAGGCAAGTCATTTAATTTATGCAAGATATCTTGGTTGTTATTTATTTTACAAAGAGACTAAGTGCTTAAATTTACTCCCTGAGAGACTAGATCATGTAAGGACATGAAAAATGACCTAGATCTAACTCAAAACATATTACATGTTATTTTTATTTTTAGACAATTATTTAACTCAAGATTTTAGGATTCATATGCTAATGCATGAGAAATAAGATTATGGGCAAAAATTAGCGAGAAAGTGAGAGGTGTGTTTCTACCATGGCTCTCAAAGGTCAAGCCAAGTTCTCTAGCAAAGGTGAAAGCCCTCAATCAAGAGTGTAACAATATGCTTTTATGCGGATGTTATAAAAGAAATACTCATCCACTAAGGGGTTGATAATTCTTTTATCTTGATTTTTATCTTAAGCTTTAGGTGAGGTTATGAGTTATTTATTTTTAATTTTGAGTTGATTAATTTGGTAGAAGATTTATTTTTCTCTAAGAGCCTAATCGTCATCCAGACCATACTTCAAGTAAGGAAGAAACTAGAAAAATATGTCATCTTAATGCACAAGCTAAACAAAACATCAAATATTTTATAAAGCTAGCACAAAAAAATAAAAGGTTATTTGTGGTCAGGCACCACCACACAAACCCAAAAACAAATTGGGTAGTCGAGCCCTACCCTTATACAACCTGGATTACAAATGAAATAATTTGCAATCAAGTAAGAAAATTCATGTTATGGGGGTCTTCATTTCTTCTTTTCTTCTTTCTTCTTTCTTCTTTCTTCTTTCTTCTTTTGGCTACTTCTTTTGGATGGTTGGAAGGTGGTTGCTCCGAAGGCTTCACATGGTACATAAGATGTAATCTTATGACCAATGCTCATCCTAATCCCCCCATAACATTCATTCCAAAATCCTAATTGTAAAAATACATGAAAAGGAAAAGTAAATCTAACTAACACCTGTAAAATAGAAATTAGCTAAACAAATCATACAAATCCTAAGCATGTTTATTGGACTTAGAACCCCACACATGGGTAACTAAGTCCACCTGGCCTATTAGATTATGCTTAGGGGTATAAGCACAGACAAAAGCATTTATATTTTTATTACACCTTAAGCATAATCCCTAAAATAATGATTAGACTAAATCATCCTACCATTCATTCTAGGCACATACACCCTAACATCCAGACTAAAATAAAACATCACAAAACAAAAGAAAACATCAAGCCATACACTGCCCTAACCTAAAGCTAGAAGTGGTGACTTAACCTAATGTGTGTGCTTTAAAAGGTTTGTGTGGTATGCATAGCTATGGCTTTAAGGCTTAGATTTTCTAAGTGTGAAGATGTTCAACTTAGATGGCTAATTTCATTTATGTGTTTAGTTGATTTGGGTTGATTTTATTTTGTATTTTTGGTTGGGTTTGAGTGAATCCTACAATTAATTATTATATTTTAAAGAGAAGGGAAAGAGAAGAGAACTTCTCTTTCCTTCCCTACCTTAAGTAATTTCTAAAGTGGAATCATATTTGATTTTGTTTAGTGAATATTTTATTATGTGTTTTAATTAATCCTAAGTTTAGATTTTTCCTAACAAACCTATTCAAAAAGAAAGGTATTTTAAGATTAAATAAAGTGAATTAATATCACAAAATATACATCACTTCATTTCTTTCCCAACATGTATAACATGCATATGAATGAATCCTAAGCATATATATACATACAAATGGAAATGTTTAGCACACTTTATGATGAATGCCAAGAAATATTACTTAATAAAATTGGAATGTTTTATGATGCATGATTTTCATTAAGTAGAAAAGAGGGGTTTTCTTTTATCCATTATTCACATGCACATGTATATGTATAAAAGGCATATGTGAGTACGGTGCCAATGTTAGCAAAAGTGGTGTAAGGTACAAGACCAATCTAGGGCTACTTAAAGCCTCGCAACCCTAGGGTTGTCTAGACTAATATATCACTTTCCATAAATACAAACACATGTACAAAAGAAATGAATAGAAAAAAGAAAGATGCAAAAAAGTTTGTATTTGTTTATTTGTTCTGTTTATGCAATTTATATGTACAAGTGTGAGTATCCCTCTTAGATAATAGCTTGGAATTAATAGGAATGGGGTTAGACAAGTGTTGTGTTCCTTTCAAATGAACTCTACACTTTGCCAAATCCTATTCAAAACTATGCTAAAAGGAAGGAGAAGTATGCACATCTTCATATTTATATCCACATGCAAGCTTATAAATAAATATAAGTAGCACACTTTCAATTTTAGGTGTTTTATTTATAAATTTTAAAAATTGTTTTGGATTTAGTAGTGATAATAGCCATTCATATTTTTACTTTAACCAAAAACATGCAATTTGACATATGGAAGACATTTCATTTTTCAATTTGATTCTTGAAAAGTTTTGAAAAGCATGAATGCATGAAATTCATATGACATACACATTTAGCATGTTAGGAAAGAGCTAAAGTGATGAAAGCATGTAAACACATTGACCCTAATTAATTTCTAAAGACAATCTAATGAAATAATAAAGCTTAAAGCAAATCAAGTTATTTTTAAGGAAGGTTTGATTTTGTTTTGAGTTTGATTTAATTTGAGAAATATGAGGTGAGTTTGCTACTCCTAACCCATTCTCACATATGTTTTTTGGTTTCGTTTGTTCTTAGGATTATTATATGATTTTTTATATGTTGCTTAGGTTAAGGTATGAATTGAGTGTGTTAATTACCCCTTGCCTACACAACGTTAGCATGGTTAATCAAATAATTATGAGCCAATGATATAACATAAAATCACACAAGGAATTTAAATCAGGAATACACCTAGGAAATAAAGGTACCTAATGCAATTAGCTCAGGATTAAGGACTAATTAAGCTAAGGGGTTTATTTTAAATAATTTCATAACACCTCTCACACATGTGAGTTGAATTTTGGTTTCCTTAATTGTGGGCTCTTGAACACCTAAGCATCTACCCAAGATAGATTAATTGAGTTAAAAGTTTTAGAATTTTATAAAATTAATTAAGGGGTAATTAGTAAATTAACCCTAAGTGGTCGATTTAGGAAAAAAGAGGGGTTTAAAGAATATCTTAAGAAAAGTATCCCAAAATTATTCTCTAAACCTCATATTCACTTTAGAAAAACTTAATTAACTCAATTAGAGGGTTAGACTACTAATTATACCCTTAATTAGCTTAATTAAATTAAGCAGTGATTAAGGAATGAAGCAATTCCTAATTAAGCCACCAATAAATCCCAAGAAAATTAGGGGAGGCAGGAGTCATCCCACTAATTATGCACAAGCAGTTTGGGACTAATCAGTAGAGTAATTAGAGGGTAATTAATAAAATAACATTTCTAATAAAAATCCAGAGAAAAGAACTATTCAAAATCCATTAAAATTATTTTTAGAATATCCTATCTTCAATTATCTATCAAATGCAATTTATTTCATATTTTGCTAATTTTTCTAGGCTTATATATGAATTTAGGAATTTTTCATGATTAATTAGGTGATTTAATAGCCTAATTAAATGTTTAATTCCATCGGCCATATGAACGGCGCTTTCCACTTGGCATGATGGAATTTTATATTTAAGTTGTCACATCATAGCACCGCATCAGCGGCGGCGCTACATGCTTTATCCTTATCCGTCTGATCAAGGATCAGACCGCTAAGGTTAAAGCCACTATTCTAAAGGGATAAATCATAGGATCTATGTGTCTTTGATCATGGCCATCCATCCAAAATGCACGGATGGACGACCCATGGTCCTTCCCTATTCTTCTCTGTAAGAAATGGACACCATCCATCTTCTAGGAGAAGATCCGAGCTTGATTGAGCATGAATCATATTGAAACTCAACCCACACCATCTAAAGGTAAAGGGGATCACATCTAATGGCTAGAATCTCATGGGGTGATACTTTACTTCACAAAGGACCATACCACATATATATTAAGCTCAATTTAATGGCTTACCTCACCGGCACTCGATTCTCTTGGAGAAGCTTCGTCTAGTGGAGACAAAGCTTTGTTGAGAGTTTGAGGTCTTGAGATTGGCTGGATCCTTCTAGAGCCCAATCTCCCCTTCAAGTAGGCTTGATCTTGATCAAGATAGCACCTCCCTTGCCTTAGGAACTTGGAAAAAGGTCTAGGCAAGTTCGATTTGATCCTCTGATGAAGCTTGAGGGAGGAATTGGCTTAGTATGAAGTATTGGCTAAGTTGAATTTTAAGTGGAGCTCCCTTATTTTAAATCTATGAAAATTGAGAAAATGGAAAATCAATGTCACTCTAGGAAGCTTGGGATCACTTGGCAATGGCTCCTCTGGCTTCCCTAAGTTCAATCGAGTGTGAGAGAGCTAAGATTGAATGGAATTAGTGGGAGTATATCTCCCCCTTGAAGGATCAAATGGTCATGCCTTCACTTGCCATTTTGATCCAATTGACCCTATTAAATGGGTTGTTTGAGCTATTTAGAGTGGCATGGCATTCAATTTTGGCCAAAGGAGGAGTGGGTGAGGTGGTCATGGGCTCAAACAAGGTGGAGGGAGGATTCCATGTGGCCATTTTCAAAGGAGGTGGTCAGTTTTGGATTTGGGTTGGGTTTGGCTGACCCAAACCCATGGGGTCATGTGCATTAGGTTCATCAGTGACCATTTGGCCCACTAAGGATGCCAAGTATCCAGAAAGAATTGACCAAATTCCAAGTGATTTTGGCCAAAATTTATCCTATGGCCTAGGGGTAAAATGATCATTTAGCTTGGGTTTCAATTTGAATATGTTTGATATGTTTGAAAAATAGGTTAGGCCAGCTTTCATTTGATTTGGAATTGGTTTGATGTGATTTGGCTCATATTGACCCATTTAGGTCAAAATGGATCAAGTTGACCAATTGGTCAAATTGGATCAAACCAAGGGTTGGGTCAAGTTCAAATGACCATTTGAAATGTTTTGGTGGCTTTGTTTTGATTCATTTTGGTTTATATTTGGTTTTGGTTCAATTAAGTTCATTTAGGTCAAATGGGTCAAGTTGACCAATTATTTGACCTATTTGGGTTAGGTTATGGGTTGGTTCATGTTTGTTTGGTCATATAAAATGGATTGGTATCTTTATTTCCAATCAATTAGGTTTATATTTGTGTTTGGCTCAATTTGACCTTTTAGGTCAAGTTGGGTTCATGGTCAATTGGGCAAGGATAGGTTAATTGGCCAATTGAGGCTTTGGTCAAGTTCAACAATCATTTTGGAATGAACTTGACCCATTGGTTTCAATCAATTTAGCTTAGATTAAGTTTTGACACATTTTGATTTTTTAGGCTAAGTTGGGTCAACTTGGGTCAAGTGGTCAATTGGACTAGGTTAGGCTCAAATGTTGACTTGGTCAAGTTCAACCATTGATCATAAATGAGTTTCGATCAAAGGTTTCAATCAATTTGGTCCATGGTGGATTTTGACTAGTTTATGTTTCTTTTTGGCTAAGTATTGACTTGGTCAACCCTTAAGTTTGACTTGGTTTGACCCAATTTGAGTGATTGATCATCTCATGATGATTGTTGATCATGATGATTGTTGATCTTTATTCTTCTCTAGGTTTTCATCCAATTTAGTTAGGATTAGAATTTGGCTCATAAGGGTACTTTTGGTCAAGTGAGCCTAAGTAGGTCAAATGACTTGGTCAAAACTTGATTTGAGTTTGATTGAACTCACATATGGACTTATGATTGAAATATAAATCCATTTACAAGTGGTTTGAAGTCAAATGGATTTTAATTCATTTGACAATTTTAAGTTCAAGGGGTGAATATGAGTTTGACTTGGATTTGATATTTGAATTGAGTTTTGGTTCGATTATTGAAGTTTATGTTTATATTTGGATTCATGATTGAAGGATTGATTGAATCATGAAGAAAAATCAAGAGTTTGGCATGATTTGAAATTGATTTGGCTAAGTTCAAGATTTTTGACTTGAAAGGCTTAGGTTTGATTTTGATTGAATTTGAGTTAGATTTTTGGAGTTCATTTTGGTTGTTTGAATTTATATTTCATTTATGTAAATATAAATGAGAATATAAAAGGGTCATGAGAAAATTTCAAGGATTTGAAGTGGTTTGAACTTGATTTAGGCTAAGTCCTTAAGAGGGAATCAAAGGGATTTAGGAAAGATTTTTGATTTGGGTTTGAATTTTGGATTTAATTTGCTTGATTTGAATTTATATTTCATTTATATATGTGAATATAAATGAGAATATAAATGGGTTGTGAGAAAATTTCATGACTTTGAATTGATTTAGAATTGATTTAGGCTAAGTCCTCAGGAGGGGATTAAAGGACTTAGGAAATATTTTGAACTTGGATTTCAATCATGTGCTTCAATCATTTGGAATTATTGAGTTTGGAGAAAATCAATTAAGCTGGAATTGATTTAGGTTTGATATTGATTTGATTTGGAGTTTGACTTGAAGGAAGGAAGTAAGAAATGTGATTCAAGCCATAGGGTAGGAAAATTTTCCTAACACTCCTAAGGCATGACCTATTCCTATGGCTAACTCTTTAAGTCTCTAGGGATAGGTTGAGTGTCCACCTAATCACTAGATGTGTCTTAAGGTTAAGGATCTCTTAAATTCTAAGAAGAGTCCTATGTTTAAGATGGAGGGGTTGAGAGCTCATCCTAATAATGAGGTCAACAACCAACCCTTCACCTAAGTCAATTTGGTCAATTTGATCAAATTGGTCAACTTAACCCATTTGACCATATGAACTTATATGGACCAAATCAAATTCACTTCAAATTAAACCAAACCAATTGAACCAAAATATTCCAAATCATCATTTGATCACATCCAAACCCATGGTTTGAGCCAATTTACCAATTGGTCAACCTAATCCAATTGAACCCCATTTGACTCATATGGGTCAAATTGAGCTAAAATCATTCAAACTAAGTCCAAACCCAAACTTGGCATGACTCATCCTTGGATCACCATAGGTCAACCTAAGTGGACCCAGCCCATGGTGAATCCAGTTTAGGCTAAAAGCCATGAACCAACCCATCCAAATGGGACAAAATCCCTATTTGGATGGTCTCATCTACTCACCAACCCATGGCAGCCACGCTTAGCTTATTTGGATAGTTGGACCATTGACCCAACCTAAACCAAGGCTATTGGGTTCATCCTTGGGTCATGAGAGGGTGAGCTTACCCTTAGCCCACCATTGGTTCACTTGGAGGAGGAGGTACACCCCATGTCAGCCCATGTCACTACCTCAGCCTCTTAAGACCCTCCACCTCAACAGTCCAGCCACCTACCCCGGTCAGATGACTACCAAATGTTAAGCCAATCTCATCCCTTAGTTCACTTGGTGAGGAGAGTATACTCCTCTCCATCCATTCAAACTTCACACAGAGCTTCCTTAGGTAATTCTGAGGAATCACAAAGCTTTTCCCAATCCCGTAGTGCATTCCATCACCTGCGAGACCAACTCCCATTCGAAATCGAGAGCCCCGTCATCCAACCTTACCTAAACTTCACCAAACTTCAATTAACTCTTCCCACACCTTCACCAAGCTTCAACGAGCTGAAATGAATTGATTCCTGATCGAGTTGATCACCCAAGACCAACTTTGGCTAGCTCGGCAACGACATTTGGTCCACAAAGGCATCAGCAAGGAGGTAGCTTGAGATCTTCTCAATAGAGCTTCATATTTTTAAGATGAAGCTATCTCAGTCGACAGACAGCCGGTCTTAAGCTCCGGCGAGAAAAATTTGGAAAATTGTAGAAAATCCCCTAGGTGTTGGTCCTTTGTAAAGCAATTTGTGATTTCATATGATTTCCATCATAGGATCTCCTTAGATATCTTCCCTACACATTTTGGAGTCGATCCTGACATCCCATAAGCTCCGACAAGCTTAGATCAAGCAATGGAAGGTGGACGGTGTTCATCTTCTAGTGCTCGGGGGATGATGGATCATTAGTTATCCGTTCTGCATGATTAGAATGGACGGTCATGATTTAATCCACTAAAAATTTTAATTTAATCCAATAGAATCATGGGATTAATCTTTATCATCCAATCTAAGATCGGACGATGGGGATGAAATCGCGTCCTCCATGAGGGATGTTTTAAATTGCCTATCCTATGTTGCCATGGCGCCACGTGAAAATCGTCACCATGTCAGCTTCGCATGGTGGAAATGGAATAGGGGCTTAATTAGGTGATTAAAATGTAATTAATTAGCTAGAACTTCAAATTTCATAGTAATTGTATAAAAATCTTAAAAAATGAGTAAACCCATTTTGGAAAGGTAAACATAGGAGAATTTAATAAAAATAAAATCCTTAGTGTTTGAATAGTGAATATTGCTTAATTAGGTTTCAAGCTTAGGCTAATTACCCTAATTAAGCCTTAATTACTCGGCCAATTGACCTCAAATTAATTCTATGGGATGTCCTTTGCCTCCCTTAATTTTCTTGGGATTTATTGGCTATAATTTGGAGAATTTAAAGCTTCACTCTTAATTACCTTCTTTAATCAATTTAATAATTATTAAAAATATTAAACAATAAAATTTCAATCATTAATGATGTTTAATCACTGTTAATAGTGGGAATGATGAGGGAAAATAATTAAGGCATCTTCCTTAGTTATTTTTTTAAGTGTATTTCCATTGGAGGGTTTAATTAATGCATGGATTAATTAAGGATTAAGTAATTTAATGATAAAATTAAATCAAATTAAGATGAAAATTAATTTAGGTAATTCAAACTAAATTCATGGGTTCCTCTTTATGTGTTTAATAATATAAAGACCCTTGAGGAACATATGGTTGACCCATGGGTGTGGAAAACCATATAAGAACTAAATTAGATCTTCCTTCATCTAATTAACACTTAAGCATGAGCCTCAATGCATTAGCTCTTGTTAAGTGCATTGCAATTTTTAATTACTCATTGGCATATCATTAGAGGCTCATGGTTAAATGGTTAATTAAATTAAGAAGCATAGGAAAGAGGAATTAAATTAATTGCTTAATGGTTTGAACTTAATCAATCCATAAAATTCACTAATTTATTTTTCCTTAAACACATTAAGTCACTCACATGGGATGGGGTGAAACAACAAATATTATTTCTCCTCTTTAGGATTTAATTATTTAAATCAAAAATTAAACTCCATAAAAACTTTGGTTAACCTTAAATGATTTAATTTAACTTGATTGTCTTTAGGAATTAATGTGATTTAATGTATTATGTGGCAATGTTTAATTATTACTTGTCAATCATCAAAAATTTGTATGCCATTTGATATTTTTCATTCATGTTTTCAAATAAAAGAATTAAATGAATTTGGTTGTATAAGTATAAGTTGCATGTGTTGAATTAATCTTACTATATGTGTGGCTATTATCACTAATAAACTTCAAATTATTTTTAAATTATAAATTAATGATGAAATTTTAAATTGATATTGGCTATGAATATTATATGTGATTTACATTTGCTTATAGTTTAAACATGTTAAAGTATTATTTTATTTTCATGATTCATGTGTATATTTACATGTGTTTGAATGTTAGTAAGTATATAGTATGGACATCCCGGGAATACAAGGTTGTAAGTAGCCCCAAGGAGGTCTTAGAATACCTCACTTCCTTGAGTTAACAATGGCACGTACTTACTTAGTTTCATTCAAATGTATACATGCATTAGAATTTGGATAGATCTTTACTTTACATGAATAAATAAATATGTTAATTTACAAACTTTACATGATTTTTATTCTTATGTTAATGTATACATTTATATGTGTTTAAGATAGTAATTATATAGTCTGGACATCTCAAGAACACGATGCTTTAAGTAGCCCCAAATAGGTCTTAGATTACCTCACTTCCCTAGTTTAACAACGGCATGTACTTTCTTAAATCTTTAATTCATGTGTATGTGTATTTAGCTAAAGAATTGAATCCTTCTTTTCTGCCAAAAGATATGCATCCATAATCATTTAAGTGTGCCAAAAATACATTAGATGTATTGATATTCAAGTTCAAAATCATATGCACGCTATTCATTTTGAAAATGAGTGATGTAACATTATCCATGTGATAATGATTCAATTTCATTATTCTTGAGATGCCTTTCATGTTTGAATAAGACTCTTTAATATTAACCTAAATTTATGATTAATAAAATATTTAATGAATCATTCACTAAAAGAAACAAAAAAATCATAATTTCATGTTTTAGAAAATAACTTAGGGTAGGGATGAAAGGGGGTCAAACCTCTTTTCTATTTTTATAACAATTAGATGTTAAGTAAATATCAAATAAAATAAAATAAAACACAAACTAAAATCCACCAATCCTCTTATCAACTTTAAGTGAAACCATCTTGCATGGTTAACTTAAATAATTCAAACTTAGATAATTATGACCCTAAAGCTCAGCTAAGACATATTGCACTAAGCCTTAGCACACATTAGAATACTAAGTCATCACTTCTAGCTCTAAGTTAAGACAGTGTATATTATGATATTATATTTTGTTTTGTGATTTAATATTTTTAGACTCGATGTTAGGCCGATATTGGCCTAATGATATTTTCTGTAGAGAATTATGCTAAAGGGGCCACTGAAATAAAAATATGCATAAATTTCTTTTGCTTATAGGTTGCTTATACCCCTTTGCATAATCCACATTATGACATGTGGGATTGGTTACCCATGTGCAGGGGGCTAAGTCCAATTTTATAAAATATAATTGCTTAGGTTGTGTGTTTATTTAGCTAACATCAATTTTGTAGGAATTAGGATTAGTGCTATGGGGTTTAGAATGAGAAGTGGCTAGAAGGCAAAGACCTGAGAGGCCTTATGAAGCTTGAAGCAAAACCAAGTCAAAAGGAGGAAGGGAAGATGAAGAATGATGACCCCATAGTATTTAATTTTAATTATAATTGTAAATAATCTTTTGTAATCTGGGTTGTATAAGGGTAGAGCTCGGCTACCCAACTTCTTTTATTTTCTGGAGTGTACGACGGTACCTGGCTGCATCCGCCTTTTATTATTTTACAAAATCTAGTAATGTTTATTTGTTGTGTTTATCTTGCTATAGAAATGACATGTTTTTCATAGATTTCTTATTATAAGGGTAGAGCATCCTAGATTTAGGATAGGAGGTTACTTATTTCTTTTGAGCTACGTGTATAAGTCCTCATCTCTTAGGCATTTACACAATCTTGTGTTGATGGATTATAAGCCCTAGCATTCTAACAAAATTTTAATCCAAATAAAACTAAACTCTCACCTTGAAACATATAAAGTCTCACTATAAGATAAATTGGAGTGCTCACTAGGCTTCTTAATATCATGAGCACTCCCTATTTATCTTCCTTTGGAATCCAAAATAAGTCTTCCAAATTGAACCTTCTCACTTGATTTCCAAAAATACCCAATCCTTTGATAGTCTATCTTAGAAGTCTTTAGAGATATTGATCGACTACTTTAATCAAGAGTGTTCTTGGAAATTCCTATTTCTTATGATATAATTAATTATGGAAGCTTTCTTCCATAGGGAACTAAAGAACCCGGCATAAAATAACTTTACTTTTCCATGTAAAGTAAGGGAAAGATCTCTAATATATACGAAGACCCCTTTGCCTTAGGAGTCCTTATTAGATGAATAGGTTCATTGTAGGGTGATGTTTCTATCATTCGAGATGGTATATCATACCTTAATGTCATACTTGATCACTTCAATAAGTACCCCCTAAGATCTGTGTGGTGTCCCAATGACTCTAAATTAAAACACCATAATTTTCTAGATAATGAAGTGCAGTAAAATTTTGATCTCCAAAATAATAAAGATATTGATCACATAGAGATCAAAGTTGTTCTTATGGTTGACATGCATCTGCAAAACAAAGGTGTGGTACCAACAATAGAAAGAAGAAGAGCAACAAGGGACCCAAGCCACCAAGAGCCTAAAAGCAAAGCACAAATATAAGTGGAAGTGACTGAAGGGTTAACCAATATTGTAACAAGGTTATAATAGCAGATGGGTTCTCAACTTCAAAGGAGAGATCAAGAAATCAGCCAGCTTAGCAACCGGCTCAATGAGATGAGTGGGCTGATGAAAGAGCTATTTGATCAGCTCAACTTCATATCAATTACAACATAGCAGATACCTCCAAGAAATTATCCAAAAATGAATAACCTCATAGTTGAAATGGAAGGCATACAAAATGCTTTGCCTAATATACCAATAACTACAACATAAAGGTAGGAACCTCCAAGAAAACCTATAGTGAACACTTATCGAAAAGCTAATGTAATCACTAAATCCCAAATGGAAGATCTCATTAGCCAAAAGGTTAAAGTTGTGATTGCTTTAGAAACTATTAAGCAATTAATTGGAAAAGGCCTAATATATCTGACCAACTACGACCAAATATAGTACCCTAAAGAGTATGTTGTGTTGAAGTTTAATACCTTTTAAAGCACGAAAAATCCAGTAACACTTGGCTCAAAGCATCATGTGGAAATAACATAGGGAATGATTCCCTACTGCTACGATAATTCATTAGCAGTCTTATATACACAGCTTTTGAATGGTATGTTAAGTTACCTAATGATTCAGTAAAATCCTTCATCAAGCTAGAAATACTTTTCATCAAAAGATTTACAGGAGCAAGAAAGAAAGTAATAATTGTAGATCTCACCTTGAAAAAGATAAGGAAATATGAGAGTGCTACCAAGTATATTACTTGATGGAGAAATCTAAGCATGAGATGTGATTAACAGCTCACAGAAAAGCATGCAGTAGAACTCCTCATTGGGAATATCGATGATCAAATGGCCCCATATCTAGGTATGACTACCATTTACACATTCCAAGAATTATTGGATCGTGTAGCCAAGCTCAAAAAGTTGCCTAAATAAAATGGGCTTAGCAATGGTTATAACAATAACAACCCTTTTGGAAAAGAAAATAACCAAAATCTATTGACTCAAAATAGAATGATGTGAATACAATATTCACATTCACAATTGATAAGAAGGCAAACAGGTGTAGCAACCAAACGACTACTAGAATCCTCATGACAAATAGCAAAGCTGGTAGAGGAAAAGAAAAAAGGACTTACCCTATAAGAGAAAATGACTAAACAATACTCATTCAAAAGAGAATATACCACTAAAATTTTTAAGCACACCCTAAAGCCAAAGTTACAATTGTCAAAGCCACGATGGCCTATCCAAGTGGACAAAGTTGATGATCCCAACTATTGTTCATTTCATAGGCTCATAAGTCACACAATTGAAGATAATTTCATCTTCAAAGATTGGGTAAAAATGAGTTATTATATTGGAGAACTCAACTTATCAGACACTATGTTGATACATCCTAAAAAAATGTGAGAGCTGTTACAACATGCCCAATCGAGGATTCAAAAAGCAAAAGTGTTGAGCTAGCTAGAACTCATAATATAAAAAATGATAAGGGCAAGGCCCACCAAACTCAAAAAGAAGAGGATGTTGGTTAGGAGACCTTCATCTCAAAGATGACTAAAAGAATGATCAATATTCTTCCAGCAATAGAAGGTATTTGGTGGAAGAATTCTTTAGAGTCTGAACTCAGTCCAACAATGCTCTTTCCCAATAGGAGGTAATTTTTATATAATATAAAAATAGGTAAAAATTTATTCCTCTAATAAAAGCAATAATCCAATGCATAAGACCTTAAAGTAATTATGCTCACTGCAAGGCAAATTGGCTTACATTAGAAGATTTATTTCTAATCTTTTGGGGAGATGTCAACCTTTTACCCTACTAATGAAAAAATGCATTTTTTTATGGGATGTTACTTGTCAAAAAGTATTTGACAGGATAAAAAAATTATTTGTTACATCCCCCAATTCTAGCAAGATCAATAACAGGAAAGCAGATAATATTGTATACAACAACCTTAGAAGAGTCATCGGGAGCTCTACTAGCTCAAAATAATGAAGAAGGGAAGGAAAATGCTCTATGTTATATAAGTCGATGTTTGATAGGAGCCAAAATAAAATATTCTTCTATTGAGAAGCAATGTTTAGCATTAATATTTGCTACTCAGAAACTCTGGCACTATATGTTATCACATAAGATAACTTTTATATCTAAAGTTGACCCTCTTAAATTCTTAATGACTAAACCTACCTTAACTAATCGCTTAGCTAAATGGGCAGTTTTGTCGATATAGCATATGTCCCACAAAAAGCTATAGAAGTACAAGCTCTGGTTGACTTTCTAGCCACTCATTCCTTACCGTCAAACTATCCACTCAACAATGAATTACCTGATGAACAAATCTTCAAAGTGAAAGAAGGTCAAAAATAATCGAATGGGAACTCTATTTTGATGGAGCATCATCAGTAAAGCCAGCTAAACCACTTAATTTATCAATAGTATATGGAAAAATCAGCTTAATATTTATAACACTGCAAGGGCATATTCTCTAGTATTCATACAACTTAACGGAAGCTTAAACCAATAACAATGTTGAATATGAAGCATTAATTGCGGGTCTAGAGCTAGCAATTAACATGAAAGTTAAGAAACTTCATATTTACTAAGATTCCCAACTCATAATCCTTGGCTTTGAGCACTTCAATGTCACTTGTGATGGACCAGCCCTCAACATTATTACTAGAGATGAGGTAGCAGTCAAGAAGCCACTTCTCCAGTTTGACCTGCAGTCCAATATTGAGTTTCCCTCTCTAAATAGGAAGGTTGTTGAGGTCCCCTTACTAGTGCCAGTTTTGCTAGTGCCAGTTGTGTCGGTGCATGTTCTGGGTTTCCCTAGTTTACAAGCTGTACGCCTTCCCGTTCCCCACCAGGGGAAGGCTATCTTAGCTTCTAAGATAGTCTCCCCCACCATCGAGGTCGGTTCTAGTTCCCGTTACGCTCCACTCACCAAAACCCAAGGTACAATAAGAACCATAAGATCAAGAGGCAGCATGAGCATGCAGCCAAGAAGGTAAATGAAGCCTCCCATTTTGCTGAAGTGGGTTCCCCTCTTGAGACCTCTCCACTCCTGGGTGGTAAGTTTCACCCCCTTTCAACTTCAAAGGGAGAGGATGACTACCACAGGATAGCTGCATTACCCCCACTGCCTACAGAGTATGAGACACCAGCTATGGAGAGGAGGAAGCCCTATGCTAGTCTATGGTCTATTCTTCGCAAAGTTGGTAGAGCCCACAGACGCATGGAGTCTGGCACATTGCATGATCTAAGGAGCCTAATCCCTAAAAGTGTAGGGATCAAATTCATAGAGAAAGGACCTCAGAGGCTAAGGTGACTGCCCAAGTGAGCAAGAGAGAGAGGAGGAGGTTTGTCAGGCAGTCGGTAGCCTCCAATTTGATGGATTTTCCTGATCGAAGAGCTGACAATGCAGATAATTCTGACCGCATTGTCGGCAGTTGACAGCCTCCACTTTATCGGTACCGTAAGTCGCGGAAGGATATCTCTGATGGAGAGGCAATCGGTCTTCCCACCATTACACCACTCCACTCTCCATCCACCTTCACCACTTCATCATCTACAGTCCGTGCCAAGTTTCACAAGCCCTAATCCAAAAAGAGAGCCTCTTTTTTGGTGATCTGGCCATGGCCCATGGATCCCACTCCATCTACTCCACCCTTTGAGGTGAGGTCGAGCTCCCCTGCTCAACCTTCCATCCTAACGGTGGTGAGGAAGGAGTGGCGACCCAAGAGTGTCGTGGTTGCCCCACCATCACAACAATTGGATGAAGAGAAGAGAGGGGATACCGAGATGGTCCCCATGACAACTAGTTAAGGAGACCACCCCGCTAGTACAAAGTGTTCAATGCATATATTTTACACAGCTCAATCCAGTGGTCAGTCATCAGCCAGCATATGTTCAAGTTGAGGAAGGTTGAGTAGATGACCGCTCATTAGATGATATTTTGGAGGACTATCATGCGTGGTGAGGCAGATAGTTGGGAGTGATCAGTTTGACTAGGAAGAGGGTAGAGTCAATTTTGACCCCAATGATGATGAAATGTTGGATGACCTAGTAGAAGTCCACATGGTTAATACTCGAGGATCCCTGCATAGAAATCAGCATAGCCAAGAAGGTGTTGTAGTTGAGGAAGGCAACATATCTCACTCAACTCAACACCTCCTACAACAAATCAAGCAAAAAGATAATCAGATTGGCAAGATGGAGAAGAAGGTAGGGGAGTTGATGGCAGTAGTTCTAGCTTTGTAGAACCAAGCCCCAGTTTTGCAGCCTTCCCCCATGGAGGCTGATCGACCTGAGCTAGTCCATACCTTAGATCATCCCAAGTGCACTCCCATGGAATATGATGCCAGTAGCTTGCATAGAAAGGTCACCGATAGTACCTCCATGCATGAAAATGAAATAAAATATATGGTATAGCAGTAAGTGAAGGAAGCATTGGCATAAGGCTGGGGGAGCTCATATGTTCCAAATGTAGACCTAACCTAGAAGAATTTGATGTAGTTCAATACCCCAAGGGCTTTATGTCACTATCCTTTAAGATTTTTTATGCCAGTGGGAACAACGCAGCATATAGCACACTTTAGGGCCACTTGTTGTAATGTCGATGGTAATGATGCACTTCTTTTTTGCCTCTTTGCCAGTAGCTTAGCAGGAGTTTCATTTAATTATTATGCCGAACTACCCAACATTTTAGTAAAGACCTTTGAGCTGACATCTCTTCATCAAGATATTTGTAGGAGCTCAGTAAAGAGTGACTATAGGTGACCTCGTTGTAGAGAAACAAAAACCCAATGAGTCCCTTGTTGATTATATTCTTAGATGGCACAACCTGAGAATAAAATGCAAACAACAGCAACAAGAATAGCATGCCATTGAGATTCTACTCAAGAATATCCATGGCTCGGTCGCCTTCATGCTTAAGGGATTCACCATTAAGACATTTAAGAAGTTAATCAGCAAGGCGGCTAACCTATAAGAAGAAGCCAAATAGTTACCCTTTCCAGACCAGTCATCCAAGCCAAAGCCTTAGAAGGTCTTTGAAAAAAAGCCTAGAATAGTTATGTCAGTCGATAAGGGGAAGCAGCAAGCTAAAGGTCAATTTGAGAGTCCCAGATTTTAGGATCCTCCATTACTACCTCCTCTTCCACTACCATGGCCATAATGGCCACCACCACCGCACAGTAGCCTACTCAGCAGCGGTATCTGTATTTGTCACCAATAGCTATTTTCCACCTACTCTTGCTAAAAAATTAAACAATCCATACTCATTCAAGAGGGAGGTAGCCACGAAGATCTTCAAGAAACCTGATTTTTAGGTACCCAAGCCTAAGAAGCCGTAGGAAGTGGGTAGGAGTGATGATCTTAGCTACTGCCCCTACCACCGTATCATCTTAAAGGATTGCATCACATTCAAAGATTGGCTTGAGCGTAGCTACAAGTCAGGAGCTATAGTCATCCCCAAGGAATACTTAGTGGAAAAACCATCTGATTCTATTAGAGTAATCCTTGGTGATAATTTTGATCCTCTTAAGATAAAAGAAGGTTGGAATATTTTCTTATCCAATACCTCTAAAAGGATCATTTCTAAAATCAAGAAACTTTCTCTATAGGTTCCTGAAGCAACTCAAACCTTCAACACCAATGAAGGTTTTCTAGTTGTGAGGGACAACTCGGGGAAGGTGGAAGCCCAGCAGCAGCAGCAGCAGCCTACCCCACATGCTTGAGATAGATCTGTAGTGCAACCACCATCCAAGTGCAGCACTCCTTCCACCGTTCCAGCTACTACCACCTCCACTAGCACCTCCACATCTAGCAGGAGTATTGTATCAGCGAATGAGGGCACCAAACCCCTCATCCCACTTTACTTAATTTCCATTATGTACCTCCACCAAAATTTAAAAAAATAATGAAGAAATCTGATTCAACTTACATGTTTGCCACCTTTGATGCTCCTAATTTCATTCTACTTGAAAGCTCTCCGAGTCAAAATAATAATAGCTCAAATAATTCTGATAAATTCCTATCTAATTCAAAAATGGACTTTCCTTTTTGAATCAATCGGGTTCACCTCTTGGGAATGACTTGGAGTCATCTAACTCTAAAGATACTTTAGGAGAAGTTGTAGGTATACCGATGAGTAAGTAAAACATTTCATGAATTCATCATACTAAGAAGTCATGAAGTCAACCTCCATAGTGGCAAAGTTTTATCTCCTAGGATAGCACCCAAGGATAAGGGTAAATAAGTCATTGGTTCCAATGAGCAGATAGCCCCTCCACAAGATGCTCCACCTACAAATATGCATATGTAGGATCAGTCCAAAGTTGATTACAATGTCTAGCTCATCTTAGAAAGTTCTCAAGTAAGTTAAGCATATACAATGTCTTATCTAAAGAGATGAGGGAATCTCTAATCAAAGCCTTGTTTGATCTAGAGATATGCTTAGCTCAGTTGACCACTACTGAAGAGGAAGCATGCTATTCAAAGGAGATCATAGGAGTTACATTCAGCGATGAAGAGCTACTTCTGGGAACAATCAAGCATAACCATCCTCTATACATTATAATGGATATTGGCAGATTTAGGCTATCTAGAGTTTTGGTTGACCCAGGTGCATCAGTCAACATTATAAGTCTAAGAACCCTTGCCAACTTGAGGATTGACATCACTAAACTCCATACAGAGAGGATGATGTTGAAAGGATTCAATGAATAATGCGAGAGGCCTTAGGCTCCATAGTGTTGCCCTTAGAGATAGATGATTGAAAGACTGAAGCCAAGTTTCACATAATTGACTTGGATACATCTTTCAATGCTTTGCTTGGGAGATAGTGGATACATGGGAACAACATGATTCCATTCTCTTTTAGTGCATCAAGTTCATGAGAGCTAGAATCGAGTCAAAGGAGATCTTAAGCCTTTAATAATTTATGAGGTCGGGATATATGAAGATACGGCTACTACCTCCTTATGAAATAAAAAGTCTATTCTCATGAATTTAGTCAAAATCCCAATGTGATAGAAAAAGAAAAAGAAAAAGAAATAAAAGAATAAGAAAAAAGAGAAGGAAAAAGAAAATAAAAGTGAACGGAAATAGACCTTAGGGCAGAAGTGGAGCCTGAGATTAGATTCCACCCACAGTTCATTACTCCATTCAAGCAAGTGGGGAGGATGACCCAACCTCCATCGGGATGAGGAAGAGGTAAGTCTAGAGGGAGTCCCCGAGGTGGAAGGCCTCCATACTTACCACCCACCAGAGAGATTTATCCTAGCTACTAGAAGTACACCTGCTTTCCATATAGAGTCAAAATCTAACTCAAAGGATGAGTCTTACATGGTTAGCAACTCTTCTTAACAGCAAATCCTGTTGGATGTGACACTTGACCCAGACAGTGATAAAGACCAAATTCCCAAGCAAAGAATAAGTGTATCCAAGTCCTCTTTATGTGAAACTGGTAGGCATCAGTTGGGAACCTTAGCTCTAACCTCACTTTTCTCATAAAAAGTTGAGGGTCTGGTAGTTAAGGAGGTCCCTAAATCATGTGCAACTATGAAGACTCAGAGATTTTATCTTCCAGTATTATCCTCAAGTCAAGAAGTTGATGTAGAACTTGAGGATGATTCATTTAAGAATTAATAGAATTACCTTTAGATTGGTACTCACCTTGTGTTCTAAATCTAACAAGGAAAGGTTTAATTCCATATACAAGGTCTAAACACATGATTACTTCAAAAGGATATGGAACAACAGATGCAAAAGCTCTCAATCAAAACTAAGACTGGGCTATGGTACATTAGGCCCAGTTGATGATGATGATGCTTAGTCATCGCCAATCATTTGGAATCTGATAGGTTCTTTTTAAATGACATTAACTCTTAGGAAGAGGTGTGCTTAGAAACTTTAGATGATCGAGATGAATTTCAAGTCAAAGATGCACCGCCAGAGTTTGAAGAAGAAATCAAATCAACCATCGACGAACTCAAAGAAATAAACTTGAGAATTGAAGACAATCCACGCCCGACATACATCAGTTTCTTGTTGAACAAAATTGAAATCAATAACATAGTTAGGCTACTCACTAAGTTTAAGGACTGGTTTGCATGGAGTTATGAAGAGATTCCTGGATTGGCTTCTGATATAGTGCATATTCTAGCGATACATCTTACTGCTAACCCAATCAAGCAAGCTCTTAGACACATACGATTATACATTGAACAATAGGTCATTTCTAAAGTCAAGGAACTGATCGATGTTGGTTTCATCCAGGAGGAAAAATACCTCGCCTGGTTGACTAGTGTTATTCTAGTTAAGAAGAAGAATGGTCAAATTTACATACGCGTCGATTTTAGGGATCTAAAAAAAGCATGTCCAAAAGAAGAATTTTCACTACTAATATTATAAGTGATGGTGGGCATTGCCTCATCTCATGCAGTCTTCTCTTCCATAGATGGTTCATCTGGTTATAACCAAATCAAGATGACACCTAAAGATGAGAAAAATACTGCCTTTAGAACCCCGATCAAAATTTATTGTTATAAGTTCATGCCTTTCGGTCTTATAAATGTTGGTGCCACATACCAACAGGCAATGACTCGAATCTTCATTCAATAAACTCAATCATCACCAAGTACAATGTTACGTCAATGATCTCATTATCAAAAGTAAAGAAAAGGAAGATCATCTCTTTGACTTGAGAGTAATTTTTGAGTGGTTAAGATAATTTAACCTCAAAATAAATCCTCTGAAGTGTACATTTGGAGTAACTTAAAGGAAGTTTCTTGGGTTCATTGTCAAACACCACGGAATCAAAATTGACCTAGAGAAAATTAAAGCGATATTAGAAATGCTACCCCCTCAAAGCCTAACTCAACTCAAATCACTCCAAGGGTGGTTGGCGTATCTAATATGCATTATATCCAACCTATCATGCGGATGTCAATCATTTTTAGCACTGGTCAATAAGGACACCAAGTTAAAGTGGGATGACCAATGCCAGCATGCCTTCGAGAGCATCAAGTAGTACCTGATGACACCGCTAATTTTAGCCGCCCCTATCTCAGGTAAGCTGCTTATACTCTACACTATTGCATTAGATGACTCCCTTGGCACTTTGTTGGCCCAAGCCAAAGATGAAGCGAAGGAGAATGCACTTTACTATCTCAACTATTACCTAATCCCTACTGAAGCAAACTATCCACCCATTGGAAAGCATTGCCTAGCTTTAATCTTTACATCCCAAAAGCTACCGCATAATATGCTTTCTATAAGGTGAACTTGATTTCTAAAATCAACCCTGTAATATCTCATGACATGGCCAATGCTATCCAGAGGGTTGGCACATTGGTCCATGATTTTATCATAGTTTGATATGACTTTTGTACCCCTCTATGCATTAAAAGGACAAGCACTCAGATTTCTTAGCAGCACACTCACTTTTTGCTGACTCTTTGCTTAGTGATGATCTCCCTGATGAACAAATTATGAACCTAGGGGATACTAGATTCACCACTGGGAGATATATTTTGATGGTGCAGCTTCCTCCTAAAGAGGAGAAGAACTACAATTTACTCTTCCAAGAAAAGCAGGGGTAGGAATAGTTCTACTAACTCTGGGTCGTGATATGATGAGATTCTCATTTCATCTATCTAATCCTTACACCAGCAATGAAGCTGAATATGAGGCTCTGATTATTGGTCTGGAGTTAGCCACCTCACTAAGCATCAAGAATATCAACATCTTTGGGATTTCTAACTAGTGGTCAACCAAATCGTTGGGTCCTACAAGGTCCTCAAGCCTAAACTCCATCACTATCATAAGTATACAATAGAGTTGTTGTCCCAAATTCTAGAAGTTACCATTTACAAGATCTCTCAAGAAAATGTCATAGTGGATGCTTTATCCATGCTTGCCAAGTAGTTGGCATGTCTGAAAGATGAGTTCATATTAATAGAGGTCCAAAGTAGGTAAGTCTTACCTCTTATTGATGTTGAACTCATCAACAAATACTCTCTTGAAGGGGAGGCTGATGTTTCCAAAAAGATGAAGAGCTAAATTGGAGGCAACCATTCATTGATTACCTAAACAAAGGCAAATTACCTCAAGAGAAGTCCCAAGCATATCAAGTAAAGCAATAGGCACTTTCCTATGCCCTCATTAATGTTGTCTTATACCAGCAGTCCTTCAATCATATGTGGTTACATTGTTTAGACAAACATGAAGCCCATAACATCATGACTAAGGTCCACTCAAAATTATGTGGAGCTCACCAATCTAGTCCCAAGATTAAATCCAAAATCAAGAGACTCTGAAACTATTGGCTATTGAAGATCATCGCTTGCATGGACGTACCTAAGCGATGTCACTAATCCAAGGTACATGGTGCAGGCTTACACTAACCACCCAACATTCTACATCTAACTTTGGCCTCATGATCATTCGAGTGTTGGTGTACTAGCATAGTGGGTCTGATTGACCCTCCTTCTTCCAAGGGTCACCAGTTCATCTTCTACTGATTACTTTTCCAAATGGGCAGAGGTGATTTTGCTCAGAGAGGTCAAAGCTCAACATATGCTTCAGTTTTTTAGGAATCATATCATGTATAGATTTGGGTACCTTACCAAATTATATCTGATAATGGTATTGCATTCAAGAGCACCAAAATAAATAGCTTCACCCGGAGACAAAATATAGATTTGAGATACTCTATCATCTACTACCCATGGATGAATGGTTTAGCAGAAGCCTTCAACAAAACTCTCATCAAGATACTCAAGAAGATGCTCGATGACATCAAATGATAGTGGCATGAGCAATTAGTTGAAGCTTTCTGGGCCTACCACACTACCTACAGAACTCTAACTCAATATACTCCTTTCTCCTACGTAAGGGTCAAAGGCCATTAGAAGTCCAACTCCCTCACTATAAAAAGTTGTGGGTAGAAAAATCACAAAGGAACAAAATGCCAAGTTATAGTTAGAGCTTGAAGGTTTAGAGGAGAAGCGTTTGGGAGCATGCCAAAACCTCAAGTTGTACAAACCAAAAATGATTCAAGCTCATAATAAGTTGGTTCGTCCTAGAGCTTTTCAAGTAGAGAGCTTGTTCTAATTCTAAGGAGACCAATTGTTGCTCGTCGCAAGATGGGAGGCAAGTTTGAACTCACTTGGGAAGGCCCTTTTTCCATAGAGAAGGCCTACCAAGGAGGATCATACCAACTCATCAACCATAAAGGATAGCGCTCGATGCTTCCAATCAACAGGATCTACCTTAAGATATACTACCTATAAAATGATGTTTAAAAATGATTTCCATCAATAAAAATCCATTTCAAATCACAAATCTCTTCAAATTGAAAGCTTTTTTATTTATGAATCTTTCATGATGTGTTTAGGGTAGGTGTAAAGAACTTGGGATCCTATCCTTATTAACACAACATAAACATAAAATTACACACAAACATGAATTCTTTGTCTTAGCTACTTTGAGTCAAGATAATGCCCCAATGACCCTCTCTCAGTAGCTGCTTTAGGTCTGGTTTGATTCACTACCTAGCTAGTGTGTCTCCCTAATGGTCTCTTTCTTAGGAAGATGTGACTCTCCTAAGCTTTCCTCCTAGCATAACCACTGCACACCAATGAGCATCATGTCAGTATGTTATGCCTTGTTCCATCACCGATAAGCTACATGTTGCTGATTCTTCTTAAAAAGATGTAACTCCCTGCGCTTTCTTCTTGAACTACACACTAATTAGGTCAAGTTTATCTTCAAGGTTTATGGAAAGACCCCCAACGATTCCTTTCCTCTTGACTAATTCAAGTTTAGGTTTAGTCCTTCTTTATGACTCCCCACTTAATAGTCATCTTAAGTCGAATAGTACCTATCTAGCCGACGATAAACTATCTCGATGATCAGTTCAGTTTAAGAAGATGTAAGTCTCCCAAGATTTCTTCCCACATTGATCATCGCACACCGATGGGTACCTTTGGTTGGTTGGTGTTTTCTTAACTGACAATGACCCACCCGGTGAATAACATCACTCAAGATATAAGTCCTTGTGCTTTCTCCTTGAGCCGACCATCGTATACCTATAGGCTTTCTTTTTCAAGGATCAAGATAATGCCCCTAACGGAACCTCCCTTGTGGGCACTCTACTCGGATCACATCCTGTGCAACCCTATCTACACACTACCCAAGTTATTATCGGATTGGACAGTTTCCCTTTCCTAGTAGCCACCCCGGTGGTTGGAAGTTTTGTACTGTGGATGTGCAGACTCTCCCTTGGGAAAATAAATCTGAGATAGGCTCAAGCTTATATAAGCTCCTTCATAATGTGGTCCCCAAACTAACAGGGCCCATGCTTAACAAATAAAAAATAAAATAAAATATAAATTTGCTTGTGGATTACAAGAATGCTTCTAGTGGCACCTTTTCCCAAGCAGGCATCATATCTTTAGGATAGTGTCAATAAAACTTCCTATAGCAATCGACTTGACTACTTTTGAGTTAAGATAAAATCCCTAGCGGCACTTACTCAGTAGTCTCTCTACGAGTTTGATTTGATGTGCTACCAACAAGTCACCCCAGTGGTTGTTTTCTCTTTGGAGGATGTAAGTCTCTACGCTTTCTTCCCAGCATAGTCATTGCACACCAAAAGGCAACCCTTAGGTTGGATAGTCCTACCCTTCAGCTGGTAGACTACTTCATTGAACTGATAAATCTAAGATAGGCCTAGGCTTATATAAGCTCCTTCTTAGTGTCATCATCACCGCTATGGTCCAAATTAAATCAAATCAAAATAACCTTGACTACTCTTGACTTGAGATAAGATCCCTAGCACTTACTTTGTAGTTTCCCTGGGTCAGGTTTGATTTATTGTGCTACCAACAAGTCACCCAAGCAGTTGTTCCTACTTTGCAAGATGTAAGTCCCTATGCTTTCTTTCTAGCACAATCGTTGCACACCGAAAGGAAGCCCTCAGGTTGGATGATCTTACCCCTCATCTAGTCTCTCCTTTTGGATTTGTAAATCTAAGATAATCCAAGGCCTCTATGGCCCCTTCTTAGTGCATCCCATCACACACCGACAGGGTCAATAAATTAAACCAAACTAAATTAATTCAATCAATTAAGCAAACAAATCAAATTCAAAACTCTTCCCTCTAGTGGAACTAACCCAATTAAAACAAATACAAACCCAAACTTACTTTCCTAGTGGAGTTGAGTCAACAAATCAAACTTATCTCCCTAATGGAGATAAATCAAATAAATCCAACTAAATCAAGCAAATCTAATCTTGATCCTTGGATTCAAGCTTATATCCCCAATGAATATGCCTCTAAATTCAATCAACCAATAAAATTAAACTAATTCAAACTTGTATCCCCAACAGATCTCCCTTTCATAATTCAAGCCAAACCAAATTAAATTGAATCAGATTCAAATCTATATCCCTAGTGGTTTCCTCCCAAACTAAATCAATCAAATCCAATTCATGTGTGGATCCCTCTTCATGTCTTTGACATGAAATCAATATATTTGTGATAAACCTTCTTGACTCTCTTATGTCCTTGGTATGAGATGAGTTGCATTGCACTACATCTTGATTCTATCTACCTCTTGGTTTAGGCATAGATCATCTTCATTAGTGCTTGAAATCCTTCTGGATGTGGTTGATCACATCGGTCAATGCCAATATGTGTGGTATGCCTTGTCAGTTACACCAAACCTATTGGGGGTCCTTTTGTTGACCACACTTTGGAGTGAGGGTTCAATTTCCTCATCATAGATCTAGGAGTCTTCTAGACACTAAGATCTCCTCAGTCATAAGACACTTTTAATGACTAAGTGAACACTTAGTAAACCTAGGGACTTTAAGAGGATTAGTTTTAGGTTATGTTATGCCTTAGGACCTAGGGAGACCCACCTAGCTTATAGCATAACTCCTTAGTTAAAATTTTCACCTCAAATCCAACCAATATTAATTAAATACCAATTCATATCCAAACTCCAAGCCAAAAACCATATCCATAATAACCCAAACCTAAGCTTTATGATTCAATCCTATGGACTTACCAAAATTCCCTCAATCAAAACCTAACTCAATTGATTTTTCTCATAAATCAATCAATCCTTCAATCTTCATTTCAAACCTACCAAAACTACAATCAAACCAATCAAACCCAAAATCAATTCAATCAATCTAACCTAACCCATTTGACCTAAAGGTCTAAGTGAGCAAAACCAAATTAAACCCAAACCAACTTTAATCAAAGCTATCAATCAATTCCAAATCAATTATCAAACTCAATTCAACTCAAATCAAACCTAATCCAACTCAATTAGCCTGATTGGTTCACTTGACCCAAAGTGCCCAATTTGACCAAATTGAACCAAACTCCAATCCAACCTAAATTGGATTGGATAAACCCTTAAAATATTCTCCAAGATGATTGTAGATCATCTTGGATAGCCTAATTGCAGTCAGTTCAATCAAATAAAGCCAATTGACCCACTTAAGTTCACTTGATCCAAAGTGACCTAAAGGACCTATTTGAACCAAGTCTCAAACCAACCTAAATTGGATTGAACCAAACCACTCAAAACCTCCTACAATTATTGTTGATCATCCTTGATTGATCAATTGGAATCAATTGGATCAAACCAAGTCAATTTGGTCATTTTATCAAATTAACCCAATTAACCTACATGAGCCAAATGAACCAAATCTCATCATATTCTAAATCAATTGAAACCAATGATTTATACCAACCTAAAATCAATCTTTGAATATGACTTGACCATCAATTAAGGCAAACCAAACCCAATTGGCCCTTTGACCCATGTTGACCCAATTTTACCTAAAAGGACAAATTAGGTCAAATCAAAACCTAATCCAAATTGATTGTAACCAATGACTCAAATCCATTCCAAATTGATTATTGAACATGACCAAAGCCTTGATTGAACCCAATTGACCCATTTAATCAATTTGGCCTAAATCATTCCTAAATCTAAATTGATTGAAATCAAAGCTACAATCATTCTCAAATGATCAATTGAACATAAACTAACACCTAACCCATGTCAATTTGGCCAAATTGGTCAACTTAGCACATTTGACCCATTTGAATCCAAATGGGTCAAATCAAATCAAGCTAAATTAAACCAAGCCAACTAAACCAAAATAATACAAATATTCAATTGAACTTGACCCAAGCCTTGGTTTGACCCAATTTGACCTACATGGGTCAAATTGAGCCAAACACCTTCAAACCAAGCCCAAACCATTTAAAACTTGGCATAACCCATCCTTCGGTCACCTTAGGTCAATCCAAATCCAACACAACCCAATTTGAACCCGAATTGACCTATTACCCAATGGGTAAAGCCTCCCACATGAGACAAAACCCATATTTGGTTGGTCAAACCCACTCTCTTCCCCTTGGTAGCCACCCTAAGCTCCAAATGGACATAAGGACCACTGCTCACCGGTTCCAAAGCTGTTTGGGTCAGGCATGAGCTAAGTGGAGGTATGCTAACCCATGGAGCCCCATTAGAACACTTGGAAAGGCAAACCTAGCCACCTTAAACAAGGATGACCACCTCACCTCCCTTGGCCACTAAAACTAAGCCACCTCAGCTCCCTCCTACCAACTACAACCACCTGTGGTGGCTGGACATCTACAAATAGTAGAGAGGGTCGACCGTCGTATTGGAGGAGGGGAGGGGTATACTCCCCTCATTATTATTTGAATCGATATATTGGCATTCCTTAGAGATTTGGCACCTTAAGACGAACTCCCCCAAGCATTTCTAGAGCTTCCAAGGCCTCCCCACTGCCAGCGATGATGAAACTGAATGTGCCCAAAATAGAACAAGGCCTAACTCTATCAAACTCCACCAAGTCTCCATGATTTTCAAATTAAATTTACTCACACATTCACCAAGCTCCAGCGAGGTAAAATGAATCTTCTCCCAATTGATTCGAGCACCGGAGACCACTCCAAGCCTAACTCCAATGAGTTTCAGGTATGATTGATCCATGAGCCCAGGCAAGGTGCGAGATTCTCATAAGAATTCATCTCTTCGAGGCAAGACTACATTAGTCATCGAGCTCGATGAGGTAAATTTCAGCAAACCATAGATTTTTTAATATTTTTTTTCTAGGCCTTTTTGAAGAAAAGTTTGATGGCATGCAATTTCCACCGTTAGATCCTTTGAGATCTTCCTTGTGAATATTTTGGATCGATCCTGAGCCTCTTCATGCTCCAGCTAGCTCGGATCAAGTGGAAGAAGGCGAACGGTGTCCATTTTTATCACTCAGGAGATGAAGGATCCCACACAATCCATTACTGTGATTGGAATGGATGGCCTTGATTATTCACTAGATTAAATCCAATTTAATTCCCTTAGGAACCACGGGATTAATCCTCATCATCTCTTAGATTGGATGGTGGGGACGAAAGCACGTCAACTGCCACTACATTAGCGCCGCATCAGATGGGTTTAAATAACCAATCTCACGGTGCCACAAAAAAAGCATTGCCACCTTAGCGATCCGCATGGCACCGATGGGATTACGGGTTAATTAGGCTTAATAATTTATTTTAATGGATGAAACATCATAAATTTATAACTCATTATAAAAAAATCTAAAAAATACAAATAAATATTTATTGAAAAGGTAAAATAAAGGAGATTTTATTAAAAATATGTTCATTTGATTTTGAATAGTAATTAAGGCTTAATTAGGGTTTGAATGTTTACTAAATTAGCTTAATTAAGCTCCAATTACTTGGACAATTAATTCTAAACTTTGTGTGTTTATTCAATGAGATGATATCTGCCTCCCATGATTTTCTTGGGATTTATTGCATAGTTAATTGAGGGAATTGATAAATTCAAACCTAAATTACCCCTTTAATCAATTTAATGATTAATTAAAACTCTAAATAGCAAAAAAAATAATTAATTTGGCTCTATTACTCACTGATTAATAGTGAGGCGATGAGGGAGAGTGATTAAGACCTATTTCCTAATTATTTTTCCAAATTCTTCTCATTAAAGAGAGTTAATTAATGTGAAATTTAATTAATAGGTTAATTAATCAATTAAATGATCAAATCAAATCAAATTGAAGTATTAATCACATCAGATAATTAACAACCAAACTAAGGGCTCTTCTTTATGTGTTTAACAACTCATATTAAGAAATTATGATTAACCCATAAGTGGAAAATTTGTAAAAGTACTTAATTAGATTCTTTAGCTTAATTAATCTTTAATCATGAGCCAATTGCATTAGGTCCTTTAATCATTGCAATTTTATTTGCATCCATGTTCATATCATTTATGGCTCATAATTAAATGGTTAATAAAATTAAAGAAGCATAGGAAATGGTAATTAAGTGATTTGATTAATGATCCAACTTAATTAATTCATAAAATCCATCTAATTATCTTTCCTTAAACTAATTATAAGTACTAACTTAGGAAGGAGATTAAAATAGCAAATGATAACCTCTCTTCTTTAAGTTCAATCCAAATTCAAAAATTAAATTGATAAGAAACTTTAGTTTTCTTTAAATGGTTTTATTTAATGTGATTGTCTTAGAAATTAGTGTAGTTGAATGAATCATGTGTTTATGTGTGGCTATTCCTCTCCAATCATTTTAAATGTTGTATGTCACATGATTCCGTGCATTCATCTTTTCAAATATAAATGAATTAGATGAAATTTATTTATGTAAGCTTGCATGTGTTGGCTTAACTTAATTATATGTGTGGCTATTATCACTAATGCACCCAAATATATTTTTCAAAATTTATAAATTGATAACAATATTTTGAATGATAATAGTTATGAATACATATAGGATTTGTATGTGTTTATAGCTTAAGAATGAATGTGAAGCTCTCTTTCTTAAGTTCTTATACAGATTTACATGGATTTGAATGCTAATGAGTATATAGTCTAGACATCCCAAGAATACAAGGCTTTAAGTAGCCCCAAGGAGGTCATTTGATTACCTCACTTTCCTGGTTAATAAAGGCATGTACTCATTTAAGTTCATTCCTATATATTTTGGTATTATAATTTGGATAGAGCTTTAACTCATATGCATAAATAACTCAATTAAATAAAATACAATCTTGCATGGTTTTCATTCCTCCAATTATGTATATGTTTATATGTATTTAAGATAATAAGTATATAGTCTGGACATCACGAAAATACAAGGCTTTAAGTAGCCCTAAGGAGGTCATTTGATTATCTCACTTCCCTGGTTAACAATGACACGTACTTACTTACACATTTTATACAAGTGTATGTGTATGTGATTAATAAATAAAAATCTTCTTTTACTATTAAAAATACATGCATTCATAATTACTCAAGTCACTAAAATGTATAACATATGAATGTAATTCTTTCATCCTATGTTCATGTATATAAATCTATATATGTTTTCATGATATTAAGTATATAGTCTGGACATCCCAAGAATATGAGGTTTTAAGTAGCCCTAAGATGGTCATTTGATCATCTCACTTCCTAATTTAACAAAGGCACATACTTATTTAATTTCATTCCTATGAATATTTGTATTAGAATTTGGATAGAGCTTAATTTACATGTATAAATAATTTAATTAAATAAAATACAATCTCTTGCATGATTTTCAACCTTATAATTGTATATACATTTGTATGTATTTAAGATAGCAAGTATATAGTCTAGACATCTAAGGAATGCGAGGCTCTAAGCATCCCTAAGGTGGTCATTTAATTATCTCACTTCCCTGGTTAACAATGACACATATTTGCTTACATCTTTTCTACATATGTATGTGTATTAGTTAATGACTGAAAATCCCTCTTTCCTTTTTTTACTAAGTAGTGTTCCAAAATGTATTGTATGTATAGGTATACTAAGTATTAAAACATATGCATGTTATGGGCGATGGAAAGGAATGACTTAGCATATTCCATGCGATGGTAATTCAACCACATTAATCTTAAGATTTCTTTCATGTTGCATAGGATTCTTTAAGGTTAACCCAAATTGAGGATTAACAAAATATGTTTAGTAAGCCATTCACTAAAAGAAACCAAATCATAATAATATGCTTTAGAAAACTACTTCAGGTAGAGATAAAGGAGGTTAAGCTTCCTTCTTCTTTTTACAACACTTAGATACTAAGTGTAAATCAAATGAAACAAAACAAAAATACAACTTCAAATTCACAAATCAACTAAACAACTTAAAATGAAACCACCCTTCATGTTAACTTAAACAAATTTTGAATTTAGAAAATCATAACTCCAATGCTTAGTTAAGATATGCCATATAAAGCCCTAGCACACACATTAGAATAAGCCACCACTTCTAGTCCTAAGGCTGATGTAATTGTAATGTTATGTTTTATTTTGTTATGTAATATTATAAACTAGTTGTTTGGGTGTATGACTTGTTGACTAGTTGTTAAGTTGTTATTAGTCTAATATTATTTTTTGTAGTGGATTGTGCTTATTGGGTTATAAAATAAATATAAATATGTTGCTTGGGTTACTTATACCCCTAAGCATAATCCAGATTAAGATAGGTGGGCTTGGTTACCCATGTGTAGGGTGCTAAGTTCAAATTATAAAATATAATTGCTTGGAATTGTATGTGTGTTTAGCTAATTTCTATTTTGCAAATATAGTTAGATTTACTTTTCTATAAAATATAATTTTACAATAGGAATTAGGATTAGTTCTATGGGGATTAAGATGAGTAGTGGCCAGAAGGCTTAGTCTTGGTGTGCCCTGTGACGCTTTGGAGCAAATCAAATCAAATAAAAAATGAAGAAAGAATAAATGAAGGAGTAAGACCCCATAGCATGTATTAATATTTTTGTAATTTTGGGTTGTATAAGGGTAGAGCATGGCTACCCATATTTTCTCTTTTCAAGGATGTATGGTGGTTCCTGGCCGCACCAACCTCTTATTCTTTTGTGGTAGTCTAAAATTGTTGATGTTATGTTTAGATTACTCAATAGAATTATATCTTCTTCATAATTTCTTAAACTTAATGTCGAAATGTAGCCTGGATGCGATAGGCTCTTAGGATAAAATTAATTTTTCTACTCCAACTAACAACTCATAATTAAGCTTTAAACAACTCATAACCTCATCAAAAAGCTTAGGCTATAATCAAGATAATTAAAAGATTTAACTCCTTAGATGTATGTTATTTGTTTCACATCATGCATATCATATTGAATCACTCTTGCAAAATGAGGGCCTCCACTCTTGCACTTTAGGGACCGCTTGACCTATGAGAGCAACCCTTTATGGTGGAGATTCACCCTCTTTCTCTTTTGATGTGGCTAACATCTAATTTCATCATGCATTTAAGAATAATAAATCCCAAAGCATTTCTCCAAATGAACGTGTCAAAAATATTATAAAATTTGAAAAGATTTTATATTTTTAGACTAAGTCATATGTTCAAACCAAACATGATCTATTCTCTTAAAGAGTAAGTTTAGGACTTTAGATTCCTTTCTAAATTAAATAATAAGCCTAAACCATCTTGCAATTTCATAAAACCAGCCTACATGATTTTGAAATGTAGGAGATGTTAGCTAGTGACCACTCCAGACGGTTGTAAGTCCAGAAGAGTCGGATGGTATATCTTTTCTTGTGGAATAAACCCTTATGTCCCCTTTTTGCTTAGATTTAGGTTGTATTTTAACTCATGTTAAAGCTCCTAGATTTAGGATCCGAGGTTGCTAGTTTTTTTCAGGCTATAAGCATAAATCCTCTCATCTTAAGAATTTCCACAATCTTGTGTTGATGGATTATAAGCCCTTGCATTCTAATAAAAATTTCCACTAAAATTAAACAAACTCTCTCTCTCTCTCTCTCTCTCTCTCTCTCTCTCTCTCTCTCTCTTTAAGCATAAAACCTCATAATAGGATATTGGAGTGCTCACTAGGCTTCCTAGTATCATGAGTGTTCCCTACCTATCGTCCTTTGAACCCAAAATAAGTCTCTCCAATTGAGCAATCCCACTTGATTTGCCAAAATAACCAATTAATTGATAGTCTAACCTTGAAAACTTTGGAGACATGATTGACTAATTTAATTGAGAGTTTTCTTAGCAAATTACATTTCCTAGGATGTAATTAACAATGGAGGCTTGCCTCCATAGAGAACTGAAGAACCTGGCATAAAATAAACTTTACTTTACTTTTTCATGTAAAGTAGGGGAAGAACCTCTAGTATAAATACACCATCATGCCTTAGGAGTCCTTATTAGGTGATTAGATCTATTATGGGAAGAAGTTTACATATTTTTAGATAGTACATCATACCTTAATATCATACATAATCACTTCAATAAGTACCCCCCATGATTTGCATGGTGTCCACCTGACCATCCGAAAATAAACACCACATCATGGTGATATTTTTTGAAAATCTCACATATATCATTAGTCTATGTTTCACTCTTTGATTACCACATACTTTACTTAGATTCGTAGTATCACAGAACATTAGGATATGGCCACCAATACATATTGGATAGTTAGAATGCCTAATATGCAAGATATATCAGGTCTCTATTATTGGAACTCCCTACGAGGAATGCATTCCTCCATATCATGAGCTTTTTTAGTGCCAGCAAACTGATCAACATAGGAAAGGCAGATACATATGCTCTTCAAGCCTTCATTGTGCTCTAGCTCATTACAGAAGCTATACTAGGAGTAGAGATCAGATCGAAGATAACAAGGCACAATCACTTTAGAGATTTTCTCATTTTTCATAGCTTGATGATCCATTTGATATAGGATTTCATTCTTCTAAGAGGTCCAGCAATGCTAGATTTTAACCTGAGGATTGAACAAATTCCCAATACATTTTAGCATGAAACATTGATGAGGAGATATCTCTAGCAACCTTCATTTCCACCTGGTTATGCTACTTTATGTTTCTATGTCACAATAGAATTTTTCATCCTTCCACTCTTCTAATGGCTAGTTTGCTCACTTGTGATGAGACTATAGATGGCACCTATAACATTAGCTTACCTATACCATAGATTGGGTAGAGTAAGCATCATGACTAACTCACAACATTATGGCATGGATGCTCCTTAGCACTATTTATCATGATGGATTCATGTGCATATTTCGGGAGTATTTAACTATCCTGAGACACCATTATATTTCAAAGAATAATGCTTCCCTTTGATTATGCAGCTAAGCAGAGCTGTAGTGCCTTGGATAGGGATCAAGTACCAAGTTTCATGTTTTCTCCATCATGCATGATAGATCATTTTTCGATCATCCACAAATCATCTTGCCATAGTATACCTACACAAGGTTTGGGGTAGAGATTTATAAATTCTCTTACCAATAGAGGGATACCCTTACTATTATCAAAGCCGGGACATAGATGTATAGCAGAATATCTCATTGGGCTCATACCTGGTTGGCTTTGTTATCATCATCATGAGTCCATGATCTTGGAGTGATATAACCACAACATAGTAGCTAGGCAGTATTGGTTCACATATGCTACACATATATACATACTATCAAAGATACTAAATATAATAGATACTCATTCTTTAGAGACATTGTCAATGTCTCTTCGTATAGCAGTAGCTTCTACAGCATAGGCCTTCTCACTTCGCCTGAGCATTAGTTCTACTTTTTGTGTGGCCCCATATGAGGCTTACACAAGAATTTAGTCACATATGATTGCTATGGATTTACCACACCTTCTCTTTATTCTTGGAGCTAGGCTTTTTTATATACAATAATAAATTGTGGAAAGCAAGACCAACCCATCATCCACACTCCCCACAACATATGATTCAGACTTCTAAAAGGCCATCAAATCACTAAAATGGTAGTAAGAAGCAACGACGTCAGACTCTGACCACTCAGGAGAGTAATGATAGAGATACTCATAGCCCTTACTAGTTGATCATGATATGGGAATAGTAGAGACAGATGACTTCACTCATGTTCCCATCCCACCAATGTCAATTGAACCATCAATAGACTGAAGGGAGAGTGATGTCACACTAGTACTATCAATAGATGCCACTAAGCTTTCCTGGCTTCTACCCAGCCCACTAATAATGATTATCTACATAATAGAGAAGACTTATATACCGAGGAATATGGCATGTTAGTGACTAGTCACGAGCAACTCTTATCTAACTCAACTTGGGTGATAATAAGTGACACCCAGTATGATTCCTCTCATGTTGACTCTTGTGTAGAGAGTTATTCTATTCCTAGTCCAAGTTACATAGTTAAGAAGTAGCTATCTAGTTTGGAGATCTCATACTTCATCTCTAGGATATGTTCTAGGCCTTCAGATCCATTATAGTGTGGTTCTTCAAAGAGCCTATGTCATATAATGATGGCACTATGCCACCTACTTCTTGGCATTGATGTGGAATTTTACCCAAGCTCTCTAGTTTCTGCATTAAGGTGAATTCTTTATTAGATTGTGTTGTTATCTTAGGCCTTGAATCCAAGGAGCTTCGACTTTGGGAATCTTTATGCAGAGATGTTGAGTTTAGAATATTCTTATTACACAGTGCTTACTAAGAAGTCTTATCAAATATAATTGTCAATGCAGAAGCCTCACTCAGCACTACTTCGCATCAAATATTTCTGGTTTATCAAAATCTTGAGCACTGCCTTGAGATCCTTTTAGATGGAGCTTTTTAGAACATAGATTGAGCTCCTCAACATATCAAATGAATTGAGAGAGTTACACTTGAGGATACAGTATGTATTAGAAAGAAAACTATGATCATACAAGCTATCATAGCCATAAAGAGGATTTCTCATAAGTAGATAATCAAGTATCCAAACTTGAGCAGATTCTTTCTTCATTAGTTCATGACCAGGAAGCTACCTTTCAACATCTCCACAAAGCTCAAGAAAGGCAATCTTTTATGGCTTATAGAGCTCATACAGCTTTTTTTCTACATTAGAGAAATTCAAATAATCATTTGTAACTATCTCTCATGTATCATTATTTTATATGATAAATGAAATGATTAGAAATTTTCAAAACTATGTTTCTCTCTTCCCATCATATGGCTACATACAATCAATAAGAAAAGATAATGAATGCATCATGTCCTATCGACATGACACATTCATTGGGGGGGATTTTATTTGCATCAAAAAATTAAGTAAAATAATTTTTGCCACAAATTCGTGGCATTGTGATCTTAGTGCCAAGACACTACTGCAATTCTTCTAGAAAGATAACTATTAGTCCAGTTGACAAGTTGATGATATGACACCGCAGCGTTGCCATGATAGCATCGAGGCATTGCAACTATGATTTACAGTTTGAAGAAACAAGAAAAACTGATGTCCCTAACCCAACAGCAACAACCACCCTAGGGAGTGGGGTGAGTTATGGAGAGAAATAACCATTCCACTAGTGGAAAATCCTATAAAAATGTGAGATAGTCCCCCTATGCTTCTTCTTCTTCCTCCTACTCTTTATTCCTCACTGCTCTCTTACTATAATTATAAGGAGACTTCCAACAGCGGGTAACCTATGGTTGTTCGAGGATGCTTTCCTCCTACACAAGATCAAAGCCAAGTCCATCCACTACAAACTTGAGGTAAAATTCTAGAAATGTAAGTTTTATACAGTTTTTTCTCTTAGAAATGATATTTTGCAAGATTTCCACCATCGATCTTAGATCCAATGGCAAATCAAATAGCATATCTACATTGATCTTTGATCTGGAGTAAAAGGAATGCCTCCATGCCCCTAAAATCCTAGAATTCAAAAAGAACCACCGTCATTGAACATAGTTCTAGCATAAGAAAAAAAATTATCTCTATTGATCTTAGATCTGGAAAAATGAAGAATTACAATAAAAACATGAGAACCTAGCATTGTTTAAAGTGTTACTTTGTCAAAATTTTCATAAAAATCAATAAAATACTCAAGAATTCTCATTGGATATGTGCATTTTCATCTCGCAATGTCGCAGTACCAAGGGCTAGCACCGAGGCACTAAACTCTCAAGAATGAAGTTTTTGGCTCTCTACCTCATATCACCAAGATGTTAGATACTTAGCACTGAGGAGCTATGCTCTTAGGTTTCATCTATTTAACACAACGCCATAGAACCATTATCATAGTGACAAGGTGCCATGTCTGGAAGTCTATTCTACCATCGAACTTAGTTTTGGTATGAAATGAAACCCTCCCTCCATTAATACCGGATCTGAAATAAGGGAGAAGAGTGCTAATGCACTAAAATAAAAAAAAAATTGTAAAGATCAGATTATAAAGGCATTATGTTGCCAAAACTTTTAATTTTTTCCAAAAAAAAAAGACTATTAATGAAATAGCGCCACGGCGCTAATATTCCAGTGTCGAGGTGTTGCATCATCAAACTTAGACAGACATCACATGGCATATGTAGCACTTATATCTCAATGCTAAGGTGCTATATTATTAAAGTGGACATTTAATTGACAATATTAAGACATTCATATTCTATTTTAAATTAAACCCATACCGTTGACCACTTACCAAGCACCAAGCCCTCATGTCTTAAGCTTATGTCCCTCAGGTAGCACCTAGGCATTGAAATTTTAGTGTCGAAGTGCTACCCCTAATGTCATTTTTTTTTAAAATCTTGGAGCTTTTTGAAGGACAAACAAAAGGACATATACATAGAAATGCAAATCAATGAAAAATAAAAAACTTTTATTAAAATTAAAATATTAGATAAATTGTACAAAAAAAAGAAAAATACAAAAATAAAAAGGAGGGGGAAACTAGTAGTCATAATCATCCTCCTCTTCCTCTTCTTCTGGCTCCAACGAGGTAACTGCATATAGAAGATATTGAGGCATCGTAGGAAAAGAAGTCGACTTGGATCACTGAGACCACAATTTTTAAACATATGGACCAATGTCATATTAAACTGGCCATATAAGAAAACTATTTTTTTTTAATCCATGTGATATTCAAACTCTTTTTCTAAAACCTTCTACCTATGGATACTCTCACCCACACCTCTCTTTAAATCTGATAGTTGCTCGTTTAAAGATTTGGGAGTTTAGGGTCGAGGTCATGGGGCACATGAGCTCTCTCCATTTTCATACATCAAACCAAACCCCTCAATAATCATCTTTGTTAGAAGAGTCTTCTAAATGAGGACTTCTTCATTAGGATACCCTCGGCCACAGTGCATAAACCATAAATGAGGGAGAGATGACCATAAACTATTGTAATACTGCTCCTACACATATTATAAATGGAATTATAAATTATCTTCTTTATATTCATCATAAAGCCCTTTTGAATTACAAAATCCAAAATAGCTCAATCTTTGGCCACCTCATCGATATTGCCAATAGGTATGAGCTTGGCAGAAATGAAATAGTGTCAAGCCTTAGACTCAGCAATGATGTCGACTGCAAGAAAGTTGATGATCCTTTCCTTCCATCATTTTCACTTGATGTTGGCATTACTGCCAGTGAGAAAACTAAGACTTTCATCAAAGTTGGGATGTTCATTGTAATGGGAAAGATATTGGTCATATGCTACATTTGACAATTCGTATTATGCATTGATGGCAAAGCTATCAAAACTTACCAATTTCCCTCGAATGAAGACTTTATTATCTTGGTGCTCCTTCGTGTTGGCAAAAAACTCACATACAACGGGATGATGCAGGAGCTACTCTCATAGGCTAGCTTTGCCCAACCATGCTCATTGATCACCCACTCCACTCTCCCACTCAGGTTGTAAAACTCTTTTCTAGAATGAGATGTATGTGGGTGTGGGCATGCTAATACTATTTTTCCACTACAGAGCTAACAAACATGTTAGCTTCTCCTGAGGTGACTCTCCTCTTACCAACTAACCTCTTAGTGGCATGATTACCTCTTCTTAGTAGGGAGAAAACTGGGAGAATGAGAGAGAGAGAGAGAGAGAGAGAGAGAGAGCTCTAAGGAAGGACTACATAATGAAAATTTTTACAGCATATGGTGTTTATTTATAAACTAGGCCTAGCATCATGGCACTACAATACCAGCACCAAAGCACTAACCTCTCAAGTTCTGGAATAGTAACCATTGTCAAAATGCTCACATGCATAGCCTAGGCACTAGTTAGCTGGTCAAGTCGGATATTGTGCCAATCAAAAAGGAGTATTCATTACCATTAATTTTGTAACTAAAAAGATGTGTCGCATTCATAAAGCACCGTGATGCTCTGACCTAGTGCCAAGGCATTAGTCAAAAACAAAAAGTTCCCATACTTTAAAGTGCCTGTATGTATGTTAGTTATCCTGAATTGACTTTTGACTAGCGCTACGATGCTAAACCATCAGGCCCTAGGCATTGTTCAAACATTCAACATGACTAATAACTATAATGTCACAGTGTTAACCATACAGTACCAAGGTACGATATAAAGCCTAGGCTCCATATTTTTAATTAACTAAAATAAATTTAAATTCCTGCATGGGCCCCGACCCAATAATAATTGCCTAAGTCTATTTCCCGAGGATGCTTTGCGGGTTAATACAAACAAATGATGAATATAAATCACAGTATGCATCGACAAATGCATAAAATCCCAAATTAAATGTCTTAGGATGCTGCACGGGTTAAAATTCCAAGTTGGGTCTCATGACTGGATCCAGATTACAAAAACCTAATCTTTCCTCAATGATGGCTATGATTAAATATTCAATCAGAGAAGATCATTTAAAAATTGAATGAAGTCTATCATCCAAAATAACTTAAAGTAAATAATCATCCACTAATCATCCACCCATCTATCATCATTTTTCAAGGATGATAAGCTAAGAAAACTATTGCCCACAAAAGAGCTAATGATAAATTAAATATATCACTATATTCATACTCAAATATTCTCATGCCACCAAAGAAGTGGCATGTGCCTCTGTCTATGTGGTTTACCACCAAATGGCTTCACATGAAATGCAAATATGACCAAAACCCTCTGATTAGGTGGTTTAGCATCCATATAGCTCCACTATATTTTTGTCATGGCAATAGCTTGTGTGTTCTTTAATGGCTTTACTCCTTGAGCTATAAGTTATGAAATACATTAATAAGCAAAAAACCTTCTATTAGTTAAGGTAACTTAAATTTTAACACCATAGATAAATATCATCCCAGGTCTACTAGAACACCTTAGATGATGCAACACAAGGCTACTGACAAGGATTTTTCATTAGGAACTATTTTTCTTAACTAAGTAGATTAGGGACCATGACAGCTTGGGATGATGGAATCATGGAATCTCATCGGCATGTCATCATCCTCAAAGATATTTCTTTAGTGATCATGAAGCAAAATAATTAAGCATTACTCATAACTCATTTGGCTTCTCTAATCCCTAAGGACATTCACACTAAGTAAACACCCTTAAGCCTAATCAAACATTAAGGATTAATTTTGGGATTTAAATTATTTAATCCTAAAGAGGAAAGAAATAATTAAAATTATCTCTTTTCTTATCTCTCTTAATTGAGTGGTTTAAAAGTGATTTAGGTGATTTTTATGATTTAATTAGGTTTACATAATTATTTAATCAAATTAAGCCCAAAGAGGTCTATAAATTCAAATTAAATCTTAAATATAAGCCCACAAATTATGAGAAAATTACTGAAAATTCATAAACATAAAATCAACATGTCCCAATAGTTATAATGCAATTGGGCATATAATCAAGGTTAATTAAATAAATGGAGAAACCCCAAAATTATCAATTACATTTAAAGAACCCCAAACCAAATAAGAATTTTGATTTTGTTGGAAACCTCTTTTTAACTGAGCACAAAGATGGCTTGGTTGAAATTTTTAGTGATCTACCCTAACTATTATGATTTTTATAAGTTTTAGGTTAATTAATGATTTAATTAATTAAATAGATGTCCTTTAATGTGATTTTTAGAAATAATTAGAACCCCTTATTATTTTGATGCTTAATTATGTTTCCATAACTAATTTTATAATTTATTAAATTTTAAATAATTATTAAATGCATAAAATGGTTAATCAAGATCTAAAAATCAATATTTCTCTTAATTACTTAGCAAATTGTCTTAAAAAATTTATGGAGGTAGAGATCATCCCAAGGGACAATTACATAAAATCTAAAGTCAATAATTCAAGAAATTAGAGCTTAATTAAGCTAATTAAGTAAAACTTTAAATTCTAAATTACTAATCATTTAATAAAAGTTAGGGCTTTAATTTTTTTTCTAGATTATCCTCTATCTAAGCTTTTCAAAATGAGTTTATTTATATTTTAAAAAAAATTTATAATTAGTTACAATTTTTTAAAGTTATGGTTAATTAAATCACATTTTAAACCCTAATTAATCCATTTACACAGTCGTTAGAGCTAATGCATCAATGCTTTCCACCTAGCATCGCAGGATTGGTTATTTAAAATATCCTACATGGCTGTTGAATCAATGATGCTGGATGCGATTTCTTCTCAGCAATTCGATCATGGATCAAATGATAGAGATTAATCTTGTAGTTTAAACTAAGATTTCTAGCATAATTAATTATGATCGTCTATTTTAATTTTGTGAAACTGGTGATCGATTATCTATTGTCAACCAGTTGTGAGAGATAGACACCATCTGCCTTTCGCCCCTTGATCCAAGCTCACCAACTAGTTCAATTATAAAAATGATTCCAAATTGATCAAGGGGATGTCTTAAAGGGATCATAGCTCAATTTACATCACATGCAGATTTTTTTCATAAAAGACCAAAACTTAGGAGGTCGGAGCTACGGTTTAAAGGGATTACCTCACTAGAGCTAAAGACGGTTGTCTACCAACCAAGGTAGCTTTACCCTGGAGAGATAAAGCATTGTTAAGAAGATTTGCCCTTGCCTCCTCACCAAATGTTCCTGAAACCAAGCTTCATTGTAGCTCATCGGAGTTCGATTGAACTTACAGGTACTCTAGTGATCAAATCATGTGGAATTGATTCATTTTGATTCACTTGAGTGTAAGAAAGTATGGGAGGGGTGAATTTGGCTTTGGTGAAATTTTGGTGAAGTTGGATGGAAGGGAGGCTCGGGTTTGAGGTGGAGTTGATCTCACCAATAATTAAGGGCATGGGGAGCTATGGAGATTTTTAGGGACTCACTCTTTAACTCTAAGAGAGATGTGTATAAAGTTTGAATGCAAATGGAGGAGTATACTCTCCTCCCCAAGTCAAATCCATGGGATTGGTTCAGCCTTTTGGCAATCATCCAGCTGGTGTAGGTGGCCGAAAATGGTAGGGGACTGATGAGCTGGAGGTGCTTTAGTAGTTGAGGAGGTTTGGTGGCTTGCCATGGGGATTACACCTCCCTTGGGCTAAACCAATCGTTAGCTAAGGGGAGGAGATCCTCCCTTTGGTCAAAGACTGAGCCCAATAGCTTTGGGTTAGGTTGGGCTAGTGATATTATACCTCAAGAAGGTTAAAAGTGGTTACCATGGGCTAAAGGAGTGGGTAAGCCTTCCAAATGAAAATTTTTCTCATATTTGAAACCCTTAGTTCACTTGGGTTGGGTTCACTTGAGCAGGTCAAGAAGGACCTAAGGATGAGTCATGTCAAATTTGGTTGGATTTAGCTTAATTTGACCTTATAGGTCAATTTTAGTTCAAATAGGTTAGGTTGACCAATTGACCCAATTAGGTCAAGGAAACTATTGGATTATGTTCAATTGGTCACTTGAAATGCATTGGTGTCTTTAGTTTGATTTAGTTTGAAGTGGATTTGATTTATATGAGTTTTATTTTGGGTTAAATGGGCTAAGTTGATCAATTTGGTAAAATTGGTCAAATTAGGTTGGATGCAAGGTTGAGTTATGTTTAATTGATTACTTGGGAATGAAGGTTTTGATTTGAATTGATTTGGGTTCGAAAGAGTTTTAGCTCAATTTGGTCTTTTAAGCCAAATTGTGCTAAATAGGTTAATTTGGTTGGTTTGACTAAATTGGCTTCAATTGGTGATTGAAGAGTGTTCATAGTTAATTTATGATTGATTGGAGGTATTGGTTCAATTCAATTTGATTTGGAATGAGTTTTGGCCCAATGAGTCAAATTGGGTCAACAAGGGTCAAACGGTCAAATGGTCAAATTTGGCCAAATTGGGATCAATTGAATTGAAACATTCAATAATTATTTTAAAATTTATTGATACTTTTTGTTTCAATCAATTAGGTTAAATTAGATTCTGACCCATTTAAACCCTTTAGGTCAAATAGGTCAAATTGAGTTAATTAAATCAATTGGTGTAATTGGATCAATTGGAATGAATGAGAAAGTTCAATTAAGTGTTTAGAATAATCATGAGATTTGGATTGATTTAATTTATCTTAAATCAAATTGAACTGAATTTTGGCCCTTTAGGGTTCAAATGGTTCAACTTGGGTTAAGGGCCAATTTGGCTTTGGTTTAATTCGATTAAATTGCAACCAAGGTTTAAATAAGTTCAATCAAATTTAAATGAGTTTGGGTTAGCTCAATTTCAATTTGATCGGATTAATTTTGGGTTTATCCCTCTTGATCTAAATGGGTTGAGTTAGGTCAACTTAGCCTTTTGGCTAGAGTCAGATTAATTATAAGATTGATTGGTATTGGTTAAGGTTTGGTTTGTGATCTTTTGATTTGGGGTTTAGAAATTAGTTTGATGTGTGACTTAATTGACTTCGAGGTAGGTGGGCTCTACCTATCCTAACCCCAAGGTCTAACCCTAAGGTTGAACCCATGTGTCTTCTAAGATTAGGATTGGTGTTCACCTTGTTGGCTTAATGAGCCTCATATTCAATCCGATCAATTTTGATGATAACAAATGAATGTTTGGATGTTCTAATGAATGTTTTTATATGTTTCAGATATATAATTGCTAATTACATATTCAATACATCTCATAATATGTTTGAGGAAATTGTAAGGGTAGAAGAATGAAAGATAGATCAAATTGGATAAATGAAGCTCAAAATATAATATTTTAGGTTATATGCATTTATTCATTAGCATGAATCAATTTGCTCATAACTTAACATATTATTTTAATGAGGTTAATTTATATAAATCTTTATCAAATTAACATTCAATTATATGTTTCATACATAGCATTTGAATTGTCAAAATAATAAATGATAATGACTATTAAGTCTAATTATTTTATTTACTTAATATAATTAAATATTTTAATTTAATTTGATGGTTATATAATCACTAACATATGTATGATTATATATAAAATATATCATAATATTTAAATGTCACATGTCAAAATTAACAAAAATAAATGATGTATTTTAGCCAAAGTCATTTTATAATCAAGGAATTTATATCTGATTTCATCTCCAATGGATTCCTTAGATTTTTTTTCCTTTAATTTGATAGGTCACATGACCCACATTTAATTAAAATTGAATTTATTATAACTTTTCAAACATTAGCTGATTTTAATAATGAATGCATGCTACATTCTTTGAATATATTAAGAGCCATATTTGATTATTTTTTACTTGCCCATGTGAATAGTCGAATTTTGGCTGCTTTAATTTAATATTTATTTAATATAAATAATATTTTTCTTGAATATTAAATTATCACATGATAGCATGAGGTTAGAATAATATATTTTTTTGAAATAATTCAAAATGACCTTCTTGCCTATAAATAGCCCTCATTCTCTTCATGAAAGTATTCCTCATTCAAAATTCAAAATCTCTCCAGCAAATCTAAGAGAAAATTTCTTAGATTTTCCTTCCAAGTATTCTCCAAATATTGCAAGATCAAATCCTTGGTTTGGAAGCTTCAACATCTTCAACTAAGCAAGCTTTCTCAAATTACTTGAGTTTGTTTTCTTGATCTTAATCCTTTTTAGTTGTTCATGCTATTTCACCATCTATTTAGTCTTTCCAATTTATACTTTCTGGTGGATTAGTCTTTGGACATTATTTTTCACATCAAAGTTTCTCAATCATCTTTTTGAGAAAAACTCTTGTGATAGTTTGTAGGATCTATTTCAACTTGTTGAAATTTTTAACTTTCTACAAATTTCTTTTGGTTTCTTGAAATTTTTCTTCATTAATCTGATTTTGAAATATCATTTATTCTTAGATCTATTTTAGAAGTATATTTTAAGCATTTTAAATTAAATTATTATGCTGATATTATTTTTTTATTTTCTAGATCTCTTTTTTAATTAAAAGCTTACTAGCCTACTTAGATCTATCATATACCCATTTTATTTAAGTATTTTATGATCATTAGCTTTAATTGAAAAAATCCTTTTGGTTAAAATAAAACAAATTATTCTTTGCTAGAATTTATTTTATTGTGCAAAAGAATATTGTGAATTTATTTTGAAATATTTTTATATTAGTCTACAAATTATAATAACATAAAATCACTTTGAGATATTTATTATTTCTTATCAATTAAGTGAGTATTTTATCTTGCCAAATTTTTTAAGTGATCATTTATAAGTTGTGAGATCATTTTTTGAATTGGATAGCTTGGTATATTTGTGAGAGATTTATTTTATCAAAATTTATTATTCTGTATTTTTCTTTTTGTGCTGTAAAATTTATATTGTGGTTGTACTCGCCCCTTTCTAAGAGAGTACATATTATTATAGGGGTTGTACTCACCCTGTTATAGGACAGTACTATTTGTAAGCTATTTTGTATTTAGTGGATTCCTCAGGGGTGGCTAGTGGATAGGCGATTTTGGGGTTTGGCAGAATCACATAAAATTGTGCCTATTGTCTCTCTTTACTTCTTGTACTTTTATTTATGTTGCATTAAGAATTGTATCTTGTCATTATAAAATCAAAATTAATTTCTACTAAAATTAAAATTTAAGTTTTAAGTTTTAAAATTTTAATCACCCAATTCACCCCCTCTTGGGTGCTATAGTAACTCACTATTGGTATCGAGCATAAGCTCTTTTATTGACTTAACATCCAAGAGTAGATCTTTTCACTATGGCACAAGGTTTCTCAAAGGGTTCACTACGAGAGGGACAATCCACTCATAGACCTCCACTTTTAGATAGTATACCATTTGACTATTGGAAAAATTGAATTAGTACATTTTTAAGAGGTCAAGATGCACGAATGTGGTATATGTTGACACATCAATATCATACACCCACAGTATAAGTAAATGGAATTAAAGTAGAAAAACTTTTTGAGGAATGGTCTGTAGCTGAAAGAGAACTTGATGAATTAAATGCTAGGGCTTGTAATACTTTACATTGTGCTTTATTACCTGATGATTACATGAAAATTTCTATGTTTAGGGATAAACTCATTATAACTTATGAAGGAACTAGTGAAGTTAAAGAGGCTCACATAAATAGACTTGTTCATGAATATGAGTTATTTCATATGTCTCCTTAATCTATTTCGATATGTATACTAGATTCATGAAAATAATTAACACATTGCATTCTCTTGGAAAACATATAGAATCAAGACTTAGTCTATAAGATTCTTAGATGTCTTCCAAAAGAATGGGAAGCTAAAACTATTAGTGAAGTTAAGGATTTTTCTACTTATCCACTTGATCAGCTTTTGGGTTCTTTGATAGCACATGAACAGGTTATTGCTCAAAGGGATAAGATGGATAACTTAGCAAAAAGGGAGAAGGAGAAAGGAAAAGCCATTGCATTACAAGTTGATGATAGTGATGAGCATAACATCTCAAGCTCGGATGGTGATAGTGATGAGGTGGTCATGCTATCCAAAAAGTATGGGAACTTGCTAAGGAAGAAGAATCAAAGGTATAAAAATTCTAAAACTATAAATTTTAAAAAAAATTTCTTATAGTGAAGGGATCATTTGCTACCATTGTAAAAAATTGGACACATAAGAGGTGATTGTCCGTAACTTGTTGAATCAAAGAAGAAAGAGATTGATGTGAAAAGAAGAAAAAATATGAAGGATAAAAAGTACCATAAGAAGAAGAAGGTGGCTTTATGGGCCAAACCAGATTCAAATGAATCAAGTACTTGCTCATCCGATGAAGAGGTCAACATATGTCTTATGGAAAATGGAGAATCTAACTTGGATTCTCAAGAGGTATGTAATGATATATCTTATGATGAATTAGATGATGTTTTAATGATTTAGCTATTGAATATAAAAAAAAAGAAAAACAAAACCTTAGAAAAAGAACATAAAAATTTAGATATGCATTTTTGTGATTTAAAAATGAATGTGATAATTTAAAAGTAAAAATACTTCTTTATTAAATTGTTCCTTATTTGTATGTAAACTTGAAAAGAGAATATCTTGTTAAAAGCAAGATTAGAATTATGTTTGAAATCACAAGTTCATTATAATACTTCATCAAGAAAATATTTAATAGAAATTATTTGCATCACATCCCACTCATATACCTTATATAATTATCGTAGTCATACACAAACACTAATGTTTGGTGCAACTATTGATAAAAAGATATTTCATTTGATTGCTATGCACATAAATTACAAAACACTAAGCAATCATCTTATGTATGGGTACCAAAAGGTATAACAACTACACAAACCGCTAGATATCTTGCTTCAAATGTAGAATGTGGACCCAAACATGTTTGGGTTCCAAAAACATGTGAGTTTCATTTGTAGGAATGCCTTCAAAGAAAAATCAAAGAAGGCATGTGGTACTTGGGCGGTGGATGTTCAAGACATATGACGGAGATAAAGATAAATTCACAACTTTAGAATCAAGTGATGGAGGATTTGTTACATATGGAGATAATGCAAAGGGAAAGATCATTGGCATTGGTTCTATTTGTAAGAATTATCACTTTAGATAAAGTTTTTTAGAAGAAAAAACATAATTTAATTTTTAATCAATTTGTGATAAAGGTTTGAATGTAGTATTCCATGCATCATATTACATTATAAAAATAATTAAAATGTTTTTTAGTAGGAAAAAGATATAAAAAATTTATGTCATTGATTTAGATAGCTTTCATGATGTGAATTTGAATTTACTTTGTTTTAAAAGCACTCATGATGATATATGGTTATGGCATAGGAGACTATGTCATATTAACATGCACACACTTAATAAAAATTTGAAACTTGATTTAGTAGTTGGATTGCCTAAATTAAATTTTCATTCAAACTATGTTTGTGATGCATGTATTCATGGTAAGCATTAAAAGCTCATTTAAAAGTAAAAATATTGTTTCTACTTCTAGACCTCTAGAATTATGCACATGGATTTATTTTGGTCCCAAGCACCCACTTGGGTGGAAAAATTATGGTTTTGTGATTGTTGATGATTTCTCTAGATATACTTGGGTTTTATTTGTAACTTACAAGGATGATGTTTTTGTTTAGAAAGTTTTCTAAATATATTCAAAGAGAAAAAGGCCTTTTGATTAATAGGGTTCAAACTGATCATGGTGGAGAATTTGAAAACAAATTATTTGAGGATTATTATGATGAACATGGGATTAGACATAATTTTTATGCACCTAGAACTCCCCAACAAAATGGAGTAGTAGAGAGAAAAAATAGAATATTAATTAAATTAAGTAGATCTATGCTTGATGAGTATAAATTGCAAAATATTTTTGGAAGCGTAAATATCATGTTATGTGATGAAAATCTATTTTAGACCAATTTTGAAGAAGACACCCTATGAATTATTTTTGGAAAGAAGCCTAAGTTTGAACACTTTCATGTATTTGGATGTAAATGCTTTATTTTGAATAATGGAAAAGAGCATTTAGGTAAGTTTGATTGCAAATCGATGATGGTATTTTCTTAGGATACTCTCTTTCTAGAGCTTATAGTTTTCAAAAGAGAAAAATGATTGTAGAAGAATCAATACATGTTATTTTTGATGAAAATTTAATTGATCCTATTAGAAATGAAGTGATTGATGAAGAGATTGATAATTTTAAGAAAATATCTTTAGAAGATAATGTGGATGATTCATGGAAATATAATAAAAATCATCCAAAGGAACTAATTATAGGAGATCCTTCAAAAGGAGTTATGACCAGAAGACATAGTAGAGGAGTTGTAGATCATTCAACATTTTTATTTGAGTTTAAACCTAAAAATTTAGAAGAAGCATCAAATGATAATTTTTGGATTATTATTATGGAAGAGGAGTTGAATCAATTTGTAAGAAATGATGTTTGGGAATTAGTCCCAAGACCCCAAGATCAAAATGTCATTGGAACAAAATGGGTCTTTAGGAATAAGCTAGATGATTCAGGTTGTATTGTTAGAAATAAAGCTAGGTTAGTTTACAAGACACACAAGTTGAAGGTATAGATTTTGAAGAATCTTTCACCAGCAAACTAGAAGCTATTAGGTTACTCTTGCTTATGCATATTTTAAATTTTAAACTTTTCAAATGGATGTCAAAAGTGCATTTTGAATGGATTTATTGACCAAAATGTATTTGTAGAGCAACCACCATTTGAGAGCCTTGATTGTCCAAATCATGTGTATAATTAAATAAAAGCCTTATATGGTTTAAACAGCTCTCGTGCTTGGTATGATAGGTTAACTTTTGATAGATCATGGATTTAGAAAGGGTAGAGTAGATACCACCTTATTCCTTAAGAGCATAGATGATGATTTGATTTTTTGGTACAAGTGTATGTAGATGATATATTATTTGGAAGTACAAATGAATCTTTATGCCATGAGTTCTCATCTTTGATGTCTAAAGAGTTCGAAATGAGTATGATGGAACTTAATTTTTTCTTAGGTCTTCAAGTGAAGCAACAAGAAAATGGCACATTCATCTATCAAACTAGTAAATAAATGAATTGCTTGAGAGGTTTGACATGAAAGATTTAAATCTAGTAAAACTCCTATGATCTACAAAATTGGATTTAGATGAATTAGGAAAATGTTGATCAAAACTTTATAGGAGTATGATAGGTTCACTTTTATACCTTGTTCCTAGTAGGCTGATATTATGTTTGATGTTGTTTGTGTGCTCATTTTTGCCAACCAGAATCTCATTTAATAGCAATCAAGTGTATCTTTTGTATTTGATAGAACTACTAGGTTAGGTTTATGGTATCTAAAATTCTTTATCATGTGATTTGGTTGCTTATTACGATCTTGATTTTGTAGGATGCAAAGTAGATAGAAAAAGCACATTTGGCACATGTCATTTTTTAGGATCATCAATTGGTCTTGGTCATCTAGGAAATAAAATTATGTAGCTTTTTCCACTGCTGAGGTTGAGTACATAGTTGTGTATTGTTGCTTAGGTCCTGGTTAAAAACAATTAGAAGATTTTGGTATTAAGCAAGATCACATTCTAGTTTAGTGTGACAATACTAGTGCTATTAGTTTGACTAAAAATACTATCCAGCACTCATGAACCAAGCATATAGAAATTAGACATCATTTTATTAGGATCATGTTTTGAAAGGTCATGTTAATATTAATTTCATTTGATATACAAATTTGAGATATTTTTTACAAAACCCTTACAAGAAGAACATTTTGTACTTTAAGATGCATGCTTGGAATGTTAGATCCTAATATTTAAAATTGTATGTATCTTGTTCTCATTGATGTTGTCAAAAGGGGAGAGAATAAAATGTTGGTTAGTATTAAGTCTATTTTATGCATACATTTAGGGGGAGCAACATTATTCATCTTTTGTGCATAAATTTTTTTAGAAGAAATTTTTTTTCAAAAACTACGATGAAAGGTCAATTTGCACTTTCATCAAAATCAATACCCAACATTAGTTTGTCATCATCAAAAAGGGGGAGATTGTTGGCTTAATGAGCCTCATGTTCAATCGATCAATTTTGATACAACAAATGAATGTTTGGATGTTTTAATGAATGTTTTTATATGTTTGATATATCAATTACTAATTACATATCCAATACATCTCATAATATGTTTGAGAAATTGCAAGAGTAGAAGAATGAAAGATAGATCAAATTGGATAATGAAGCTCAAAATATATATTTTAGGTTATATGCATTTATTCATTGGCATGAATCAATTTGCTCACAACTTAACATATTATTTTAATGAGGTTAATTTATATAAATCTCTATTAATTAACATTCAATTATATGTTTCATACATAGCATTTGAATTGTCAAAATAATAAATGATAATGACTATTTAAGTGTAATTATTTTATTTACTGAATATAATTAAATATTTTAATTTAATTTGATGGTTATATGATAACTAACATATGTATGATTATATATAAATTATATCATAATATTTAAATGTCACATGTCAAAATTAACAAAATAAATAAAATTTTGTATTTTAGCCAAAGTCATTTTATAATCAAGGAATTTATATCTGATTTCATCTCCAATGGATTCCTTGGATTTTTTCCTTTAATTTGATAGGTCACATGACCCACGTTTGATTAAAATTGAATTTATTATGACTTTTCAAACATTAGCTATTTTAATAATGAATGCATGATACATGATTTGAATATATTAAGAGCCATATTTGATTATGTTTTACTTTCCCATATGAATAGCCGAATTTTGGCTGCTTTAATTTAATATTTATTTAATATAAATTATATTTTTATTGAATATTAAATTATATGATCATGAGGTTAGAATAATATATTTTTTGAAATAATTCAAAATGACCTTCTTGCCTTATAAATAGCCCTCATTCTCTTCATGAAAAATATTCCTCATTCAAAATTCAAAATCCCTCCATAAAATCTAGAGAAAATTTCTTAGATTTTCCTTCCAAGTGTTCTCCAAATATTGCAAGATCAAATCCTTGGTTTGGAAGCTTCAACATCTTCAACTAAGCAAGCTTTCTCAAATTACTTGAGTTTGTTTTCTTGATCTTAATCCTTTTAGTTGTTCATGCTATTTTCACCATCTATTTATTCAATTTATACTTTTGTTGGATTAGTCTTTGGACATTGTTTTTCACATCAAAGTTTCTCAATCTTTTTGTGAAAAATTCTTGTGATAGTTGTAGGATCTATTTCAACTTGTTGAAATTTTTAACTTTCTACAAATTTCTTTTGGTTTCTTGAAATATTTCTTCATTAATCTCATTTTGAAAGATCATTTATTCTTAGATCTATTTTAGAAGTATATTTTAAGCATTTTAAATTAAATTATTATGCTGAAATTATTTTCATATTTACTAGATCTCTCTTTTTAATTAAAAACTTACTAGCCTACTTAGATCTATCATATACTCATTTTATTTAAGTATTTTATGATCATTAGCTTTAATTGAAAGAATCTTTTGGGTTAAAATAAAACAAATTATTCTTTGCTGAAATTTATTTTATTGTGCAAAAGATATGAATTTTTTTGAAATAATTTTTATATTAGTCTACAAATTGTAATAACATAAAATCACTTTAAGATATTTATTGTTTCTTATCAATATTAAGTGAGCATTTTATCTTGCCAAAATTTTTTAAGTGATCATTTATAAGTTGTGAGATCATTTTTTGAATTGGATAGCTTGGTATATTTGTGAGAGATTTATTTTATCAAAATTTATTATTTTGTATTTTTCTTTTTTGCTGTAAAATTTATATTGGGGTTGTACTCACCTCTTTGTAGGAGAATATTATTATGTAGGGTTGTACTTTATTATAGAGTACTATTTATAAGCTATTTTTTGCATTTAGTGGATTCTCCAGGGGTGGCTAGCATGGCGTAGATTTTGGGGTTTTTTGGGAACGTAAAATTATTATTCTTATTATCTCTCTTTACTTTTCTTGTACTTTTATTTTTTATTAAGAATTATATCTTGTCATTCTACTAAAAAATAAAAATTTAAGATTTAAGTTTTAAAATTTTAATATCACCCAATTCACGCCCCCCGTCCTCTTAGGTGTTATAGTGAGACACACACCTAGCCACTAGAAGGTTCCTAGTACTAGGAACATCTCAATGTCTAAATAATCTTAGGTCTAAGGAGGAGGCATTAAATCTCACTCTAAAAGTGAGGTCAATAATGAGATAAAAATACCATTTTATATAAGGCCAAAATAATCCCCCTTTAAAGGAAAGGTCTATAACCATCAATTGAGGCTAAAAACATCCAAATTATAAATCCATCATAATGAGGTTGAATTGACCTTAAGAATAGAACTTAAATAATCCCCATCATTAACATAAAATTCTCTTAAAATAATTAATTTTAATTTTTATAGGATAAGGTTAAATTATCCTTCTGAGATGAGGATAAACTATTTTCTCTCAATACTTTATAAATTGATATAATCAATTTTGTTACTCAAAATGCCCAAATTTCTAGTCCTCTGTAAAGAGATTGCATTAACACTTGATATTGAATTCCTCATCTTACTTTCGACAATATTGTCTTTGTTGATGAATGTTGGACATCTGTGATGTTTATTTTTGATTTATTTGTATGGGAGACACCACATAGATATTTGAGGGTGTATTTATTGAGGTGATTTGGTATGATATCAAGGAATGGTGCACTATATCGGAAGATAGAAATCACCACCCTACAATGGACTAATCTTTTAACTCCTAAGTGATGGGTCTTGAATATCGAGATTTTTCTCCTACTTTACATGGATGAATAAAGTAGGGTTTATTTAAATTGGGTTCTAAAGTTCCCTTTAGGGGCAAGCCCCCATAGTTAATTACATCCTAAGAAAAATGAATTCCTTAGGAATACTCTCGATTAAAGTTGGTAATTATTATCTCCAAAGATTCCAATGATAAGACTATCAATAAATTGGTTATGTTAGAAAATAAAATGAGATAGATCAAAAAGAAGAGACTTATTATTGATGCCAAAAGAAGATAAGTAAGGGATGCTCATGATACTAAGAAACCTAGTGAGCATTCCAATCTATCCTATGATTGGGCTTTATATGTTTAAAATTGAGGAGAATTATATATTTGAGTTGAAATTTTATTAGAAAACTAGGACTTATAATCCCACAGTACAAGGTTGTGGAAATGCCTAAGAGGTGAGGATTTATGCTTGTAGCCTGAAGAAAATAATAACCTCATCCTAAGTCTATGGAACTTTAGCGAGGGCCAAAGCACGTCCTAAATCTAAGCGAAGATAGGTATATGGTTTACCTCCATAAGAGAGGGTAAACCAATCGACTGTTGGACTTATAACCGCTTGGAGTGGTAGCCATCTAACTCCTCCTACATTTTAAAATCATGTAGTCAAGTCATATGATTTTGTAAGATAATTAGGTTATTTTATTTAGAAAGAGACTAAAGTCCTTAAACCCACTCCCTAAGAGACTAGAGCATGAGTGGTATGAATAATGACTTAATCTAATGCAAATTTTATCAATTTTTATTTAATTTTTGACTCTCTATTTTGACAAAGGCTATAGGATTTTTATATGTCTAAATGCATGATAAAATAAGGTTATTGGCTAACTCAAAAGAAAGATGTATTTTTCACCACATAGGAGACCCTCAAAGGTCAAGTCTTCCCCTACCATGCAAGGATGGAAACCCTCTCTTAGTAAGAGTGAAATAAGATGACATTCATGATATTAAGCATACAACATTCAGCTAAAGGGTTTCTAAAATCTTTTAATTATTTTGATTTAATGTCTATGCTTTATATGATATTATGAGTTAATTAGAAATTTAGTTATGAGTTGTAGGTGAGGTAGAAAATTTATTTTTCCCTAAGAGCCTAATCGGATCCAGGCCATACATTAAATCATCATATATGAAGAAACTAAGAAAAGACATGTCATTTCTATTGCGTGATTGTAAATAAAATATTAAATAATTTATAAACCCAACGCAAAAGAATAATAGGCCGATTTGGTGCGATACAACCTGAAAAAGAAAATGGGTAGAGAATACCCTTACAACTCGGTAAAATAATAATTATAATTACAAGTAAATAAATGTTATCGGGATCTTCATTCTTCATATCTCCCTCATTTATTCATTTGGATTTGCTTGCTTCAAAGGTATTACGAGGGCCTCCCAGGATAAAGCCTTCTAGCCACTGCTCATCATAATCCCTCATAACACTAATCCTAATTCCTAATGCAAGATTACATCAAAAATAGAAAAGTAAATCTACTAAAAATAATAAACACACCAACCAATTATATGTATAATTTGGAATTAGCACCTGCACATGGATCACCAAGTCTACCTATCCTAATTTAGATTACACTTAGGGGTTAAGCAACCTGTAAAAGAGAGCATTTATATTTATTTTTAAATGCCCCTTAAGCATAATCTCCTACATAAAGCATAGGCTAATCACCTAACTTTATCTAAGCCACCTAACATCCAGTCTACAATAATACATCATAAAATCAAACATACATCAAACCATGCACCGCCCTAACATAAGGCTAAAAGTGGTGACTTAATCTAAGGTGTGTATTAAGACTTGTTTAGTATTCCTTAACTAGGTTTTGTTATAATTTTCTAAGTAAGAAATGATTTAATTTGAAGGATGGTTTCACATTAAGTGGCTTAATTGATTTGTAAGTTTTACTTAATATTTTCTTTTGTTTCACTTGATTTACACTTAACAACTAAGTGTTATAAAGAGAAGAAAAGAGAGGATCATCCTCCTTTATCCCTATCTTAAGCGACATCTAAAGCATATTAATTAAATGAATTCTCTTTTTTGAAAGGCTAATCACATATTTTAAATTAATCCTATGTTTAGGTTCATTTTAAATAGATTTATTCAATAAGAAAGGTATCTTAAGATTAATTGGAGTTAATTACTATCACACAACACATATTTATTCATTTCTTCCCATCATATATAACACGCATATGATTAAGTCCTAAATATATCTATCCATGCAACATGTTTTTTTGCACACTTAAATGCAAGATGCATAAATGAGTTTTATAGAAAATGAGGATTCTCATTCATTAGCTAAATACACATTCAAATGTATGAAAGTTCTAAATAAGTACTTCGTCATTATTTGACCAGAGAATGAGGTAGAACCTCTTGGGCTACTTAAACAGCCCTCGGACTAGTTATACATATTCTTAAATATATATATATAGATGTATAAATAACTATAAAAATAGAAAATCATGCCAAAATTGTATTTTTGTTTTGAATTATGCACATGAAATAAGGTGAGATTTCATTCATTAGCCAAATGCACACACGAGTGTATAAAAATTATAAGCAAGTACTGCCATTGTATTGTTTAGGAGAAGGTAGGAAACTCCTTACTTAAAGCTATGTCCCGTGTCCGACTAGTTATATTATTCTTAAATACTCATGAGTGTACAAACAGCTATAAGAATGGAAATCGTACAAGAATTGTATTTTGATTTATTTATACGTGTGAAGTAAAGTTCTATCTAAATTCTAACATAGATATACATGAGAATAGACCTAAGCGAGAGTTGTGTCCTTTTCAAATGAACTACATGCTTGTTAAGATTCATATCCCTATGTAAATTCATGAAAATTAAGGAAAAGAGAACTTCATATCACATGTTCTAGGTTGTAAGCATATACAAGCTTATAAATACTTATAATTATCATCACTTCATGTGTTATAGTTGATTTATATACTTTTTAAATAATTTTCTATTTAATAGTGATAATAACATATTTTAATTAAGTCAACACATGCAAATTTGACATAAAAGAAATCATTTATTTTTAATTGATTTTTGAAAGAAATGAATGCATGAATCAAGTGGAATGTAGCATTTTAATATGATTGGAAAGAAATAAAGAAACACAAGCATGTAATTTTATTCAATCCAACTAATTCCTAAGGATAATCACATTAAATAAGTTTATTTAAAATAAACTAAAGTTCTTGTAGTCATTTTTGATTTTATGTTTACTTGATTTAAGAGAGATGTGAAAAAGAGGTGTTTGTTAATCCTAATCCCATTCCCCATATGTGTAAACAATTTGATTTAATAAGAACCAATTAAATGATTTTTATGGATTGATTAAGTTAAGCATGGATGAAATCAATTAATTAACCCTTACTTATGTTACCTTAAGATAATTGATTAAATAATTATGAGCTAATATAATATTATGGTGAATAAATCTCTTATAGGGAGTTGCCTTTCAAATCTATAGAGAAAAGAAAGAAGAGACCTTATAGAAATTCTTCTTAGTAAGATGTCATGCAGATCCGTGAATGTACTTATTCAAGTGATCGGATACGTCATCAAGGTATAGTGTACTATCTCGAAAGATAGAAGTCACTACCCTTTAATGGAACCAATCACCTCAATAAAGACTCCTAAGGATGATGGGTTTGTATATGTATCAGAGATTATTCCTCTATTTTACATGAAAAAGTAAAGCAGGATTTATTTTAAATCGGGTTCGTTTAAGTTCCCTACCGGGACAAGCCCCCATAGTTAATTACATCCTAAAGGACGGGATCCTTCAAGAAAACTCTTGATTAAGGTAAATGATCGTTGTCTCTAAAGATTTTAATAGGAAGGACTATCAATCGATTGGTTTATATTTTTCAAGATCAAATGGGATTAATCAAAAGAGAGAGTTATTATCGAAGTCAAGATGGGAAATAAGTAGGAGATGCTCGCAATGCTAGGAAACCTAGCGAGCATCTCAAACTATCTTATAGTTGGGCTTTACATTTTAGAAATTGATTTAGTTTATTTGAGTTGCACTTTTCATTAGAATTTTAGGACTTAAGATTCCTTAACACAAGATTAAGGAAATGCCTAAGAGCTGAGGAATTATGTTTATGACCCACAAAGGAAAATAAACCTCAGAACCTAAATCTAGGGAGCTTCGAGCGAAGCCAACCTAAATCTAAGGCAAAATAGGTAATTGGTTTGCCTCCATAATGAGGATAAACCACTCAATGGACTTACAAACCAGGGAGGCAACTAACTCCCCATTTTAAATACATGTAGTCTTTATGCTTATGCAAGATAGTTAGATTATTTTTATTTAGAAAGAGACTACTTAAACTCACTCCCTAAAGAGACTAGATTGTGTAAAGGGACATGCTTCAAATGACCTAAATCTAATGTATTTGAAATTTTATTTTATTTTCATTTTTGGACAATTATTTTGACTTAGGCTAATAGGATTTTTTATGATTAATGCATGAGAAATCAAATTATTGGCCAAAATCAATGAGAAAGTTGAAGGTGAGTTTCCACCACGGGCCAAAAAGGTCAAGTCAGGTTCTCTGGCAAAGGTGGAAGCCCTCCAATCAAAAGTGAAATAAGATGCATATGTGCATGATATTATAAATAAATGCTCATCCAGCTAAGGGGTTGTTAATTCTTTTATCTTGATCTTAATCCTAGGTTTAAGTGAGGTTATGAGTTATTTTACTTAAATTTAAGTTGTTAAGTTGGATAAAAGATTTATTTTTTCCTAAAGAGACTAATCCACATCCAGGCCATACATAAAGCAAGGAAGAAACTAGGAAAAGCATGCCACTTAATACAAAAGCTAAATAAATCATCAAATAATTTATAAAGCTAATCGTAAAAAGAATAAATGGTCATTTGTGGTCGGGCACCACCACACAAACCCGAAAATATCAAATGTGGGTAGCCAAGCTCTACCCTTATATAACCCAGATTATCAATGAATTAAATTACAATTTAAGCAAAGGAATTCATTGTTATGGGGTCTTCAAGCTTTGTTCTTCTTTCTTCTTTCTTCTTTCTTCTTTTCTTCTTTCTTCTTTCTTTCTTTCTTCTTTTCTTTGGATATTCCTTTGGATGGTTGGAAGGTGGATGGTCCAAGGCCTCACATGGTGCATAAGATAGGATCTTATGACCAATGCTCATCCTAATTCCCCATAACAAATCATTCCAAAATTCTAAATATACAAACTTTTACATGAAAAGGAAAAGAAGGAAATCTAGCTACAAAATAAGGGTTAGTTTAATCACACACAAATCCCAAGCATGTATATTGGACTTATCACCACACATGGATGACTAAGTCCACCCCTATGGATTATGCAAGGTATAAGCACACCGCAAGAAGCATTTATATTTTTATTTATGATAGCGCCCCTTTAGCATAATCCCCTGCCGAAAAGAATAGTTAGACTAAGCACATCCTACCATTCATTTTACGAGCATACACCCTAACATTAGTCTAAAATATTCATCATAAAATAAAACATAATATCAAATCATGCACCGACCTAACCTAAAGCTAAAAGTGGTGACTTAGGCTAATGTGTGTGCTTTGAAGGTTTGTATGGTATGTTTTACTTAGGACTTTAGGTTCAAGTTTTCTAAGTATGAAGGACATGTTCAACTTAGAGGAGGGTTTCATTTATATTGTTTAAGTGTTTTTGGTTATTTTTATTTCATGTTTTAATTTGATTTAAGTGAAACTTACAATTAATTAGTAAGTTATAAAGAGAGGGAAAGAGAAGAGAACTTCTCTTTCCATAAGTAATTTCTAAGGTAAGTTCAAATTTTAATTTCATTTAGGTGAATATTTTGATTACATCTTTTAATCAATCCTAAGTTTAGACAAACTCTAAACAAACCTATTCAAAAAGTAAAATGCATTTTAAGATTAAATAAAATGAATTAAAATTCATAACTTCAATTCTTTCCAACATATATAACATGCATATGGATGGACCCTAAGCATTTTATACATGCAAATTAGAATAGTTAACACACTTTATGATGCATACTAAGTAACCCATTTAAGAAAATTTAGAAGTTGAATATGCATGATTTTTCTTAAGTAGAAAAGGTTTTCCTTATCCAAAATTTCACATGCATGCATGAAAGTAAGAAAAGCATAAGTGAGTACATCTCTATTGTTAACCTGAGGTGTAGGGTAGAAGACCTAGTTAGGGCTACTTAAAGCCTTGTAACCTTAGGGTTTTCCAGACTAATATATTACTTTCCTTAAGTATTAACATGCATATAAAAGAAATAAAATAGAAAAGGAATATGCAAAAGTTATTTAATAAATTTGTTTTGTATTTATTTATTCATGCAAGTATAGGCAACCCTTCTTAACTAAGAGCATAGGGATGAATAAGGTTTGGAATTAAGTAAGTTTTGGGTTCTTTTCAAATGAACCCTACATCTTACCAACCCCATTCAAATCTATGCTAACATAAGAAAGAAAGGAAAGGCTACACTAAATATGACTTTATAATTCATCACATGCAAGCTAATAATTAAGATATGAATAGCACACTTTCAGATTTTTATTTCATTTATGAGTTTTGAAAATATTTTAGATTTAGTAGTGATAATAGCCACCCATATTTTATTTTAGCCAATACATGCACATTTGACATAAAGTAAACAATTTTTATTTTTAAAATTTGAAACATGAATTTATAAATGCATGAATCACTTGGCATACATCTTAACATACTGGAAAAGATCTAAAGCAATGAATGCATGTAAACAAACTCACTTTACTTAAATCCTAAAGACATTCTTAAATAATAAGAAAATTTAGAATAAATCAAAGTGAATTTCAAAATGATTTTTGCTTAGTTTGAAGTTTGATTTAATTTTGAAAAGGTGAGATGAGTTTATTGTTCCTAACTCACTCCCACAAGTGTTTTGTATTTTTATTTAATTTTTAGATAATTAAATCTATTATTAAGTATTGATTAGGTTAGGGTATGAATTAAGTGGCTTAATTAACCATTACCTACACCACCTTAGAAAAATTAACAAAGTAATTATGAACCAATGAGATGACATAAAACCCACAAGGTATTTAATTTTGCAATGCACCTAATAATAAAAAGGCCTAATGCAATTTGGCTCACAATTAAAATTTAATTAAGCTAAGGGATTTTAGCTTAAGTACTTTTAAAACACCCTTTCATACTTATGAAAGGGGTTTAATTTCCTTAATTAGACTTAGGCTATTAAACACCTAAACATCTACCCAAGGTAGATTAATTAAGTTCTGGAACTTTTTTTTAGAATTTTTGAAAATTGTTTAAAGAGTAATTAATGAGTTAACCCTTAATTAAGAGGGGATTAAGACGAGAAGAGGGGGTTTAGAGAATAGCATAGGGAAAATACCCCAAATTTATTCCATAAAACCCCTACTCACTGGATCTAACCTTAATCAAACTCAATCATAGGGTAAATCCACTAATCATACCTTAATTATCCTTAATTACATGAAGGGGGTAATTAGAGAATGAAATAGCAATTTCTCCAATTAAAGCATCAATAAATATTAAGAAAATTAACAAAAGAAGAGGTCATCCCCTAAAATGGATCCTAGAAATTTGAGATCAATTGGTGATTTAATTAGGAAATAATTAACTAATTAAAATTCCCAAAGAAACTCAAATTCAGAGAAAAGGGGAACTCAAAATTCATTGAAAATATTTTTAAAATATTCTAGATGAATTTATCTATCCATAGCATTTTTCCTTTTATTTTTTTAATTTTATTGAAGGAGTTATGATTTTTAGAATATTTTTAAATTAATTAAGAATTAATTAAAATCCCTAACTAATCCCACTAATCAAATGACACATGTGGTTAATGCACTTTACATGGTGTGAGCCACCCACTTAACATCACATCTAGGGGCAGTTGGTGGCGCACGCGCTAATATCCTTAGTCGTCCGATCAAAGATCGGACGGCTGAGGATACACCCACGATTTAAATCGAATAAAGAATTTATAAAATGTGCCTAATAATCTTAGTGGTCCATCTAAAATGCATGCATGGATGGCTGAGATAAGCCAAGTTCTTCCCTGAGGATGAATGGAGACCGTCCATGATCCAAGGGGAGATCCGAGCCTGATTTAGCATAGAATCATTCGAGACTCAACCCACACCATCTAAAGGAATAAAGCAGCCAATCCAACGATGGATTTCACATGCAATAAAAATCCTCCTAATCTAAGTGGTCAGAAAATAACATACCTCACCGGAGGTGATCACCAGCGTTTGATATCGATGAGGTAGCTTCATCTAGTGGAGACGAAGCCCTATTGAAGTTCCTAGACCTTGAGGTTGAGTGGATCAATGGGTGGACCAACTCCTCTTGATATCCCTTGCGTTTTGATCTAATTGAGGCTCTCCTTGCTGTGGGAACTCAAATGGATGCCGACTTGGTCCTTAGATGATGAGTGTAGAAGGAATTTGGATGGGATCAATTGTAGAAGAAGTTGGCTCTTCAATGGACCTCCCTTATTTTGCACTATGCAAAACTGAAGAATTAAGAATCCAAATCATCTCTAGGGACCTTGGGAAAGCTCTAAGGTGGTTGCTAAGGATTCCTAAGCTCCAATCGATCAAGAGTCAAGTGAGATTTCAGTTAATTATGGGGAGTATATCTCCCCATATGGCAATCAGACGGCGAACCCATTAGTTTCCATTTTGATCCAATTAATCATATGGAGTGAGTTGTTTAGATTGTTAGATCATTGCACATGGTCAATTTGGCCAAAGGAGTGGAATGCCAACTCCCCATGTGCTTGAATTGAGCTTAGGGGGGAGTTTGAAATTTCAATTTCAAGGCTAAGGGTCAGGTTTGGTCCATGGGTCAAATGGGCTAACTCAAACCCATTGGGTTGGGTGCACCACTCATCACTAGGTCCCCTTGAGATTTTAGGAAAGCCTTAAGTGATTGTGATGAGTATGACCAAAATACCCATGGGCTATGCCAAAATGTGTTCTATGGCCTAGGGGTAAAATGGTCATTTTGCTATTTTTCAATTTGGGTATGTTTGGTATGTTGAGAAAATAGGTTTGGCCAAGTTTCATTGGATTTGGAATCCATTTGATAGGGTTTGGCTCATGTTGACCCATTTGGGTCAAAATAGGTCAACTTAGGTCAAGTTGACCACTTATCAAATTGGGTCAAACCAAGGGTTGGGTCAAGTTCATATGATCATTTGAAATATTTTGGTGCCTTTGGTTTGGTTCAATTTGGTATATATTTGGTTTTGGCTCATATGACTCATTTAGGTCAAATGGGTCAAGTTGACCTATTTGACCCATTTGACCTATTTGGGTTAAATCAAGGGTAAGTTTATGTTTGGTTAGTCATATGGAGTGGATTGGTATCTTTATTTCTAATCAATTTGAGTGAGGTTCAATTTTGGCTCAACATGACCCCTAAGTCATGTTAGGTCTAAGGTCAATTGGGCTAGGTTGTGTCTAGTTGGCCAATTGAGGTTTTGGTCAAGTTTCATAAGTGATTTGGAATGGACTTGACCCATTGGTTTCAATCAATTTGGCTTAGATCAAGTTTTGACACATTTTGGCCCCTTAGGTCAAAATGGGTCAACTTGGGTCAAGTGGGCCAATTGGGCTAGATTAGGCTCAAATGTTGGCTTGGTCAAGTTCTAACATAGGTCATGAGTGAACTTAGATTAATGGTTTCAATCAATTTGGCCTATGGTGAAATTTGGCTATGTAAGGTTTCATTTTAGGTTAAGTGTTGACTTGGTCAACCCTTAGGTTTGACTTGGTTTGACCCAATTTGATTGATTGATCATCCTATGATGATTGTTGATCATGATGAGAGGATATATGAGTTTGGTTCAATCCAATTTAGTTAGGATCAAAAGTTGGCTCATAAATTTAGGTCACTTTGGGTCAAGTGAGCCTAAGTGGTCAAATGGCTTGGTAAAAGCTTGATTTGAAGTTGATTGATCTTGTATATGGACTTATGATTGAAATATAAATTCATTTACAAGAGTTTTGAAGTCAAATAGATTTTGATCCATTTGAAAGTTTCATATTCAAAGGAGAAGGTAGGGTCTTGGGTTTGATTGATTTGGATTTTGATTTGATTGAGGTTTAGATTTATATATGAGCTCATGATTGTAGGATTGATTGAACCATGAGAGAAAATCAAGAGTTTGGCTTGATTTGGAATTGATTTGGCTAAGTTCAAGATTTTGGCTTGAAAGGCTTAGATTTGATTTTGAATGGGTTTGAGTTTGATTTTTGGAATTGGTTTTGATTGTTTGAATTTATATTTCATTTATATATGTGAATATAAATGAGAATATAAATTGATCATGAGAAAATTTCAAGAATTTGAAAGAGTTTAATCATGATTTGGGGTTAGATCCATTAAAGGGAATTTAAAGGATATAAAGAAATTTTTAATTTAAAATTTTTTTTCTTTAATTGAATTTGATTGATGTATATTTATATTCCATTTATATATGAGAATATAAATGAGAATACAAATAAGTTCTGAGATAATCCCATGAGTTTGAAAAGGTTTGATCAAAGTTTAGGTTAAATACATTAATGAAAAATTAAGGGATTTAAGGGAATTTCAAGGATTTTAAATTTGGAATTTAATTTGGAGGTTTGATTTGATTGAGTTATATTTATATTTCAATTATATATGAGAATATAAATAAGAGTACAAATAAGTTTTGAGAAAATCCAATGAATTTGAATTGATTTGATCAAGGTTTAGAGTTGATTTTGGTTAAATCCTTTGATGGAAAATTAAAGGGACTTAACAAAATTTTCATGAATTGATTTAAAATTTTGAGTTTGATTGGATTGATTTAAATTTATATTCCATTTATAAATGTGAATATAAATGAGAATAAAAAAGGATCATGAGAAAATCTCAAAGATTTAAATAGGTTTGAATCATAATTTTGGCTAAGTCTTTCAAAAGGGTAAGGACTTAGGAAATTTGAACTTAGGAATTTTGATGGAATTTGGTCATGAGTTTTAATCATATCTTTGAATCATGGATTTCAATCATGGAGTTGAATCATGGAATTAATTTGAGTTTGAGAAAATCAAATAGAATTGATTTGGAGTTTGACTTGGAAGAAGGAAAGTGAGGAATGGTTTAAGATAAAGGGAGGAGATTTTCACCTTAAGGTGACCTATTCTATGGCTAACTCTTCTAAGTCTAGGCTAGGTGAGAGTGTTCACCTAATCACTATATGCCTTAAGAAACTTAAAGTCTAAGAGAAGTCCTATGTCTAAAATGAAGGTGTTGAGAGCTCATTATAAAATAAGGTCAACAAATATGTTAACAAATTGAAAAGTAAATAGCAATGCTCCTATGAAATGAAAGGGGCCTAATGCAATTAACTCATAATCATTTAATAATTAATCTTAAGGAACCATTTTTCATGATTTTCTCACACATATGAGCTAATCAAAATTTCATTAAGCTCTTTAGATTCTTGAACACCTAAAGATCTACCCAAGATGGATTAAAAAAATCAGATTTAATTAGATTTTTCAAATTAATTAAACCAATAATCCATTAATCCATCTCTCATAAAAAGGGACTACCAAAGTTAATAATTATCTTGAAATGAGATGGGCTTTGGGGAAAAGATGGGGAAAGAGGTCCCCACCTATTTATATAAACCATCCACTGGATTAAGCATAATTTAATATGATTTAAATTCTAATTTAGCTAATTAAGTTTCTAATTAGTTAATTAATTAATAATTAGGACTTTAGTTGAAAAGAGGGGGAAAATTAGAAAGGATTAGGAGGGAGGCTCCAATCCACTTCCTTAAGTCTTCTTACTGTTCAATAGTGATTAAGGAGTCCAAATAATTAATTAATCATTGTTCATATGCTTAATCACCCCTTAATAAAGTTAAGAGTATAATTAGGGCTTAATCAATCAATCCTCCTAATTTAACAAGTAATAAATCCCCAAAAAATTAGAAGAGGCAGAAGTCATCTTCTCAAACATCCTCAAAAATTTTTGGATTAAATCACTTGAGAGATTAAAGATTAATTAAACTAATTAAGTTTTTAATTAAACCCTAATTAAGTTCTATTTACTATTTAAAATCAATTAAAATATTTTTTAAAATTCTTCTCTGAAATATCTTTAAATGAGCCAATATTTGTATTTTTAGATTTTTCTACAATTAATTATGAATTATATAAGATTCAGCATTAAAAATAGATTAATTAACCCTAATTAAAGCCCTAATCCCGTCGGCGCCATGTGGCATGCTGACACGGTGCACTTTCCACATAACGTGATGTGATTGGGTATTAATGTGATTGCGCCGGGTGGGTCGCGCTTTCTTGTGGACCATTGATCTAAGATCGATGGCCATGATTAATCTGTGGTTTAGAGAATAATCGAGAGCATGATTTAATCGATGTCCATTCGATCACATGGCGGATTGATCTTTCTCGCCGAATAATGAAAGATGGATTTCATCCTATCCAAGCTCATCAAAGCTTGGATTGATTCCAAAATGATCTCGCACCATCAAGGGAAGAAGAAGAACGCATCCAATGGCTAAGATTACATGACATATACATTTCTTTCACAAAAGACCAACCAAAAATCACCTAGGCTACAGTTTTTAATAATTACCTCACCGGAGCTCAAGATTGGCATTGGGATCGATGGAGGTAGCTTCGTCTAGTAGAGATAAAGCCCTGTTGAGAAGCTTGGGCCTTGATTTGGAGTAGATCCCTTAGATGACCAATCCATGCACTTTGCAGCTTTGATCTTGATTAAACTCGAGCTTCTAGTGGCTTTGGAGCTTGGGAAATAATTTAGATGGCTTCGATATCGTGTATGGAAGGTGTGCAAGAGGAATTGAAGTTTGGTGGTGAAATGAGAAAGCTTGAATCGAAATCAACCTCCCCTATTTTGGTTTGAAGTAAAATCGAGAAGGGAGAAGAATGAGGGAGCTTAGGAGCTTGGGGAATGGCTGTGGGTGACTCTCCTTCACGCTATCTGCCTCAAACGAAGATGAATGATGTAATTCTCATTCAAATTGAGGTGGTATACCCTCTCAATTGCTTGGGTGGATGGAAGGGATTAAATCTTATTTTCTTCGACCAGCCACCATCAGACCGCTGAAAGTGTCTCCATCAAGTCCACATGGCTCGCCAGGAGTGGGGGAAGGCTTGGGAGGTGGGTAAAGGTCAGATATGGAGAGATTTCTTTTCCTTTGTCCATGAGGTGCTCAGTTTGCATGGGAGGTGAGTTAACTCACCTCCCTTTGTTCACAACAAGTCCTAGTTTGCTTAGAGTGGGCTAAGAAGGTTAGGCATGCTTCATTTGGCAATTGGATGGCTGCCCAAGTGGTGGGAGAGTGGACTTTGCCAAATGGGGGAAGGAATCCAATGCAAAGAGGTTTGTCCAATGGCTAATCCTCTTGGATGGGGCCCACTTGCCTTATGGGCAGACTTTGGGCTGACCTAGTCAATTTTTGTTGGGTTTGGTCAGCCATCAAAGTCCATGGGTTGATTTTGAGTGCTTAGGATTCATTTGGTCAAATAGGTTCATATGGGTTCATGTTGGGTTGGGTTGTTCAATTGATCAAATTGGGTCAAACCAAGGCTTGGGTCATGTTTAAATGATGATTTGAAGAGTTTTGGTTCAAATGATTTGGGTTGGTTTGGCTTAGGATTGATTTTGGCTCATTTGAAATCAAATGAGTCAAATGAGTCAAGTTGACCAAATTGGGTTGGGTTAGGTGTTGGTTCATGTTCAAATGGTTAATTAAAAATAATTGTAGGCTTTGGTTTGATTTGATTTGGATTTAATTTAAATTTTGGCTAATTTGACCCTTTAGGTCAATTTGAGCTAGGTTGGATCAAGTTGACCAATTTGTCAAATTGGACTCCATTAAGGCTTTGGTCGAGTTCAATAATCAATTTGGAATGAACTTGAACCATTAGTTGCAATCAATTTGGGTTAGATTATGATTTGACCCATTTTGGCTTTTTAGGCCAATTTGGGTCAACTTGGGTTAAATGGTCAATTAGACTTGGTTTGGCTCAATTAAGGATTTGGTCATGTTCAATCATTGATTATGAGTTCGTTTGGATCAATGGTTTCAATCAATTTGTTATATGGTGTGTTTTGGTTAGTTTAGGTTTTATTTGGGCTAAGGACGCTTGGTCAAAGGACCAAGTTGGATTGGTTTGACCCAATTGAGGTGATAGATCATCCTAGGGTGATTGTTGATTATGATATGAGGTTTGGATGGCCTTGGTTTAATCCAATTTGGGTTGGATTAGAACTTGGTTTAAAAAGGGTTCTTTAGGTCACTTTGGGTCAAGTGGACCTAAATGGGTCATTTGGTTTGGTTTTGGTTTGATTCAAGTTTAGTTGAACTCATATATAAGCTTAGGATTGAAATATAAATCCAACTACAATCAATTTGGAGTCTAATGGATTTTGGCTCATTTGAACTTTTTAATCAAAAATGCTAACTAGGGCTTGACTTGGGTTGAGTTGAGTTTGATTTGATAATTGTAGTTTATGTTTATATTTGGATAAGTGATTGAATGAATGATTGATTCAAGAGAAAATCCATTTATTTTGGCTTGATTTGGATAGGATTTGACCAAATCCAATAAATTGGCTTAAAAGGCTTGGATTGGGTTTTGGTTTAATTTTGGACTTAGTTTTGGTCATGTGAATTTATATTTCATTTATATTTGGGGGTATAAATGAAGATATAAATGAAGACATTTAATTTGTTCTCTAATCAAAACTTTATTTCACATCAAGTTAACTATCATTGTTAAATCCTAATTAACTATATCTCATAAAATGGTTATTATCATATCAAATATTATTGAACAAATCTAACTCAAAACTTTATGCTAACAATAATGTGACAATAGTCTTTTGCTAAATAGTTTGTAAAAAAAAGTAATGTCATTATAGGATGCATATGATAAATGCTCTTTAATCAAATGATTAGCCAATGGCACTAAGAAAATGAGGTTATCTGTGAAAGCTCATATGTTTCCCAAAGGCATATATTCTAACTTCAGGCGCTACAATTGCATCTAATAAGTTATAAAGCTCTTTATTAACATAAATGATTTAAAAATAGCCACTATGTCAACTTCCACCCTAGGTATGTAAAGTCATTTGGATAACATAATTAATGATTATTAATAAAGATCCTTTGATCGAGTTGAGACAAATATCTCAAGTAACTAAATAGGTTAGGCCAACAACCTTCTTAAAATGATTCAATCATAGGATCTTGATTGAGTGAACCATCCCCTAAATCAAAGCCCTCTAAGTATAAGAGTATATTACTTCTTCTTTTGCATCATTAAGAACCATTAGAGAGACACATTTGAGAACCATTTGCAATGTTGTGTTTAAAAGATAACCAATAATGATCTTAATGAAAATACTTCCTCTCATGTGAGATATTATTAAGCTTGGATTATTATGTCCATGGAAAAGCTTCAAACAAGAAAAATAAAGTCTTTGTAAAATGGAGAAAGTTCTAGATAATATCATTTTCAGTCTTCTAACATACTTCCTAAAAATGTTCAATATAAGTAACACTCTTTCACAACTCATAACCTTTAATAAGCAAATAAGTACTCACAACAAGTTGACAAATTCTTTTAGATGAATAATCTCAATTAATAAGTGACTATGTGAGTCCCTTAGATGAATCAAATAGCTCAATATAAAAAATCAAATTAGAGCTAACTCTTAAGTAAACTTCTTGTTACTTAAGTATAGATAATAAAGGCCTTGGGTGGCCTCAAATTTAACAAGTTATAAGTAATTTAAAACAAACTTCAATTATCAACTCCAAGAGCTTGATTCAAATTCTTTTAGTAACTTAACTAATCTATATAATTGAATTTTTATAAGTATCTATTTGAAAAATATATATTTATATGTTTTAAAATAGTTAAAGATTTTTGATATGATGAAGTTTACTACAATTGTTATAAACTTTTTTCTTCTAAGTGTAAATAAGATGTGGCCTTGTTTTTAAGTTCTTCATCTTCTTATCGCTAGCTCAAGCTCAAACAAATTAGCATACTAATCTCTAACAAATTACACTTGGCGCTCTTAATTTTCAAGTAAAGAAAAAATCTTTTCTTCAAGTTTGACCAATAATAGAGCACATCATGGGACCATTTAATTGGGAATTAGGATTTCTCCATCAAGTTTTTGTGTATGTAATTTATTTTTGTGAAGATTGGAAATACGCAAAATATTTTTGAGTTCTTTGAATAAGTTTGTTTAATATAGAATGGCTTAATATTAAGTCAAATGCTTGAAACTTGAATGATTAATTGGCGCAAATAACTGAATTTAAAGGGTTATTTAGTTTATTATAAATAGCGATGCAATCTAAATAACAAAATTATTCACATAATTATGTTATCTAATATCTATTACATATAAATAGTATATTTAATTCAGTATCCTTTATTTAAATAATTGAATATTATAAAATAATGTTATTTTTTCCATTATTTAATCATTTATCCATTTTAACATCAAGCTATCAGCCAGTACATGCAACATAACTCTAAAAAATAAATTATCAGCAAATATCAACTATTAAAAATCAATTAGAGATAAGGTTAATATGATTATTTTTTCTTAGATAAAAGTAACGTTTTTTTTTACTGAAATTATTTTCTGTTCATTCAATATTTAATACGTTTAAAATATTAAAAATAATAATAAAGTGTTCAATATTTTAAATTGATATAAAGCTAAAAATCAAATATTGTTGCTGAAAATGTCAAAATTTTCAACTCTTTTTTTTTTTTTACAATGAGTATCCACTCAACACCCCACCCATCTTGTGGGTGGGAATATCATTAATTAATCCCAGCCACATTCATCACCCATGTGCGGTCCCCACTTACTTTCCCCATCAGTATAAAGCCCCTGGAGAGAACTGCCCGGGTTCCTGTCACCTGGCTAAGAGATGGGCATTTTCAACTCTTTAGTATGATGTTAGACTATCTCTCATCTTTTTTTGAGAAGGTCATCATGGTTGATAAATGTAGGACATGCCATTCCCTTGGATGTCCAATCAAACCTTGACAGTCCTTTTCAATTTATTTTATTTTTTTATTTTTTGAGATATTTGAGCGAATTTAATCACAAATTTATAAATATATACTGAAAAGACTTCGTTGAAAGTCAAGCTCTCTAGTAATAAAATATATATCGGTTAAGAGAAGCATGCCTCAACCGAAATAATTTTCTCAATCAATCATCTTACAAAATTAACTCTAAGACATCTATAACAAAACTTTCTCTCTCTTCTCTCTCTCTCTAGACAAGAATCAAGGATTTGAATAAGCATTAAATTTATTTATAATAAAACAAAATAAATTGTAATTTTATAATTATCTAAATTATTTAGTTTTATATATAAATTTTTTTATATGTTCTTTTATTTCTTTAAATATAAATCTTTAAAATTTATAAAAAAAAAAAAGGTAATAAAATAATACAGCATGTCTAAAACACTTAACTATTTACAAAATAAGCTCTAGAAGATCCACTTGTACTAAAATTTATTATTTTCTTAAAGAATTTTAGTTGAATAAAAAACATATTATTTTCATATCTATAATACTCATAAAATATAAAAAATTTATGAAATAAAATTTATAATGCTCTACGATATATTGAAGATTATTTATAAATTAGGCTTATAATGGATTCAAAAAAGTTATTTGAAAGTTATAGTCAAAAGTTATCTTATAAAAAATATAAGGGATTGTATGTCTATTTCTTAATTAAATATTTTTAAAATTATTAAAGCACTAAATTAACTTTAAAATATATTTTAATAGATATTTTAGGGGATTATATTAATTGATTATGCATTTATATAAATTTACTCAAAGCAAATAAACATTTGAGATCATTATATCTATTTATTGAATGCAACTATGTAATCTATGATTATTGATATGGATATTTAGATTAAATTGAGTTAATTATGTGAAATAATTAAATAAACTATGGCCTATGAACTTCTCAATAAAACAAGATAATAAGATCTCAATCAGTCGAGTAATACTCCCTAACCAAACCTTTCAAAGCATAGGACTAAACAATCACTAATTTTGCTGAAGGAGGTTTGTATGCATGAGTTTATCTTAAATGATTCAAATGCTCTCTCTCTCTCTCTCTCTCTTAATATATATGTACGACAGGTATATCGTCCATGTCAAATTAAATTAAACATAAAATTTTACCAAGTAAATGAACTTAGAATCAGCAATGCCCAGTTCCCAGTTCACTTCGAATTCCCTAATTCGATTTTCGAATGTGTGATATTATAATTCTATATTTTTTTGGGATGAGTATCCATCAAATACTCAATCTATTTTTGTGGGTGATTATCATGTAATCTACATTAAATTCATCACACTATATCGGATCCCCATATTTTTTTGCAGTACTTTTTTCCTGGAGAGAAATCAAATTTAGTCTGAAGAGTTTTCGGTCAATCATGCCCACCAATGGAGCTAAGAGACGGGGGTAATTTTATATATTAAAATTTTTAAAAAGGAAAGTGTTCGTTATTTCGAGATGATGTAACGTTCTACTTCTTACTTCAGTTCTACCATAAAAGACCCTCAGCCCTCTCATTCAGTCTCGCTTCTCCTCTCTCTCTCTCTCTCTCTCTCTCTCTTTCTCTCCTCTTCAATCACTGAGGGAAATTTTTCGCTTAAAATAGCTTAAAGCATAGTCTAAATTTTCACTTTTTAGGGTTCGCCTCTCCGTTTGATTCGACCATGGGAAAACCTCGAGACTTCTATGAGGTCCTCAACATACCCAAGGACTCATCCCCTGAAGAGATCCGCAGAGCCTACAAAACCCTCGTCATGAAATGGCATCCCGACAAACATCCTCTTTCCTCCAAGCCAGAGGCTGAGGCGATGTTCAAAGCAATCGCCCAAGCCTATGAGGTACTTAAAGATCCCACCTTTACTCACTTTCCCTTTCCCCTTTCCCTTCCTTCTCGATTGATTTGGGTTTTCCTGGGGACAGCAGGCCCTTAATGGAATCCAGGGCAAACCACTGTTTGCGGACTGTGACGTCGGCACCGGAGAAGGAGGATCAAATCGTGGCCGGAGCACTCATCCTCCACCGCCGGGGCCGACGGCTAGGTTCCGCAGTGAGGAGACTGTGTACAGGAAACCTCGCAGTGATCCTAAGGATGTGCGCTACACGGCTTCTTCGCCCAAGCCTGGCTTTGCTTCTAATTCCAGTACTGGTTGGCGAAAACCGCCGCCTTTGGAGAGGAAGCTTGAGTGCACCCTTGAGGAGCTTTTTAGTGGTTGCAGGAAGGAGATTTGCTTTGACAGAGATGTGGTCGTGAATGGGTATTTAATTATTTGATTAACTTACTTTCGTTCGATTATTCTTTTGTATTTCTAAAATCCTGGTCGCCCTTTCTTATATTGGTAATTGTCATGTGAATCTGAATTGTTATTTAGGCTTGGATTGGATTGGATTGGATTGAGGAAAGTGAAGAGGATGAGATGGAATTTAAACATGAGGAGATTATGAATCTATGGCGAAATGATTGGAGCTTTTCAAGCGATTCTTTTCTTTTCTTTTTTTTTTCATATTTTCGTTTCCTTTCAATTAAATTCTCAGCATCTAAACGCAGCCGTATGCCTTTAATGAATTCAAAGAGATAGCTGTTTGCTATATGTTTCAGCAATGAAGATTTGAGGAGGATTTTATTTTTTTTTTAATGGACGTAATTTAAGGTGAAAATCTGAACCTTTATAATCAAAAAGAATACTTCTTTCACCTGAACGCTATGGAACAAAAGGATGACCAGCGAGTGTTGGATGTTTCTTTATTATTTTAACTTTACGCTTGTAAGCATTGTTGTTAGGGTCCATTTGTTGATGTTTTCTGCATCCTGCTTCAACTTGAACAAAAAAGGGCTGTTTGCTTTAGTTGTTAAAAAAAAGAAAGAAAAAATCAATTGTGGATGCAGAAAACATCTTGATTTCCCAATAAAAAGAGGTTTTTTTATGAATTTTAAATGAACTATTTAATAAATAATTTTAATTAGTTAGATAATAATAAAAATTAATTTATTATATTTTCAATATGTTAAATATAATAATATTTGCTTTAGTCCTTCAATTACTCATGTGCACATCAATGTTTTCTAAACCATTATAACTCTCGCAGCACCTTAGCCAATCATCTTACCAGCAAAACAAAACAAAATAGAGCACAACAATGGTTGACAGAGCCTTGCACTAATGTTTCTAAACAATTTTTTTTATATTGTCATTATAGAAATGACTTGCTCAAATACTTTTTTTTTTTTTTGGCTCAAATGCTTTACCTTGTCAATATTTTCATATTTGGTGAACTCCTTTTTCTTTGTTCATCTTTTTCTTGCTGGTTAATATGATGATGATGATTCCACAGAGCCTAAACTTGTGTTCTCCTAATGAGTAGAGTTGAACTTGTCAGGGTTTGGTCTGTTAAATTTCAAGCATAGCTTATGCCAGTTAATGCCTTACAACCTATGAGTGTTTGATTTTGTCTAATTGTATATCAGACCAAACTTTGTAGAAAGTATATATTTATACAGGCTATAATAAGAGTATTGTATTGATGCATGATATTTCTCATCTTGCTCTTAAAATTTTCCATGATGGGGCATATTTACTTCCATTGTGACTGATTCTCTAATTGATGGTATCATTTCAAAAGCTTAATCTTTGACTCTCGTGCATAAATGGCAGGTCAGTTGTTCGGAAGGAAGAAACACAGAAGATCAAAGTGAAGCCTGGATGGAAGAAAGGAACCAAGATTACATTTGAAGGGATGGGGGATGAACGGCCAGGATGCCTTCCTGCCGACGTAATCTACGTGATAGCTGAGATGGAGCACGCCTTCTTCAAGAGAGTTGACGACGACCTTGTGCTGAAGATAGAGATTCCTCTTGTGAATGCTCTCACTGGCTGGACCTTCTCCTTCAACCTCTTAACTGGTGAACAGAAGACCCTTTCTTTGAAGGATGAGATCATTTATCCAGGCTATGAGAAGGTTATTGAAGGCCATGGAATGCCCTTGGCTAATGAGAAGGGAAGGAGAGGAGACCTTAAGATCAAATTCCATGTTCGATTTCCAACAAAACTCAGCCATAGGCAGCGGTCTGTGATACAAGAGGCCCTTGAAAATGGTCGCTGATGGATTGTTAGCAGTATTCCAGTCTTGCATAGAAGAGGATGCAGGTAAGTTTGAGATTACTTTTTAGGTGTCTATGTGGATATAATTTAAGGATATTTGGAGACTTTCTTTGTTGCCAAAGAGAAAGAAAAATAAAATAAAATTTTAGTTTCTGCCATAGCTTTATAAGTGTGTAGAATTGAAAAGGCTAGTATTAGAATGAACTGTTGTTGACAGTATGAAGAGTGCTTTTCCTTCTGTTGTAGCCATCTTAACTGCCTAATTTTCATCTGTGTTTTTTTATTTTTTTTACATACCTTACACGTTCTATTTTATAGCCGTTAGTCTTCTTTTTTTTTTGAAATTAGAAGGTATAATCAACTAAACTTATTATTCCTATTTGATCATTTTTACTCGATAATTAGCTTAAATTGATTTTATGTACACAAAAACTACTCTTTTTTAATGTTGATTCATATTATCATGGCTGTATATAATATGAAAGCCCAAATTTTTAGTGATAAGTTCTGTTCGGAGCATTGAAACCTAATTATAGTTATTCTAAATAAAATGTTTTGAGCTTCTTCTCTTAAGCGACATAACTTAGTAGGGTAGTGACAAACCATACATTAACTCTAAACTATTGTTTGTTTGTTTGAGAGGAATGTATGTATGCTACTTCACCATATCAAGAATCTTATGTGCAACAGAAGAAGATGCCGCTTGTTTATTTTCGAGTCTATTTATTCTTGGGCAAAAATGAGTTGCGTCTAATTCCTCATTGCGAAAGTATGACCATCGACACATAGTGAAGCACAAACCCTCCATGGACATCCTCGATTGCACAAGTTGCTAATACATGAGTTTTGTTACTTGATATCATTTTAACACCAAATTTTAATTAGTTTAACTTAAATTGAAAATTTAAATTAGTGTTACCACAATAAAAATCACAAGAAAAATTACTCCTAGCTAGCTATATGTTGTAGCCAAAAAGAATCAATTAAACATAGTTAAAATAAGAGCAACTGCACACAAATATATTGCATGAAATTATTATAATAAAAAGTAATAGAAAATAAACATTAAGAGCATATATAGAAAAATATAATGCAATATGATAAAAATAGAAAAAGTGAAGCTTTGTTGCATAGGGAATGATCAAAAAGAAATAACACAAAATTTGATATGATTGCTTCTCACCATCATAACCAAGAATCCTCTAGAGTTTAACAAATAATTCTCATAAGATGGGAGCTAAATTAACAGTGAAGGGTTCTTGGATTATATAATAAACATGTGAAGAAAGCATCTTAATAAATAAGCTTAAGTAATCATAGATTAGAGTCAAAAATTATGTCGGGGAGATTTTAAATACTAAATACCACCAATTCATTGTTGATAAAAGACACATTAGAAAGTATGAAAGTAAGTTGAAATAAATTCAATAAGCTCAGAGAGGGAAACACTAAAAACCCCATGTGCCATAATGAAGAGAATGAAAAGTAGTTAGAGTGAAACAATTGCTGACCAGTAGAGAGCATAAACTGTTATTGCAAAGTTAACAAATAATTGCAAACCTCGTCGTGAGCTAATTGGAGCAACTTGGGATTGTTCTAGTGATGTGAGCGGCATTGGAGAGAGTCTTGACGAGAATAGTGCAATGGTGGAGAGCATAAATTGTTATTGCAAAGTTAACAAATAATTGCAAACCTCGTCGTGAGCTAATTGGAGCAACCTGGGATTGCTCTAGTGATGTGAGCGGCATTGGAGAGAGTCTTTACGAGAATAGTGCAATGGTGGAGAGCATAAACTGTTATTGCAAAGTTAACAAATAATTGCAAACCTCGTCGTGAGCTAATTGGAGCAACCTGGGATTGCTCTAGTGATGTGAGCGGCATTGGAGAGAGTCTTGACGAGAATAGTGCAATGGTGAAGAGCATAAATTGTTATTGCAAAGTTAACAAATAATTGCAAACCTCGTCGTGAGCTAATTGGAGCAACCTGGGATTGCTCTAGTGATGTGAGCAGCATTGGAGAGAGTCTTGACAAGAATAGTGCAATGGTGGAGAGCATAAATTGCAAAGTTAGAATAATGTGCATGAGCTAATTGAGCAACCAGATTGCTCTAGAGAGTGCATTGGAGAGAGTCTTTACGAGAATAGTGCAATGGTGGAGAGAGTCTTGACAAGAATAATATTGTAGTGGAGAGAGTCTCAACGGGGAATAGCACGCACGTAGGAGTTATGCATGAGACTTTATAATGCAACATTGCAATTAATTGAGAATGTTGATTTTGTGAAAAGGGCAAATTTCAGGTACTTTATTAATAAAAATGTTGATTATGCTTCATATAAAGTTGGAGATATAGACAAAGATACCACTTTATCTAATTTAGAGATAATGTAGCATATGCTATGAAGATGAGGACTATATGAGATCTAATTTCTCTGTCCTCTTTATTACAAAAGTCTAAATAAGAATATTTTTTAGTATACCTAAAAGCATCTTTATATTTTAGAGCTAGAAATACCATAACTACTTCATTCTTAGAGAAGTAAAAAGAACTCAACTTGCAAGAACCTTAAAAAATCTTTTTTTTTTCATTAACACCCTATGTTTTAATCTTCCTCTTTCCCTCCTCTTCTTATTGTATTTTATTATGGGGTGCTTCCCCACAATGTGATCATCTCTTTATATAGTGTTTAGAATAGTATATACTAAACTTAAATTTAATAAAGCTTGAATCAGATAGCCATCATCTTAAGAAATTAATATAAATAAATTAATCTTGAATTTGGTTATTTAAAATTTTTGAAAATCAAGTGTTAACAATTTTTGATTTAATAGCCACTAGCAATGAAAGTGTGTGTGTGTGTGTGTGTGTGTGTGTGTGTGTGTGTGTAATGAAAGAGTGACTTTAATCATATTCTACCCAATATTTTACTTATAATTAAAAAATATTTGAAATAAATATTTTTTTTTATTTTTGAAATAAAAAAAATATTTGAAATATTTTTTACTTATAATTAAAAAATATTTGAAATAAATAATAAAGATACTTGAAACATGTTTGAAATAAATATTTTTTTTAATTAGACTCATTTTTTAACATCATTATGATTTATCACATAATATTTAAGGAATTATTTATCAAAGCATCTTCATAATTCTCATTAAATTTATGAACATTCGCCTATTAATTAATTTCGTTATTTTCTTCATCTTATATGTATATTATAGAAATTTTATTTGATTATGATGGTACTTAAATGCTTTTGTAGAAATATTAGAGCTAGATGTGTTAATAATAGATTTTTTTTTTTTTTTTTTTTTTTTGCTTTATTAATATTATTTTACTCCACTTGGATACCAAAAGATACATTTCCACTAGTTTAGACAAGCATTAGGTGAAGTAGCATCTTCTCCCATTAAGAAGTGAATCTGTGATTAATTCTTCTCCCCAATTGTTGGTAGACAGATGGACAGCTTTTTATTATTATTTTTTTTCATATTTTTTTGTTCATTTGGAGTTGAATAGACGTATTTTATACAGAGAAAATGCTAAAAGGTGACTAATTTAAATGCTTAAAAAATGTCATTTGTTTTGAAAAATCAATGAATTAACTATTTTTTTTCTTTAGAGTAATATAATATCTATTTAATAATTTAATCATGATTGAAATGTGGATGCTGATATTTAAATTTTGAATAAGTAAATTTATTATTTAATAATTTTATTTAAAATAATAATATTAATCAGATTTATGATTTGGACAATTTTTAAATTGAATGGGCTGAAAAATTATTTATGACCAATTATACGGCATTAATATTTTTTTTTTCTTCTGAATTGGTATTTCTTTTTTTGGGTTTGGCATTTCAAAGCATTGGGATAAATCTCACCAAGTACACTTCCGTTTTCATTGTTTTCAATATATTATTATTATTAGTAGTAGTAGTATTATTTATTTCTAGTAGACACAGTTCAATTTTGATCAAAATTAAGCAAACTTGAACCAGGTTGGCTTAGAATCAAGTTAATTGGGCCCAAATTAGTTCATTCTTGTTTATTTTAGATGAATTGTTGCACACCATTTCTCTTAACAAAGTGGTTAAAGTTTATAATTAGTAATTAAGGCAAAGTTATTAACAAGTTGAATGTTTTTTAACCGAAAAAATAAGTAGCTTCCATACCTTTAACATGAAAATTACAATATATTGAACCTTCCGTATTGTGAAAGGAAGCTGATCCTATATGAAGAAGCACCATGTAGCTATTTATTATGCTGACCCTAAGATGTAGTAGCCTTAGCATATATGAAGTCAGTAGCCTTAGGAGAGAAGCCAAGACCACTTCTCAAGTTTTTACTACCTTTAGATTGTACTCTTATAAAGCCACTTTTGTGAAGAAGTTTTTTTTTTTTGAAAAATGAGGGCAGAGCCCAATTGTATTACCCAATGTAAATAAAAAAACAAGAATACAAGGTAAAGAAGGAGAAACTAACAAGGATCAAACGATCCCAAAAATCAAAAACACGACTCAGATGAATGAGTCAATGGCATGCAGACTAGACTAAAATACAGAGATCTCCCCGGTTGCCTTCAGAATTAAAGACAAGGAAGAGTGGCATCAAAGAAAAAGAAAACCCTGTAAGAAATGTAATAACAAATAAGCAGCTGAAACCCGGCAATAGGCCAAATGAAGACCAAACCACACATAAGGTAGACAGCAGGGTGTATAAGAAGGGAGATGCCACAACACGACCAGATTAAGGCCATCCAGGGGAGAACTCATGCCAAAGTCTACCCGCAACACCCAACACTCAACCACCATTTTCATCATTGTCAAAACAAAACAAACCATGCCATAACCGGGTCACAGTAGCGAGATCCAATTCAGAAATCAGGAAATCTGAAAAGCCAAAACATGGATCAGCTATAGGAGCCAACCCCAAAATTCATCTAGCTCCAATGTTGAAATAACATGTGACGACCAAGAAACTTTAAATTTCCAACGACGATGCTTGTAAGCCACCATATTTGATATTGTGACATAACACAGAGAGAGGATTTTCCTTCCCCTGAAAAATTCTAGCAATCCTTTCACACCATAGGGAGTAAATAATAACAGCAGTAATAAGCAAGTAGAGCTCGTGACCTTGTGATCCATGAGAGATGTCGTAGCCAAAACCTGCTTAAGGGTAGGCTGACATAGAAAGAGTTTACCATTTGGCAACACACTCCTAATAAGATTCATAGAGAGTGGACAGCCAAAAAATAAATGAGAGTGAGACTCAGGCTCCACCTTACAACTCACAAACCCGGGGAGAACCAATTCCACGGTAGCAAAATAAATCAAAAAGTTTGAACCGCTCAAGATAAGCCATCCAACAAAATATAGAATAATTTATAGAATAACCTTTGAACCAGATATCTCCATACCACTCCACCCGAGGATAGTTCTGGAAGGAGACCTCCAAAATTTTCCTACTAGAGATGACCCTCGAACCATCCCATAAAATAGAGTCATTTCCCGAGGACAGGGCCACACTACAAATAATCTGGGAGCATGAGGGGAGATGCTTAGTGACAGATACAGGAAGGGACCATCGATTTTCCATAATGATAGTGCTTAAGGAGGAATCAATAGGGAGATTAAACAATGGTATACAATTTGGCCCAAACAAATCGAACAAAGATTTACAATGACACCAGGGATCAAAAAATAAAGAGCAGATAACCCCTTTACCTATAGAATAGACAAACTTCTCCTTAAACCAAGATGCCAAGCTTTTCAGTTCCCTCCATAAAGCAGAGCAGCGAATAGATCTAAACCAGATGGACCCGAATTTATTTACCAACCACAAAGCCAACAAGGAGGATCTATGAAAGATTTTCCACAGCATTTTACTTTACTAAGGAGGTTGAGAGTGCTAACCGAATGTAAACTAGTGCCCCCTTTGTCTCTTGGAAGGGTAGTCTTAGCCCAAGAAATAGGTGCGCTTTTCGAGTCCCCATGGTAGAAAAATTTAGCAGTAATAGAAGTTATCTTCTTCACAATACATTTCGGGAACCACAACTCTCATCCAGTAAGAGAGATAATCGTTAATGGAGAACCTAATGAGCTGAAATCTGCATCCGTATGAAAGCCACTTGGACTTCCAACCCGCAAGCCACAAAGAAAGCCTATCCAATAAAAGAGCAAAGTGGATAGATTTGAGGGGGCCAGCCACAAGCGGCAGCCCCAAATATTTGAAAGGGAAATCGCCTCTATTTATGTTAAAAAATCTACAACATAATTCAGCCTCCGAGTGGTGTTTAGAAAAACATATTATAGATTTGTTATAATTAACTTTCAGACCAGTGAAGGAGGAGAAAGTATCAAGTGCACCTTTAAGAGCAATCACTAATTGAGTGCCTTATTTCCCAAGAACAAGCATATCATCCGTGAAAAGAAGGTGAGAGATAGAACAATTGCCGGAAACAAAGGGAATGAAACCAGAATCTGCAACACTTTTTTCCATAAGGCAAAAAAAATATCCATTAAAATAAAAAAAAAAAGAAAAGGGGAGAGCGGGCATCCTTGTCTTAAACCATTTGAAGAGAAAAAGAATCCATGTATTTGACCATTCAAAATAGTAGAGAAGGGAATGTCTGAAATACATCCTTTGACCCAGTTGACAAACTCCACCGGAAAGCCTTTCTGAATCATTCTAGCTAGAAGCCTATCCCTGTTAACATAATCAAATGCCTTATAAAGGTCAATTTTTATACAAAAAGCTTTACTAGACACATCTTTATATAAGTCAGAACACATCTCATAGGCTAATGCAATGTTTTCAGAAATATCCCTATTTTTTATGAAAGTCGATTGAGGCGGGTGGATGATATTAGGTAGCACCTTCTTAAGCCTGTTAGCTAGAACTTTGCGATGATTTTATAAAATGTATTACATAAAGATATCGATCTATAATCAGCCAATGAGTTGACATGCTTTGATTTTGGGATAAGGGTTATGATACTATGTTTGAATAGAGAAGGAAGCTTGTTGGTTTTGAAGAAATGCTTAGCAACCAGCAGAAATTGACTCCCAACAATATCCCAAGACTGAATAAAGAACCTGGATGTAAACCCATCAGAACTAGGAGATTTATCTCCATGAATCTCATGTAAAGCAGAAATAATCTCTTGATCAAGGATCAGGGCTACAAGATCAGCACATAAAGCAGAAGGAACACAATTTCCCGCAGGAATATCCGACAGGCAAATAGAGGTTGAGCTTGAATTGTTAAAAAGAGATGAATAATAGGTGCATATTTCATTTGTCATCTCAATCGGATTGGTAAGGATACCCTTTCAATATGCAGTTCTTTCAGGAGATTAGAATTTTGCCTTTCCTTGATGGAGTAATATAGAAACTCAAGATCGTCATCCGAATGAGTCAGCCATAAGTTTTTTGCTCATTGTTTCACCCATAGGCTTTCTTTTATGGCAATATCTGAGTATCTATAGTTTATATCACAAAGATTTTGAAAAAGGATAGGATCAATTCTTCTCTAAAAGAGATAAATGGATCTCCTGATTTCTTTTGAGATTTATTAACTATTGATTTAAGGGAGATGATTCTTAATAGCATAACTTAAGCTTCTCCCTTACCCTCTTGAGCTTTTTAAATAAGACAAAGCAAGGATCCCCAGTTACAAAAAAGGACCAAGCATCCTTAATTATCTCTAAGAAATTAGGATGTGTAATCCAATAGTTACGGAACATAAAATGGTGAGGCCCCTTAACCCAGTTATTTAACTGTATTATCAATGGAGAATGATCGGAGGAGAGAGGAGCACTGACTTTATAAAAGGAAGAGGGGAAGGAGTCAAGCCAGAAGTTATTACATAAAGCCCTATCGATTTTGGTTTGGATAGGGTAATCCACTCTCATATTCGACCAAGTAAAGAACAAACCCGTGCTAGGCAGATCAATGAGGCCAGCTTCCTCAACACATTCTTTGAAGTCGAGGAGCCTATTGTGAGGAATGGGATTGCCCCCAACCTTTTCATGTGAGAACAGAACACTATTGAAATCCCCTAGGAGAAGCCAGGGAGAATCCATCGATGTCGAAATGTGGTGTATAGAATTTCAAAGATTTTTCCTTTTGGTGGAATCATTATGAGCATAGATCCAAGAGACATAGAATATCTGAGAGAGGAAAGATACAGTTCCATGAATAAGCTGAGGAGTGATAACCAGAGGTGAGAAAGAAAGCACGCTCGAGTTCCATTTCACCAGAATACGACCATCGGAGCAGGTATCAAAATTATTACAGCTATCTTCTGGAGAGAAAAGAGCAGCTTTATTGCAAAATGAGGCATCATTCAGGACATCCGAGTTAATTTTGGTTTCCAAAAGACAGCACATGTCAAGATGAGATTCTTTTATGAGTCTAAAACAATCATGAAGATGACCTTCAGCCATAAGTCCCCTAACATTCCAACTACCAAGTCAGGGAAGATCATCGGAAAGGTTAATTTGAGGATTTACCTTTCTTTTTAGCCTTGTGGAAAAACAGGGGGTGTTTGTCTATTTTGTATTAACTTTGTCTAGGTTCTTCTTGCCTGGAGTTTTAAGAAGAGAATCCTGAGAAGAAGAAGGGTTCGATTTGGAGGGGGAGAGGGCTCCAGACCGAGTTGTGATGCTATATGGTAAAGCTGGGTCAAAAAATACATTACCCTCCTCTATATCCTCCACTAAGGAGGGGTCGACTTCATCTTGCTCAAGGGAAGGGGGAGATTGAGCCGGCAACTGATTGAGGTCATTTATAGATGTAAGATTTGAAGAGGGATTTTTCACTATCAAAGAAGGGTAGGTTCCGAGGAATGAGGTTGATTTTCAGAGGAGGTGATATCATTGGAGGGGGTGACATTATTTGCTAGTTGATCGGATCCTTCCTGCCTTTTAGGCCGCACGATCCAAACCTGAGGTCGCCTACTATGAAACCCCTTTTAGAGGAATCGATGGGTTGAAGGGGACACTGCGTATCCATATGAGAAAACATAGAACATTTTTTGCACGCAGAGGGCCTCCAGTCATACTGAATCACCTGATCAAATTTAATCCCGTTTAAATTCATCCTCATTGTGTCCGGAAGGGGGGAAGAGGGATTTACTTGCACACAGACCCTAGCGAATGTAAGGCGAGATTTAGACGCAGTGAGATTGTCCACCGCCAGCGGCACACCAACCCTGCTAGCAACTCTTGATAGGCCCTCTGCATCTAGCAACACAAAGGGAAGTTTGGAAGCTTGATCCATAGAGGAATATCTGAAAAATTCTCCTTCACCGGACAGAAATCCCAGGACCATTTCTTAAATATAAAGAGTCTTCTGTTTAGGAAGCACGGGCCACTATCCCAAACCAGATCAAAGTCTTCCTTGTAGGAAAATTTAAATAGTAAAAATCCCCCTCGAGAGTGAGGAGATCAATATGACCATTAAAGGACCATTTCTTTTTTAACGCAGCAAGGAGGGATCCATAGAAAGGCCTTTCACTATGGCATGACCCACCAAAGAAAACTGCCATTCCCGTTGACCCTCTTCTAATTCGGCTTCAGAGAAAGTTATTTCAGCTTCAGTAGAGGGTTTGTAAGACAGGGGGAGGGATTTACCTAATACATTATGAGATTGGAAGAGCTCCTTCCAATTACAGGTAAGAGGGGGGGCTACCGCATGATCAGAGGGGGAAGGTCTGGAGGAGAGAGCAGCCCCAAGTATGGATGCTGCTGAAGGAAGGTTGAGAAGAGGGGGAAAAGTAGAAGAAGAAGCGATATCCATCTAGGGACAGATGTTGAGGCAAAGAAAAGGTCAAAGGAGGGCGGAGGAGGGGGCAGATGGGACCTCCGGCCCAAGGCCGGAGGCCAAGGGCAGAAAGAACAACCTTCACTAAAGGAAGTGAAAGGCACAAACCAACAACCAAGAGATACACGAACCTGCTGATGGAGGAGACGGAGGCGCCGATGAAATCGCTAGCGCGCATGCTCGACTTTTGTGAAGAAGTTCAATATACATAAGGGTTAGCACTTTATAAGGGAGAGATGTCTCAAGAATTTCAGAGATAGAGCTAGGCTCCATTCTAGACCTACAATTGTTCCCATCAAGATTAACTAAAATCTTAATAGTTACAAGAATGTTTAAAGCCACAATTAAATCAAACTTAGAAGTTTGTATGTGATATGGATCTCTTACCTTGTTAGAGTTGACTCCATGAATATCCGCATTACTTTCTATAATTACTCGATTGATTTATTAATATCAACATTCAATCCAATCTAATTAGTAGTACTATTTATCTCCTTAAACATGGGATTATTAGTGTTTTTCACATCGCTAAAATTCTAATGATCCCTATCAAGGAGATTGGGATCTCTATTCTCAAAGATTAGTTGGTCATTTTTTAGAGCATTAATAACTATTTTATTCAAGATGATATCAAACTCGATCGAAGTTCAATTTAGATATATGATGGTATGTGTCCATATGGGGAGTAAGTAAATAATTATTGTTATCCATAGAATCATCTTTAGTAATAATAGCAATAACCTTATCGAGAGTTAATTTATCATTAATTATATTATGAGTTTCAAGATTTTTTTTCCTTTGATTTTTTTGATATTAGGATTGAGCATGAAATAATCAGGAGCAGAGGGTCAATAAAACCTATAGTGGTTATTGAAAGTTAGTTTATTCTCAAAATCTACTTTTGAAGGCAATTTTTTTTTTTTAAGATTCAACTAGATTATATCAAGTTTCTTAGAAATTTCATTTGACTAACATTATTATAATGAAAGGTTGAGGGTTTGTTGGGATCAATTTTATTTTGTGCTTTTTATTTTTAATAATATTTTTAAAAAATATTTTTTATTTAGAATATTTATTTTAGTATTTTTATATTTATTTTTATAAATCACATTATTTTAAAAAATATATTTGAAACAACTTCTAGATATTTTGAGTGTCTTTAAAAATAACAATCAATACCAAACATGTTTTATTTTGATTCAAAGCATAAATAAAACAAAGCAAAACTAAAAAGTAGAAAATAGAAGTGATTCTGAATTGCCCTTAAATAAATTGACAGTAGCTCAATTAATTTCAAGTGGAAAAGTGACACATAAAGTGACATAAATAAGAGGAAATAAGAACCAATTAGAAATGATAGGAGACTATTTATAGCATAATAAAAAGGTGTCTATTTTAGTAGACACATTAAAAGATTATTAATCTTCACATGAATCAATATGCTCCATTATTAATTGGCCATTGTGGAAGTTTCCACCTTGATTATATTTTAAATCATAAGATTTCAATTTTTAAAGTGATGTCATCAAAATAAAATTTTCTTAAAATAAACTGTTGATAAAATTTGTCCCATTATAAATGTGAGAGTGACTTTAACCATATTCTACCCAATATTTTACTTATAATTAAAAAATAATTATATTTCTAACAATTGGGCAATTGGCAGTATTTTAAAGTGTTTCACTTATTTGTTTGTTGGCTGCAACATAACAAGTCTATAATGGCATATATTGTATATTAAGTGTTATGTTATGGGTTGTTCTTTTGAAATGGTCAGGTTTATGTTATGTTGTGGGAGTGGGATTGAACTCACTGAGTTTGGGTGTGTTTTATTTCGCTCAACCTTGAGATTTGGGCTCATTGAATATATGGAGTGCAATTTTAGTTGTAGAAGTTCTAGTAGTGTTGTGACATTGGGTGTACAAATCATTAAAAAGAGTGGGTGATTCAGACTTCTTGGCTCTATTGTTAAAACTGATGGTGAAATAGATAGAGATGTTATTAGTAGAATTCAAGTTGGATGGTTGAAGTGGGAATGCATCGGCTATTGTGTGATAGAAAAACCGCTTAAACTTAAAAAATGTTATATTTGGTGGTAAGACCCGCAATAATTTATGGTGAAAAATGTCTACCAATAAAGAGAAACATAAGTGGTTACAGTAGAGAGGATGATAGATGAGTGACTTTACTCTTAGAAATAAAATGTGAAATGATTATGTTTAGGAAAAAGTTGGAGTACTTTCAGTGGCAGATAAGATTAGAGAGAGTCACTTAGATGGTTTGGCCACATAAAGCGTCGGTCATCCGATGACCCGGTTAAGAGAGTAGATGCATTAGATTTTCCTTATGTAAAGAAAGGTAGAGATAGACTTAAAAAATACTTGGTTAAGATGTATAAAAAATAACCTTAGTATACTTGAATTAAATGAGAATTTGACATATAATAGGACACAATGGAGAAGAAGGATTCATGTAGCTGACCCCACATAGTAGGATAAATGCTTGTTATTATTGTTGTTGTTGACCTTGAGATTTGAGCTAATTTGAATTTTCTTTAAAATTAATTTATTAAGTGAGTGTGTGTGTGTATGTAATTATGGAGCATTTGAAACAGCTTTGTGTCTGCTTTGCTTTTCAGAAAGCAACCACAATTATGTTTGGTTGTCAACTTTTTAGTTGCTTTTCAGAAAATGTTGTGATAAAAAGCTACAGCTGTTAGAATGTGGTGGCTGTAAAATTATTATTTAAATTTTTTTAAAAAGAAAAATATTTATACACACACATGAGCTTTTCAAAAAATTATTTTTCATAAAACTTTATAATTAGCTTTTCAAAAAATTATAGCTACTCCAAGCATACCATATTTTTAAGCTAAATCAAAATTATTTTAAATTTATTTGTAGTTGATTCACATGTTTTATTTAATCGAAGTTGATTCACATATTTTATTTAATTTTCAATCGAGCTAGACCTTGAGCCAACTTAAAATAATTAAAAATTATTCAGCACAAATCAAATTGTCAACTTTAATATTTACAAAATATTTCTAACTAATATATATCTTAATAAAAAAAAGTATTATATATTATAATTTTTAATAATTTTTATTTTAAAAAAAAAAATTTAATCCACCCTAGTCACCTCTTGAAGGAACAAATTGCTTTTTTTTCTTTCTTTATTTAACTCATTATGGCATTGTGCTACCTTTTTATTCCTTATAAATTACCTACCACTCCTAACTTTCTTGGCACATCTTAGCTCCATTTCTCTTTCTCATTTGTCTAACCCACAATTTCATTCCATTAAATTTGTAAAATTAGTATAAAAAAAAGGAGAAAGATTTACATATATATCAAACCAAAACTTTATTGTTTGCACATCTAACACCTAAACTACAATATTTACAAACCAAACACTTAAAAATCAATTTCTCACCAAAAATTACAACTTTTTTACCCTCCTCAGAGTCTTCATCTTCTCCTCTTTCGATCTCACCACCCTCCATAAGCTCACCGCCATCAAGAACATAGATGGGAAAACCACTCTGCTCCACTTTGTAGTTGAGGAGGCTGTACGGTTAGAAGAAAAGCATTGTGTCACCGGCAATCGCAATTATAGTTGGCCAACTTGGTGTGGATTTCTCTTTATAGTATTGATTTAAAGTGTGGGTTTTATAAATTTAGCTATCTTAAGCAATACATGGTATTATAAATGAATCTGTTGAATCGATATTCATTATCTAGAAAAATCAATTACATCTTCAACTATTCTTAAGATTGTTCCTCAGTTAATCAATTTTGAAAAAGTATGTTTCATTCCTCGCTTTGTTTGCTGTTGTGATTGAATTAAAGATAAAGAAAGATAAAAGATTACTTTATAGTTGTTTGGTTGAGAAATTTTACAAATTCGTGACTTTCAGATTTTTTGGGTTGATAAAATATAATGTAAAGAATCATTGACGTCGGTGGGGTCGTGTGGCGGCGGCTGAGGGCATAGCGGCGACGCTGGCCATGTGGCGGCGGCGGCAAGATCGGCTCATGGCGAGCGTGGCGGCCGCGGCCCCGCCACATTATTTTACATTATCATGATTTGATTCGCCAGAGCGACCCAAATACACGCAACTAAATTTTCAGCGTATTTGAAATGACCTAATTTTACTTTACTAAACCAACGCTGAAATGTTTAAAAGCGTGTATTTGCAATGCACACGCTACCAAACAGCCCCTAAGTATATTTGGACTAAAGTTTAGTTGGTTGGGATTGATATAAATTCTGAATTATCTTAAATTCTTATCAAACTTGATGCAACACAACTTCTTTTTCAATATTAACATTTTTGTTACATTAGAATTAGTTCATAAAATCCGATGTTCTTAATGTCGTTCAATCTACAGTTTCCTTTGTTGTTGTTGGCCAGCAGTATTGTATCATCCTGCAGCTAATAGTCTTCTTCTCATCCTTAAGCTTTCAATCTCTGCCATAGTCGCTTTTTGTGTGGAAGGGAGTGGAAGGTTTCAAGGTTTGTTGTAGAGGAAGAAAGAGTTTTGCAGCGCTGAGAGAGAAGGCTAGTGTGTAGTAGAGAGAGCAAAGGTAGGGTCAAGTTTTAGGCAGAGGAAGAGGGAATTTTCAGTACTAAGATAGAAGAAAGCTATGGTTTGATTTGGCATATTGGTGCTTGCGCGATCAAATTAATCAACAAACTGAGTGGCTGGAGGAGTGTCAATGAGATAACTGAGATGTTCACATGCGAATTCTTCATTGCCTATGGACAGGAAGATGGCAAGCAGGCAGACCAAATTTGAACTGTTAAACATTAACAATAAATCAAACGGAACATAAGTCGGAATAAAAACGAAATCATGGTCAGCTATTGCATCAAATAAACTTATTGATGACTCAGATTGCAATAAAAAAATAGCTTAATATTTTCCTATAGAAGTCAATTATTACTTTTTTTATTTTTATTTTATTTCTACTTCATTTAAAATAAAACATATTTAATGATGCTAATTATTTACAAGAATGCTTAAAACACTCAGAAATAAAATTTAATATTTTAAAATTAAATAATTAAAAATATCAAATATACATTTTTTTTAAAATAGAACATAAAAATTATAATAAAAATATGCAATGTTCATATTTTTAGAATACATTTTTTATATTAAATAGAATCAATTACATATAACACTGAAAATATTGATATTTACAAAACTAATACCTTCCAATTTATAAATATATAAAAGTTATGTATACAATTAACCCTTTAATTCGATGTTACTTTACCAACATAAAATACTAAACAAGCACAGAGCATCACTGCACAAAAAGACATGGAACTGGGAGTCCAAACTGGAATTCATACACTAAAATAACAACCTGGTACAGCCATATTACCATAAAAGAAATTTACTAAAAGCAATACAGCACCACTTCACTTTAGCAGAATATATATATATATATATATAGATATTAAAAATAATTTAATAAGAAAATAAAATTAATATTCGTTTCATGCATGGCGAGGGCCATGAGTTCTGGAAGCCCAGATACCAAAAACAAGAAACCAGAATATAATTAGTATCGGCCAATACCTGGCTGGGCCGTATTTGATTCTTGATAGAACCACCTGAAATTCAATTGAGAACAAGTAATTCTGCATAGGAATTATGAACATAAAACTAAGAGAGAGAATGAAATTATAATGGAGCTTAAAATGATAGCCATGAACTACAGTCAAAATATATTTTAAAGGTGAAAGAATAATAATAAAAATTTAGGTGCATTTACATACCAAGGAATTATGCATTTACATATGTCACACCCAAATTTGAATATTTACAAACAAGACTTTCCTACGCAGAAAAGGTGCATTTCAAAAATTAACAGGGTGGTATTTTGATGTAATAATAAAGATTTTAAAAGTAAAATTAAAGAAATATGTAAATCAAATAAAATTGGTATGTATGTAAATCCCCAAAATTTAATATATATGAAAGGTGTAATTTTTTTATTATCAATTGATGTCTCTTAACATTTAAGATTTGGGGTTAGTTTTGGGGCTGCAAGACTTCCAAAAAATAGTGCAACGTTAATCCTAAGAAGATGAAAATAAAGTCAAGAAAGGTAGCATTGGACTTAATACAGGGTCTGAGAGGAGTTAATTTATGTAGCTTTACCCCCGATTCGAACATGTGACTGCCAAAATTATAATGGAGGCAACTAATCAATGTTTCATATCTTCCGTACATGTCATCAATTAACCATGTATACTATTAAAATAGGAGGGGAATTGGAGGAAGTGGCAAAAGGGATGCAGAGGAGAAGATTTGAAGCTCAAAAAAAATTTGATGCACCTCATATCGGATTCATTTTAACTCTTTGTATTCTTTGATGCATCCCTTAACCCGTTGATTCATGCTAATTCATTTTAATTTGATGCATGTCCTAAACCATTGATTCATTTTAATTAACCATTTATTTTTAAAATGAGAGGGCAGTTGGAGGAAGTGGAGAAGGGGTACAAAGCAAGAGATTCAAACTCTAAAAAATATTTGATGCATATCCTAACCCATTACTCATTTTAAGATCCAATATACTTTCAGCGTACGGTTTATGCATCTTAATACCATTCCAAATGGCAGCATTATTGCATACATTAAAGTGGAAATAGTGCCACAGCCTTACAATTACTAGCTGGCGTTAAGATAATATCAACTACAAAAAGCATTGCAATGAAAAACCAAATGCAACAAATATGAAACTACAAGCATACACAATATACTTTGTTCAATGAGATTTACTTATATCTATGACTACACAAGGATTAAATAATCTACTAAACTTAAAAAGAGATACACGGGTACATTACACCTCACCAAAATTGAGATACGGATAGTCGACAAAGATGTCACTTTTTTTATGTCAATGATCAAGAGAGAATGCAATTACCTATTGCAAATAAGAAGGCTAGAAAATATGTAGTTACTTCTTTTGTCAATTGTAGAAGTTCAAGCGAGTCTCTCCCTGCTATGGCCAACAACTTGTCATCCTAGAACTTTAAACAATACCACATTCCTCTTAAATTTTACAAGATCTCGTAAGGGTTACAAAAAATACATCACCTTAAAAAAAGGATCAATGGAAATTTCAATGTAATATTTGTAGTAATCATATGATCACAATTATAACTTATAGAGATTTGATAATAAAGCAATTTTGATTCCACATTTTCAAAAATCTCCCACTTAAAGATAGAAATTTTCGATAAAATAACCTAAGTGAGCAATGTATAAGTCCGGTCTACAAGGTATCTTCAAATCATTATTCATGGAACTTAACTAAAGCTTCACTAAATCTCAATTTTTGAGTAAGTACAACTATAGCAAGCATGCTTTTGATTCCACAACCTTGATTAGTTACAAGACACCTAACAAATTGTGTGTGTTGCAGTGCTTTAATTATTTGTGTTGTGTCCTAAGATAAAAGACACCATTCCTACAAACAGAATTGAGCATTACATGTGGAGTTCTCCACTATCTAGTTCCTCTAAAACAATTATAAGCAAAATCATCACCTTGTTGGCTTTAATGATTGCTAAATACTCAAACTCTATTATTAATATACAATTATCATTGTATCTATGACACTGAACTAATGACGATATAATCTAAGGTGTAGATGTACCCAATAATATTTTATATGTCTAAAACTCCTTTATCCACATTAACATATCCTATAATTTCAATTGACCTCATTGGCACAAGATCAATTTTACAGCCTCCTAGTATTCTTTTACCATATTTGACATTGAAAATGCAACAAATCACAAAAACCCTTGCCCTAACTTCCCTGATACATTTACAATGCAACAAATAAAATAAAATAAAATAAAACCCCTTCATCTAACCGCCCTATCCTTCACCCTTCATTAACCAACTTCATCTATTGCCATTTTCAATCATGATATAAGGGGAATCAATTAGCTTTCATATATCGTTCTCCTTGAGCGCTATTTTACCCTAGCTGTCATTTGTTTCTGCCTCCTCTTCTTCATCTTCTTTACTCCTATTCTTAGAGAGATGACACCATTATTTTCCCTTCCTTCCTCGTAGCAATCATGTTTTTCTCTCTCCTTGAATTGCTATAGCAACTTTCTCCTAACTTGTTCATTACACACAACTCCAAAGATTTATTGAAGTGACAAGTGAACTTCATTAATCATTTGATATCATTACAATTACCTTATCATTTTCCTATATTCCTCATGAAAATTAACTTGTGTTAGGTTTTAGATTCATTTTGTAACTGTTAACTTCTTTTCTTACAATTAGTTGATGTTTTAGTTTTAGAAGATTTACATACGTACCATGTAATTCTTAATAAAATTTGATATTTTCATTTATAATACCTTTACTATGTATAAGAAAGGTGTACTCACTTTTTAAAAGGTAATAATAATGATATTTTTGATATGATGTTAAAATGTGAGTATAATGCATATAAATATTAAATTTTAGATATAAGATAAATAAATATATAAGAATTATGTGGTATGTAAATGCCCCTTTAGTTTTCTTGAAAAACTAAGAATATGTTTGTATATGAATCATTTTCTCTTAAATATAAAATTATTTTATTTGATCTTGGCTATTAAGTTTTATCTCACAAGTTTAGATTAAGTCATCCCATCATGCATTGTGTCGTTGCGGTGTACTGCCTACCAAACAATGGATGTGACAATTATTTTATTTTAGTTTTTTTAATTATTATTATATTGATGGCTTCATTATTTTGTTCACCTTTACATACAACCCTCAAGTCGAAACGGGCAGATACGATGAGTTCGATGAACTAAAGATGTAACATTGCACAATATAAAACAAAACGCTCCAATCAATAGAAAACTAATCGAAACAACTTTCGATCACAAAACGAACTTCACCAATGTATTCAGAACTTCAAAAATGGTTAAAATATACATTTCACACTATCCGACAATTGATCGATGGACAAGACGAACCGTCAATGGATCTGCCTGCATGTCAAAGTCATGAGGCCTCAACGACATCTAAACGACCTCCGTTTGTGAAATTAATCGCACTAAAATCACCGAAACATTGAATTTTATCAAATGAGAATTTCCATGATCAATTTGAACAAGTCTGTGCGAGCGTCGAGCGAGTTGATGTGACATCGCACGATTTGAGTTGAAAATGACTTGATTCGATGCCGAAATCATCCAATGGAATCCAATCGTTAAGTGGACTATGCCTTTATGTCAAATTTACCTAGAATAAATATCCATATTGTCTCTCACGATAAATTTCATCCAAATTGCATGCATTTCAATGCAATGTCAAGCAAATCGAGACAATCACTAATCAATCAAACCAGCCATCCGCCTATGTCTTGTCCCGTACCGTCAAGTGTGCATCCCATACTCCTCTACACACTACGCTTGCACTCCTTCCCCATTTCTCATAACACGTGAGAAACCAAGCATGTCTCTCCGCCAACTCAACCTAATCAAACACCTAATAACCCCACTCCAATACACATCTCCTTTTCTCGCTCTTCACTCTCACTTCTCTCCTTCTCTGACAATTTCTGCTCCTCCATCTTCCTCTCTATCTCCCGCAACCCAGAAGCCACTGCTCATCTCCTCTATCTCGTTCTCTCCTATTCTAACACTAAACCCCACCTTCAACCTACTCGAAATCAAGTACCATTGTCGCTCCTCTCTCCAACTCAACCTAATCAAACACCTAGTAACCCCACTCCAATACATCTCCTCTTCCACTTTGTGCAGGCCTCAGGTACTCGGGCTAAAATCATCGGTGATCCTCACTCAGCCGCCTCCAGTCACCTGGTTCTCGTCGTTGCAGCCACTAAACTATTTGGACTATATCCTTGTCCTTGCGCTCTTAACCAATGAGCTCACCATCTCAGGCTATTAGCCCCTTTCCTGTAAACTGTCTGCTTTTCCTCTCTCCTAAACCACACCACCCTCCTCTCACTCTCCCTCAATCATTCTCTCTAAAAAAAAGAGAAAGTTCCCTCTCTCTATCTCTCCACCTACTTCTCTCTTTCCCTCTTTAACTGAGAGCTCTCCCTCTCTTTAATTCCTCCATAAACAACCCTCGCAACCTCCTCTCTTTCTCCACTTCTCTCTCTCTCAACAAAAAATCACAAAATCCCTCCTCGCATTCACTCTCTACTCTCCCTCTAGAAATTAACCAGCCAAAAAAAATAGGTAGAGAGAAAAAGCTCCCCCCTCCATATCTTGCATTGCCTCAAAATTCATGCCACCTCGAAATCTGTGCTAACTTGCATCACCTCATTTTATGTGTTGAAGGTATAAATACACAAAAATGTCAAATCATGTAAGTACCTGCACATGTTGTTCCAACTTGATGGGGAAACTTGCAAATAAGTACTCAAGTGTATTATTCCAACACGGCGGGAAAATCGATGTGTTTTCTTGCAGGTAAAAACACCCATATAAGCCTTTCTTAGTGCAGCGGGGAGGAGGACGATCAGTCGCCAACATAAATACATATACATGTATTTCTTAGAGTGGCGAGGAAATTTATAATTGCTTGTAGATACATAAGTACCCATAAATGCCTCTATTAACGTGACAGGAAAATCTATGTTTTTTTTTTTGCAAGTACAAAGGCCTCATACATGTATTTTTTAGTGTGATGGTATGACGTATTTCGGTGATGTTTACACCAGTCATGCACTCCTTTTTTGGCTTGATGGGACAACCTCGATCGACATCTACATTGAGACGGTGTGGAGGCAGGTGAAATCTTTGCTAAACTTTACACTAACACAGGACCTAAAATATTTGAAATAAAATGAACCTAAAGCTTAAAACTAAAATCTAAATTGAAAATTAAGCCCTACGAGTATACTTGAAGGCTCATTCGTCGCTTTTTATAAGCGTGGTGGGTTTGAAGACTTTAGGCCGCGATGTCGCAAAACACCAATCATGCACGCTTCTTATAAGCGTGGTGGGAAAGCCTAACACTCACGATACAGCCTCTACGTTAGGATGATGTCGAAAAATTGCTAAAATTTCACCAAAACTCTGAACCTATGTAGAGCTTAAACAGGACTTGAAACTAGACTAATTGAATTTAACAAGAAACAAACTTGAAGGCTACATTCCAAATGAGTGTTGAACTCAAAACGGATTCATGGAATATGTGATGAATATGAATTGCATTAACAAACATGAATTGAATAAAGGACAAATTTGATTAGACATATAACTGGGACATTGAAGGCGTACGGCAGGATTGAAACCTAGCTTTCAAACATAAATACAATCCAAATAAGTCCTCTAATGAAATACAAAGCTTTGAAGCGAAAATGAGTTGCAAGAATTGAACATTTAAATGAAATGTCCACCAATGAATATAATTGATGAGTTTCAATAGTCATTTGGGCTTATATTATATCAAGCACCAAACCAATAAAAAAAAATTCGAGGCAAAGGTAGATAAATTGGCTATTATTATTATTATACTTACAAGAGATTGCACATTGAAAATATAAGCTAAGTCCAATGTAAAAGCAAAGTTGCATTGAGTTTAATAGCTCATTTGCAATGAGAACATCACTCGCTAGATTGTTAATAAATGCAAATGAAACTTATTACAAATTTGACAGTTTATCAAGTGGAGAGAGAAGGCATATTACAACTCATGTGAGACTATATAGTTCTCCAATTAATATGAGATATAAGCTTTCAACAAGTAATTAAGTTGTTATATAACACATTGAACGAAGTGAAAGAACGCAAAGTAGTTTAAAAATAGAATGGGTAGTGTACTTGAAGGTTCAAATATAAGCATGAACCAAGCTCCATTAAAGCTTAAGAATTCAATGGATATGAGCAGATGGGTGTCACTTTAAATGATTAAAGAGAATTGAAACACCACCGAATCCGCATCATTGTACAAGTGGATAAAAGGCGTTAATGATTTCTAAGTAAACTTACATATGCATTACACCACAACTCTGTATCCAATTGTCTTAAGATAGGACATCACCTTTAAACAAATGCTTCAGAATGCAACAATCATGATGTTGTTCCTCCTCGTTTAGCGTGATATTAACAATCTCAAGTGAGACTCACAATTGATTTATAATTTAACTCATAAGTGAAATAGAAGCCAAATTGAGATTAAAGATGAACCTAAATTGATCTAGATTGCTTAATATTAAAGTGTGTATATATATTGTGCAGCTACATTAAAACTTGTGCAATCATGCAATGTAAATGCACTAAAATTATGTGATCAATTTAAGTCCACCCGCATGAGCCCACATAGAAATTAAAAGTCTAAATATAGTCTGAATGCTACGCGGGTTGATTTCAGGTTGATTCTTAGGACTGAGTCCGAGCTAACAAAACCTAATAATACAATCATAATATTACCTCCTTAAGAGAATCTTTGAGAGGCTAACTTCATCATATAATCATGGATGATCTTACTAATATTGTTATAGTTTTATTACTTGAGAGAATATTTTAGAAGTTAATTCAATCATATTACTAGATGATGGCTATCTCTGGCTAAAACCCCAATGATGATTGCGATGATTGTAGATTTCAACCGGAGGGGTTAATAATATTAAAATCCTTAAAAATACTAAAATCAAATCACGTCAAATCTAAATTATTAAACTACAAATCTCAGACCTAATCATCTATGCTGAAGTCGATAAGGTCTGTAAGGTGGTTAATCTTCAGCTTTATTATAGACCTGATCCTCTGTATGCAACCAAATGAAGTTGACAAGTCTAGAGCTATAAAATAAATTCAATTAACTAAACATAAGCCTCAATGAAATGGAGATTTCAACTGTTGGGATATCACCATCAAATCATATTTAAAATTCCAAGTCAAATCAATCAAAAGTCAAATTGCAACGAAAATGCTAAGACTTATAAAATATTCAAGTGAAATCTGTCATCCAAATACTTAAACTAAACATTCATCCACTTTCCACAACCATTTGTCGGAGCTAACAAATTAAGAAAATTTTAGTTCACAAAAAAGTCAATATTAAGTCAAGTGTACAACTATATTCACTCTCAAATAATCTCATGCTAGTAAGGACGTGACCTGCATCCTTTATCCGTATGGTTTGGCTGTTCACATATAGCGCGGTTACAACCAGAGTCCTCTAACCGGATGGGTTGACCCCTCAATAGCGTCCACTATATCATGATTATAACTATAGCCCGTATGTTTCCTGATAGCTCTGCCCTTTGAGTATTAAATTATAGGATATGTTTGATACGGCAAAGGGTTTTCTGTTAGCTAAGGTGAACTTAAAATTATCTTCCTAAACAAACATCACCTCAAGTCTACAAAATTATATGACGACACAACCCACATTTGCTAACGATTACCTTCGCTGGCTAAGTAAACCAAGACCACGACAGCCCGTGATGATGGAATCATAGAATCTTGATCGGGCGTGTCACCATTCCCCCAACCATCCACTTTAAGTTAAAGAATAATGAATTTCATATTTCTAAATTGAAAACTTCATTTGTTGCTAGACCTAGAACTAGATCTAAAATCCTCACAAAATGGAGATGAAATCTCTTGGTAGTGTATTATCTATTGTTTTATCTACCTTATAAAAATTTATCCGACAAACTCTAAACTCTCCCCATCGAGGGGTTGAACGCAAATTTCCAGAGCACACATATTTATTATTTATTTATCTTTTTTTTTTTATAGAATGGCACACAAAATAAGAGGTGCTGCTATCTTGAAAATAATATTAATTAGAGAACCACTGAAGCACTACACCTATCCTCTAAGACCCAAACTTTACAAATAATAGTGGAGTTATAGCTTAAACCACTAAGAGTGCTCAAGCCCCAACTCATTGTGTTGCCATCCTCATTTAGATCAAGACACATAATATCATACAAGCCTTATAAGATAATATGATTGCTTAGATTAATCAAATTATTCAAATAATTCAATTATCAACCCAACCAACATTAAAACAACCATTGGTGCACCATCCATTACCACAACCCAAACAATTCAATTGGTACTGGATGCATAAATACCTCAAATGATTTTGGGGAACAAAGCTGCTCAAGCTAATGTGGGAATTGAAGTTCAATGGGTTGTACAAGTTTTTGTAAAAGAAATAGATCAAGTTATAAAGCAATTTGTGAAGACTCATCCTCTTATATTCAATGAAATAACATGCCTAATTGAAACAAATGCTCAACTTCATGGCATTGATAACAAACTTGAGAGGTTGAAGCACCCAAAAGATCATAAGGTGGATATGGCATAGTACAATTATGAGAAGGGCTAATGACTAGTGGAAATACCACCATCATAATAGCTTTGAACTCAATACAATGATTCCATAGGTAGAGTTTAAGAGATTACTTTTTGAAACAATACTTTCTAATGATAGATTGCACAAAACAACTATATATCTTAAGGAAACTAGAACGAGCACTAAAGATCATTTGGAGGTATGACTAAATTTACTAGAATTATCAAATCTGCTCCTCCTAACCAAGATGAAAAGCAAAAAATTTATAATTTTCTATAAAGCTTGATACATAATATGACGATGTGAAGATATACCATTAAATGTTTTGTTCACTAGAAATAGGTGAATCAAACAAACATATAGAGATAAAGATTAATATTCCCAAAGAGAAGAATATTGAGAAGTGGAAGAATGCAAATACTTGAGTAAAATGAGGTTCTCAAAAAGAAGTAGCATCTAAATCATCATGGACTCATGTTATCTGCACTAAAGCAATAATACACTAAACTTTATGATTTGATTGTCGACAAGTGTTTTAATTATTTTGTTCTCGATAATAGAATCAAAGATTGTTCTTTGAAGAACCAAACACTATACTTTTATAAGCACAAAATTCAAGATAATCTTCACCTAAAAATAGATGGTAGAAATCTCATGGAGGTTGACATCTAAATGCACTGGCAAAAGACAAATGACACTACATTACCTTTAGCCTCGATAGTAGCAATAATTATTAGCACCTCATAACAAGCAGATGATTCCACCTTCTATCTTCACCTTGACTCAAGAAAGTTTGGAGGCTCATGTTGTATTGGCAGGTAGAATTTCTTTTATAAAGCAACCGATTAGGTTTTGCTTGACTCAAAGCCATCTCATTTATTTATTTCAAATAAATATTCATCAAGTTCATTAGCTTCTCAATTATATGTTTGCAACCACACTTCGATCATTATATTTGGTTTATTCATGATAGTCACACTAAGTGTTTTTATAACTATGCTAGTATTTCAACAATGTGTGTATACTTCCTACAATGACTTTATTCCCACTAGTTTAATGTGATATTAAGTACAAAATGACACTAATTATCATACAGTCATTGAATGTCACAACAATAGTATACAACACCAACAACAACAAGCCTTTATCCCACTGTGGGATTGGCTACATGAATCATTCTTCTTCATTGTGTCCTATTATGTGTCCAATTCTCATTTAATTCAAGTATAGTATGGTCATTTTTTATACATCTTAACCAAGTCTTTTTAGGTCTACATCTACTCTCCTAACTAAGTCATTGGACGGCCGACACTTTATATGGCCAAACCATCTAAAGCGACTCTCTCTAATCTTATCTACCACTGGAGTTATTCAAACTTTTTACCGAACATACTCATTTCGCATTTTATCTTTAAGAGTAAAGTCACTCATCCACCTGAGCATCATCGTCTCTGGAACACTTAACTTAGTCTTATGCTTCTCTTTTATTGGCCAACATTCTACACCATAAATCATTGCAGATCTTACCACCAACTTATAAAATTTTCCCTTAAGTTTAAACGGTACTTTTCTATCACACAACAGAGATGCATTCCTCCAATTCAACCATCCAACTTGAATTCTACTAATAACATCTCAATTTATTTCACCATCATTTTGAACAATAGAGCCTAGATATCTGAATCGCTCACTCTTTTTAATGACTTGTTCACCCAATGTCACAACACTACTAGAACTTGACAACTAAAATTACACTCCTTATATTCGCTTTAGATCTACTTAAACCTTTAAACTCTAAGGTTGACCTCCATAATTCAAGTTTCTCTTGAACTCCCTCTCTAGTCTTATCAATAAGAAGAATGTCATCAACAAAAAGCATACACCAAGGTACATCTTCGTGTAAATGCCTAATAAGAACATCCATAACTAAAGCAAAAAAATAAAGGCTTAAAGCTGATCCTTAATGTAATTCAACTAAAATAGAAAATTATTTTGTCACTCCTCCTTATGTTTGGACACAGGTAATAGCTCTAGTATACATATCCTTAATGACTTGAATATAACTAATATTAACTCCTTTCTTTTCTAGAACTCTCCAAAGAACATCTCTTAAAACTTTATCATAAGCTTTCTCTAAATCAACAAATATTATATGCTTTCTCTATCAAATCTCTTAACAAATATATAGCATCTATAGTAGATCTACCTGGCATGAAACCAAACTGATTGTGAGAAACTTTTATATCACATCATAACATATGCTCAATTACTCTCTCCTATAATTTTATTGTATGACACATTAACTTAATTCCTCTATAATTTGCACACTCTTATGCATCACCTTTATTCTTAAATATAGAAACCAACAAACTCTTTCTCCACTCATCTAGTATCTTTTTTCTTTAAAATAATATTAAAAAGATTTATAAGCCAAGAAATTTCTTGATCTCCTAAACATTTCCACACTTCTTTTGGAATATCATTAGTTCCTATTATTTTTTCACATTTCATTTTCTTTAAAGCTTCTCTAACTTCAAATTTACTAATACGATGATATAAATAAAATTCTCTATTATTGTTTAGGGTATTAAGGTTGTTAAAATCAATCGTATTTTCAGATCCTTCATTGAAAAGTTTATAAAAATACCTCATTCATCTATTTTTAATATCTTTTTTTAAGAAAAGCATTTTATGATTTCATCCTTAATACACCTCACTTGAACTAGCTCTTTACTTCTCCTATCTCTTTGGTTGGTTAATTTATGCAACATCTTTCACCTTTTTTTATCCAATCTATTGTATAAATTACTAAAAGCTAATTTTTTTGCATCATATATTTCTTTCTTAAAATCACTACAGGTCACTTTATATCTTTCTTCTCAGTTTTTCTAAACCAATTTTATAACAATCTTCTTATTTCTTATATTTTCGCATTCATTTCACCAATTTTATTAAAAGAAGTTTTTCTTTTTGATTCTCCAAGCACATTTTTTGCAACTTGCTTAATTTCACTTGCTACTTTTTTCCAACATCCCAAATTCTAAGCTCTTAAACCTTGCTCTTAAAAATATTTTTATTAGTATTCTTTATGTGCCCCATCTAATCATAGAACAATAATTTGATTTATTTTTCATCTTACAATCTTTCATCATAAAATCTAAAATTAACAATCGATGTTGAGTACTTAAATTTTCACTCGAAATGACCTTACAATCTTTACAATCTAAATAATCTATTTTTTTTATCAAAAAATAATCAATCTATGTTTTACTAGATCCATTTTTATAAGTAAAAATATGTTCATCTCTTTCCTTAAATAAAGTATTAGCTATTCTGAAATCGTAAAAGAAAATCTAAAATAATCATATCTTCTTCATTAATCACTCCAAATCCATACCATAAATATTTTTAAAATTTTCTAATTTACCAACGTCCGCTTAAATCTCCCTGATAAATACTTTTTTTTTTGATCTTTTATATTAATCCCTTTAATTTATTCTAAAAATTTTCTTTTGAGCCTACATCTAAACCTATTTGAATAGCATAAACACTTATAACATAATAATCTTAGTATCAACAATAATCTTTCAAGCTATAATTCTATCTTCAAATCTATTAATATTTATAACATTATCTTTCAGACTTTTATCTATAATCACACCTATGTCATTTCTAATTCAACTTCTACCAGAATATCAAAATTTAAAACCAAAACTATCAATCTCCTTGGCTTCTCCTCAACCCATTTAGTTTCTTGAATAAATAAAATATTTATCTTCCTATGAACCATACCATCTATTAATTCCATTAATTTACCTGTAAGAGTACATATATTCCAAGTTTCTAACCTAATTCTAGTTTCATGAACTAACTTCTTTGCCCGCATCCGTCCATAATATGTGGGTGTTGACCTCCATGCATGCTCCATCAGCCGAGTCAAGTTCACAAAACGAAATCGATCGACTTTAGATACAACAACGCGCAAATCGAAGCCGAAATGCACTAGGCATCACCGAAATCAATCGAAATGACCTCCGATCGATGAATGGACTTCGTCATCGCATTCAGAAAGTCGAAATTGATCAAAATATACATATTACGTAATTCCACGATCGACCAACCAAGAAGAAAATCCGTGTCGCACGCGCCGAAATTCAGTCAGCGGCGATGCGGCGCAAACGCCTCGCGAAATTGATCACGTTGTTAGCATTGAAACGTCGAAACCTATCAAATGAGACTATTTGCGGTCAATTCGGACGAGTCTACGCCAATCGAGCGATTCGATATAATAATGTGCAAATCAAAATACTACACTGACATCGCCAAAATCGATTGAAATGACCTCGATCGCGAGCGAACTTCCATCGAGTTGAGCGTTGAAATTAATATATATATATATATATATATATATATATATTATGATCACAATCAAGAAGGAAATCGGTTGCCTTTCTCATATCTGGTCGGAGGTTGCGGAGATACCTATCCGTTTGTGAAATTGATCGCGTCTTTAGCATTAAAACATCAAAATCTATTAAATGAGGCGTACTCAATTCGCGATCGCGACGTGGCGTCGAGCGACAAGCGTTTTGAGCGAAATTAATCTGATTTGATGTCGAGTTGAACCAAACGATCTTCGATCAAAAGCGTCTTGTGTTGTTGCTTAGAACGTCGAATACTTACCTAAAATCGATATATATTACACATGCAATGTGTAAAATCCAATTATGGTTAATTAAACACTAAAATGAAAATCATATAAATGTCTCTCTTATTCCCAACCCAACTCCCCGCGAGAAAATCAACAATTGGCTAGCCCCGTCCGAGCTCCCTGCTCGACCTCCTTCATCCCTCGTGTGCACACAACTCCCCTCGGCGATCCGGCGAACCGCGTCGTCGCGCCCAGCCTCCTCGCAACATGAGCGCGTGACCTTTTGCTGTGCTCGCATCTGTGAATAAAGTAGGGGCCATGACAGGCAAGCGACACTAAGCATTACGAGCGCAACCACCGCGCGCAAAGCCATGGCGAATCCGCGCCCCACCTGCGCAACCGTCAGATCCTCCGGTGAGCCGTGCGACCAAAGTCTATCTGTCTCATTTCCTTGGTATAAAATGCTCGGCGTGGTTGTCCTGAATAACATGGGATGCTTAGCGACAAATAGAACCCGTCTGCACTCTTTGTAATGGGAAGCGAGCCCATAGATAATAAACCGTACATGCTCGTTCGTTGAAGCGGGGAAAGAAGAGCGTCGTTGTTGAGATATAAACTCGTCTTTCTTGACACGATAAGGTAAACTTGTGTTTGAAAGCAAGTACATAAGTACTCGTATACGCCTTTCTTAGTGTGGCGAAATCTGTTCTGCGCAGTGCCTTAGAATATATACATGCTTTTCTTGGCATCGTCGGATGATGGTATTTGTGGTGTTTACACCCATATATGTCTTCTTGGCATGTAGGCGAGATACCCGAAGTCGACCCCTATATAGACGGCGTCGGATCTGTCGAAATGTTACCAAATTTTGCACCGACAGGAGGCCTAGATAGCTCAAATGAAATCAACCATAAATATAAAATTAATATTTAAACTGACATTGTAGGCGTATAAGTACCCGTACACGTCTTTCTTAGAGTCGCGGGAAAATCTATATTACATGCAGGTGTTTCGGAGACCCATACATGCCTTTCTTAGCGATGGGCGGTGATTGTAGCCCACTTATCGAGGCCGGTAGAGAAGAAATGTTGTTAAAATTTTATCTAAAATCCTAAACTTGCAATGCAACTCAATCAAAATAAGCAACATTATTCAAATCTCCTAAGCTTAAATCAATTTGAATAAAATTACTCGCATGGGTATGCTTAAACTTAGTGTGAGGATCTTTGTCGCGGGTTCATTCGATGCTTAAGGCGGGTTGGGTTATGTACAAAATTGATAATAATTATAAAATTTGGTAAAATATATGAGAAAATTTAATTACAAATGATAGTAGATCGATATACATTATTAAATTAATGAAATTCGATAGGATGGAACAATAATACATACCGATGATGGTATGTTGAATGAAAATTTCAATGGGAAGGGATATTCATCAAAGTATGATTGTAATTTGATCAAGTTAACTTAAATTAAGTATCGATTCAAATCTGAAAATCCAAATATGTCATTTAAGTTATAAATGCACAATGAAAATCATCGATCTAAAAACTTAAAATGGCTTCGATTTATCCATAATTGTTTTGTGTTGAATGTGACATTAAGAAAACTCTTGTTTACAAACGAATAATGCAACCGCACACAACCATATTCACTTAATCACCCTACGCCACAGACGCGACCTTGTCCTCGTAATTTCGGTTTGAACTATATGGTACACTTGATCGCAAAAATTAGCTAAGCGAACTTAAACTTGCCTCCTGGGACAAACAACATCAAGTGTTTACAAGATTGAACAACAACCCACGACAGTGATCTTTCTAGGTTGGGTCAACTATCTCTCTGACTAAGTAGACTAAAGACTACAACAGCCCAGGATGACGAAACCATGGGATCTTGATCGATCACGTCATCATTCCCTCAACCATCTGCTTTAAGTTAATATGATGAATTTCATAAATCTAAATTATAAAACTCCTCATGTTGTTACTATACGCTATGCATTTAGCAATCTAATAACTAGCCTTAATCGAAAGTTCTCTCTCAACATTCGAGGGATAATTAACTATGCTTGCTATAGAAACCTAACCGGATGTAAAGTACTCACAAAATGAGAGCAAAATCTCTAGGTAGTGTCTTATCTACTATTCCATCTGCCTTCTGAAATTTTCACTGACATTAAATCAAATTCTCTTTATCAAGAAATCGGTGATGATTTTTCGGAGCCCATAATGGGAACCCTTGCTTATTTAACACTGACATTAAATCAAATTCTCTTTATCAGAAATCGGTGACGATTTTTTGGAGCCCGTAATGGGAACCTTTGCTTATTTAACATCGACCGAGAGTCGCAAATTACACACTTTTCACTATATTCAGTCATACAAATACGCTTGGGACGCCAAGATTAACATAATATTTTAAATGATTTATGTCATGATTATTTCAACTATTGTTACGCTAGCTGACGGCTGCCTATCGCAACCCGCCACTTTTCACATCAACTGGGACAGTAAAGTAGTATTTCTTTCATGTCTATTCTTAAAAGCCCAAAAGAAGTGTTTACTTTGGTATGTTAGTTATCTTATCATGTAGTGCATACTAATAAACATAATGCTAGTTTAAATACTATACTTATAGTTCAAGAATTTATGAAAGTTTTTCCTACATATTGACAAATTAATTTTTATCTTAGATCAAGTTTTCGATGGCACTCCAATTTCTATAAAACCATATCACATGTCAACAAATAAACTTAAGGAACTTAACAAATAGTTGTAAGAATTACTTGACAAATAATTCATCAGGACAAGTATTTGACCATAGAAGCATTAATTTTGTTTGCAATAAAAAAATGAAAGTATGAGACTACATTAACCACAAAAAGTTGAGGAAGATAACCTTGAAAAATAAGTAACATCTCCCACATATAGATGATATGTTTGATTAGTATAAGATAATTTTATATTTTCTAAAATTAATCTTTGATCAGATTATTGCTGGTTGAAGATTAAAGGCCATGTCATGCCTAAAACTATTTTGGAAGTCATTCTAAAAATTTATTGATGTTTGGATTGACCATACCTTAAAACATTCATGAATCTAATGAATAGAAATATTTTTAAAATTATGTTTAGGCCTCCTCATTATAATGTTTCTTGATTATATACCAAAAAACAAGGAGGAATATTTCCAAAATATCATAATTGCATTGAATATTCATAAGAAGAACAGATTTTATGTGAAACTCTATATTTTTGGCTCAAGGTAGCATCCTTTAAACCTTTGCTAGTGAAACTACAATTTTGTTGATCCAGCTAAGGTAAAGATAATGATGGAAGTCTTTAGCGTAAGCAGAAAGTTTTAACTTACGCATCATAAATGTTCATTGAATAATAATAGTTGATGCCCGAGATAGATCAACATTAGCTGGACAATATTAATTTTAGAAGCCAAATCCACCATATATTAAATGACAAATCAGACAACAATTACAGATCAGACTCATGTGGCATGAATGAAAGATGTTGAATTGATACAAGATTAAGTTCAATATGAAATGACACCAACAACAACAACAACAACAACAAGCTTTTATCCCACTACGTGAGGTAGATATATAAATCATTTTTTTCCAATGTATCATATTAAGTGTCATAATCTGATTTAATCCTAATTTAATCCTAATAAATTAAAGTCAATTTTTATACTTCCTAATCAAGTCTTTTTAGATCTATCTCTACCATTCTTAAAAGTCAAATCTAATACATCTACTCTCCTAACTAGGCTGTCTCTAATCTTATCAGCCAATAGAGCTACTCCAACCTTACTTCATATATATTTTCATTTTGTCTCTAAGTGTAAAGCCTCTCATCCACTCGAGTATCTTCATCTCAATAACACTTAATTAGTATTTCTCTTTTATTGGCCAACATTCTACACCATAAAGCATTGCAGGCTTCACCATCATCTTATAAAATTTTCCCTTGAATCTAACACAACTAACTCGATGCATTCCTTCACTGCAACCATCCAACTTGAATTCTACTAATAATATCCCCATCTATATCACCATCAATTTGAACAATAGACTCGAGATATCTAAAGCATTTACTCTTTTTAATGAATTGATCACTCATTATCACCACTCCGCCACTAAATCTTCTACGACTAAAATTACACTCCATGTATTCATATTTAAATGTACTCAATTGAAAGCCTTTACACTCCATAATTTTAGTTTTTCTTGAACTCCCTCTCTAGTCATCAACAAGAAGAATATCATCAGCAAAAAGGATACATGATCGCTAAAAAAAACACATTTGAGTATACCATCCGTCATCTTTATTGAGATGGATAGAAGTATATTTTTTTATGAAGCAGATTGATATTTATTTTTAACCTTATTTCCCCTAATATTGTGTTAGGATTTATTTAGATCTGGGTTCTACTTCCTATGAATGCAAGCCTTCATAGTTAATTACCCCTCTTATCCTAATAAGAGAACACTCTTGATTAAGGTTGGAAACAATCATATCTTCCTAATATGAATCGGTGTTTAATGGTGTGAGTGGTATGGCATAGATGACTGTCTAAGAGAAATAGGAGAATAGTGCTGATCAACATCATAGGGCTATCTCAGGACTACATATTCTAGTCTACCAACATCAGAGGACTAGATGTAATGTTCAGAGAGTCTAATTAGTAGTCATGGGTTGCCTCATCTCAAATATCTTGAATAGACCAGAAGTTTAGCGTATGGATGTTCGCATGACAAACGTATGTATTGGACTTACATCTCCTAGAATGTCATATTTGCATTGCAAGCATGTGTTGGACTTACATCAACTAGAAAGTCATTAGATTGGACTTACATCCCTTTGGTATGTCAGGTTTATATAGATGATCACATAGTGAACTAATTATAGGGTGTTTGCATAGTAAAAGAATAGAAGACTGGGCTTGCATCTTTTTGGAATGCTAGGTTTATATAGGTGTTCATATGGTGAATTAATTATAGCGTGCTGACATAACGAACGAATAGAAGACTAGACTACATCCCTTCAGAATGCCAGGGTATAATGTGTTCGAATGGAAAATGATATAGATTGCTAATGTGTAGCGTATAGTAGTAAGTGGAGTTATCATTTAACTTAAAGCATATGTTGGGGGAAATGATGATGTGTCCGATCAAAATCTCATTGTTCCATCATCCTGACGCCCCCTACTTACTTAGGAGGAAGTAACAACGACCAAAGACTTGTCAACTTCTATGAGTTGCATCGTCCAAGGTGTCCTTGTAGACCTAGGATGAAGTTTGTCTAAAGAAACAAATCTAAGTCAACCTTAGCTAACAGAAGACTATTTTGCACGATCAAATATACCCTATGATTTATAACTCAAAGGAGAAGTCATTAAAAAGCATCTAGCGACCGTAATATAAATAAGTCACTGGCGCCACCCCGAAAAGTTCTGGTCATAACTGCATTTCATATGATACAATTTGACGGCAAAATCACGTGGATAGAGGACAAATGCCACATCCTTACTTGCATGAGATTATTTGAATGTGAAAATAGTGATATATTTAATTTTGACATTTTGCTCTTTTGTGAGGTATAATTTTCTTAATTTATCACCCCCGACAAACAGTTGTTGATAGATTGACAAATTATTTGCTTTTTATTTCTAATAATGAACTTCATTTGATTTGAAAATATTCCCTCTAGTTGAGCTCTACAATCAATACGGCTATCATCGGGGTAGATCTTGTCAACTTTGTATGTTTATTTACATAGGATCAGGTCTATGATTTGCATTTATGAATTTCAATTTGAAACCATTTAATATCAAAAAATTTCAAAGATCTTATCAAAGTGAAAAAATTATAATAACATTATTAAGTATTGTTGACTCAGACCCAGTTATAGGATCGAACCGAGAAATTAACCCGTCCTTAGACATTAAATTTAAATTTTAATACATGTGTCAAGGCACATGCAGGTATTTTTATAATATTAAAAAAAATTTCTGTTGAAATTGGAAGATTGATTTTACTTTTTAATTTAATCCTCAAATCCAACCTGCACAGCATATTCAAACATTAGAATTGTATCCAGAATCTTTAAATCCATGCACATGTAGTCAATTCAAACTTATTTTATGTTAACTCGCGAAGCATCCTCAAACACTGAACTTAGGTAATTGCCACTGTGTCAGGGCCCATGCGGGATACATTCGTTATTTAGCAAATTTATTATCGTTTGGCTACTACAGGAGTTAAAATTAAGATTGAATTAAATAATTATTTTCAACTCAAAATTTATAATGTTGGGAGAATAATGCCTCGATACTGAGAGGCTAGCGTGGTGGCACCACAAGATAAGGACTTTTGAATTTTTTTTTATAACTCGAGAAGGTCGGCGCTGCAGTGCTAAATTGGCAGTACTATGGCGCTATAAAATAGAAATTTTTGGCTTACTGCTCGAGAAGACAGCGTCACAACGCCTAATGGGCAACACTACGATGCTAAGTTAGATATTTTTGACTTGTAACCCAAGAAGGCAGTGTCGCGGCGCCATTATGGGCGACACTATGGCACTAAGTCAGAGATTTTTGACTTGTAACCCAAGAAGACAGCGCTGCGGTGCCCAATGGGTGGCACCTTGGCATTGCGTGATAGGATTTAGATTTTAGATTAATAAAAAGTAATGTTTTAAGTGCAGAAATATGATTACAAGATTAATGCAATGTCTTAGCACTTCAAATACAACGTTGTGGCGCTATATATAGATATTTTGATCCTACAAAACCCGAAAGGGCAGCGCTCAGGTGCTAAGGATGCAGCGTTGCGATGCTCTTGTTTAACGCTTTAGCTCCGTATAAGGTGTTGCAACACTATGATGCGAGATGCCATGTGTTCAAACTCCCAAGAGCTTACCGCAGCGGACCTATCTTCTAGGGCCGAGGCACTACAAGTCAAGAATTCCATTTTTAAGTAGTTTTCTTGAGAGAATTTAGTGATTTTTCTTAAATTTTGGCAAAGTATTAACTTAGCAGTGCTATGTTTACAAAATCTAGTGTAATACGCACTCCATATTCAATCCAAAATCAACAGAGAGAGGATTTTCATCTCATGTTGGAACCAAGTTTAACAACAGAAGCTTCAAATTTCAAGATTTTTGAGATTTTTGGTAGAATTTAGGCATTGGCAATGCCTATGATGTAATCAATACGATCTTATTATTCTCCCTTACTCCTGATCCAAGATCGGCGAAGGAAGGACTGTCATCTTGCACCAAAATGCAAGATCAACGGTGGAGGTCTTTAAAAATCGACAGCGTTTACAACGATTTTCTCACTTTTACTTCAATCATTTCAAGTGAGAAAAATAGAGTCCAAGAAAACATAGAGAGGATGTGCAGTGAAGAGAGTAAAGGGGAAGAGTGCAGAAGGATGCAGCATCTTAAGTGGGGAGTGAGAGTCCAAAAAGGGTGAGAGAGCAAAGTGTGCAGGCCTCCTTTTATAAAGAATAACTCCCCCTAACCATTCCCATACTCCCCTCTAGGCTGTTATTACTGAGGGGGGTAGCCATGGCGGTAATGGTTAGTACTTTTATGGATTTTTAAAAATTGAGGGACGGCAATAGCGCCTAGGCACTGTGATTGCAACACCGCAACGCTCCAAGTCAAGATGTTCTATTTATTTCATCATTTTTATGCAAACAATACACCAAGGTATATCCTCTTATAAATGTCTAGTAAGAACATCCATAAGTAAAGCAAAAAGATATGAACTTTATAAACTAATATTTGTTATAATTCATTGAAATATGAAATCGAATTTTTAAACACAAGTGATAATTCCAGTATACATATCATTAACGACTTGAATATAAGCAATATTAACTCCCTTACTTTATAAAGCTCTCAAACCACTTCTCTTCGAACTTTATCATATGTTTTCTCTAAATTAACAAATATCATACGTAGATCCTCCTTAATCTCTCCATACTTCAACATCAAACCTCTCAACAAATTTATAACATCCCTATTAGACCTACTTAGCATAAATCTAACTAGTTTTGAGAAACTTTTGTATCACGTTATAAACTATGCTCAATTACTCTCTCCCATAATTTTAATGTATGGCACATTAACTTAACTCTTCAATAATTTGCACACTCTTGTGCATCACCTTTATTCTTAAAAATAAAATCTAACAAACTATTTTTCCACTCATCTGACACCTTTTAATCTTTAATTAATATTAAAAAAATTCGTAAGTTAAAAAATTCTTTGATTTCTTAAGAATTTTCATACTTCTATTAGAATATCATCAAATCCTACTGCTTTTCCACACTTCATTTTTTTTAAAGTCTCTATAAACTTAGTTTTACTAATACGACCATAAAAATAAAAATCTTTATTTTTATTTAAGGTACTAAAATCGTTAAAGTTAATCATATTCTCGCAACATTCATTAAAAAGTTATTAAAATATCTCATCTACCTATGTTGAGTATCATCTTTTAAGAAAAGTACTTTATGATCTTCATCCTTAATGTATTTTACTTGAACTAAATCTTCTCTTATCTCGTTCTTAGCTAACTCATACATACATCTTTTGTCCTCTTTAATATCTATTCTATTATATAAATTACTAAATGCTAAATTATTTGCATCACATATTGCTTTCTTAGAATCCCCGGGTCATTCTATATCTTTCCTAATTCTTTAAGATTTTATATTTAAACTAATTTTTATAACAAAAATTCTCATTTTTAATCTTTTATTGCACATTTTGACTCCACCACCAACAGTTTTTGTTAATAGGAACTTTTTATTTTGATTTTTCAACATATTTTTTATAATTTATTTAATCTCACTTACATTAGCTTCCTAATGAACATCCTTCATCCTAAGATCTTGACTTACTCTTTTAAATAATTTTATCAGCATTCTTTAAATACCCCCATAATTTATTTTTTATCTTACAGCCCTTTATCTTAAAATTCAAAACTAGCAATTGATATCGGGTGCTTAAACTTTCACCCGGAATACATTACAATTTTTACAATATAAATGATATTTTTCTTATTAGTAAACTTATGATAATTATAATTTGTATTCAATGTTGGGAGCTGATTAACTATATGTTAAGGAGGATTTGCATGAGAAGTCGAATTATGGTAGGATTTCAAATGCATTAATTCATGCTTAAATTAAAAGTTATTATGTATATGAATTAATGTTAAGTTACGTACTCGCGTCATCGAGCACATTATGACCTAAATACTGAGATTAGACTTATAATGGCTAATTTAAATTCATGGTGATTGCTATTATTTTTACTACTTCTAGTGAATATTTTGTACATTACATTTAGACATTTCTATCATATTTTGTTCAAATATAAATGATTACTTGCACAGCCTATAATTATGTTTTACTAATTTACTACGATTATAATCAAAATGCCTTGATGTCATATACTTCATATTATACTGCTATGCATAATGAAAATATTTCAGCACAAGTATGTTAATTGCCAATAGAAAAATAATACATATGATAAGAAGAAAAATATCATACAATTTCTATAAATTGAATATTTTATGAACTTACGCAAGTAGGCAAAAATTCTGACAAGATAAGTCTTAGATAGGAAATTTTAGAATTTTCAACTCTTAGTATTGAGGTTGGACTAGACCAATTAATGTCAGGAGGTATTGTTGATATGAAGTCTAGATACGGCCACCAACAGATTCCCGATAAGCCGGATGATAACACTTATAGTTTATAAGAGTCAAACCTATAATAATATAAATGACAATTTTAATAAGATCGTGTGATTAAGAATTGATCAAATCTTTATGAAATCTATTTCCTATTTCTATAGTCATATCAGTTGTTTACTTTTTATATTTCACAGCTTTACAAACTATTGCTTAGTTCCTATAAATATAAGTATTGTCTTCCAGTTCTTACACATGCAAGCATACATTTACCTTCAGTTACTTTTATGTAAGTTCAACATGACATACACGTTATTTCTTCCGACGTATATTGGATTTATTTTAGCACTATTTGTCTTACTGGACTATTAACTTATAATATTACATGTTAAAAATTTCAGGCAAAAATAAAAAAATTAATGACTAGACAAGCCTTTTAATTTGTACAATTTTGGTGTATAATTTGGGAGACTATAAAGACTTTTTGAGTATGAATAATTTTGGTGCTTTGTATTTATGTTGATATCTAATATTACATGGTTTCAAATATGTGATTTAAATATGAAATGATTATTAGAAGAATTTGAAATATAAGAATTTATTCATGATGATTTAATAAGATTCAGTTTTCACATACTTGCCCCGATTCCTTCCATGTCGAGATGAGTTAGTGGAAGTTACGTCTAGCTAAATCGTCATATTCTGTCACACCTCAGGCAGACTCTAGAAAAAAGGAGGTCATTTGGGGTGTGGTAGATCTACATTTATACATTATAGTTTGGTTGAAAATAATATTTCTACTTCTAATTATTTTTGCTAACACCTTGAAATCTGTAGCCAAAATCATCTACATTATAACCAATAAAGTCAAACTTGCCTCTCCATTCTAATCAATGCACAAAAACATGACCAAAAAATTTTAAATATAAAAGGCATACCTCCTCTTCGATCAAAGCTTCATCAAAAAGACCAATATCAAGAGCTATAGATGATCATCGATTGATGATGTATATTACTGCATATTAACCCAAAATACCCTCGATAGTCTCATTCTTATAACCCATTTATTCAGTCTCATGTTCATTTTTTAACATCTAAGTTTTGTTAAAGAGATTATTGAGATTGTTCTCTTTATATGAATCTCATTTGTAGAATAGCTACTTCTAAACTATATCTTATCATACTCTCCACCATTGCCAAAACTTGATATTTTATTTTGGCACCAATTTCATTTTCATCTAAGTTTTTCCACCTCACATCTTACAAAAATAGCAAAGACATTAGATTGTTTTTTTATGAAATATATTCAATCTTTGTTGACCTCTATATAAGTTACATAAATCAAATCGAGCACAAATGGCGAACTCGGCGGACTACTTATGCAATGTCGTGCAAATTGAAGCCAAAATGACTCAATCGTCACCAGAATTGATCAAACGAACCTCTGATTCCAAAACGGACTTCGTGAATGCGTTCAGAGCATCAAAAATGATCGAAATATATGTTTCATGTAATCCGACGGTCAACCGATAGAGAAGACAAGTCGTAGACACTCCTACGCGCATGTCAAAGTCAAGAGGCTTCGACGACATCCGAACAACCTCCGTTCGCAAAATTGTTCGTGTCGTTATCATCGAAACATCAGAACATATCAAATGACACTATCTGCGATCAATTTGGACGAGTCTATGTGAGCGTCAAACGAGCGAATGTGGCAACACACATTTCAAGCTAAAACTGACCCAATTCGACACCAAAAAATTGATCAAATGATCTCCAATCGTGAAACGAACAACGCCAATGCATCTGGAACATCAAAACTATTTAGAATCGATAACCATATTGCATGGGGTTGTCGCACAATGAATTTCGACACAATCGGCACAAATTTCAAGATAATTTGCTTAATCCCCGTTTAATCCTTGTTGTCCACCTATCCATTCCCATCAAACGACATTTATACCTCCTCCTAATCGCAATTTATTTCTCCATATCTTCTTCATCGATATACACCAAAACCCAGATCCTTACATCCTATCATCTTCCTCATCTTACGACTCGCTCCCTCTTGTTTCTTAACAACAAAGCACGGCCACTCAGTGACCTCTTCCTTCTCTTCTCCTCTCTCTCTCTCTCTCTCTCTATTCTCTCTCAGGTTTAATTCTCTCTTCATTATTCCATCGCTAAACTAAACCCCATTCTATTCTCGCTTTGATCTCACGTAGGTTTTCCTCGCTCTCTATCGTAACCACACTAGTAACTCCCCACCTGTTAATCATAGCTGCTGATCAGGTTCTCTCGCTTTTGAACCAAATTAAGCACTCACCCATTGAACCTCCATCTTCACTATTCCTCATTAACAAGTCTGACTAACTAGTCAACCACCCACACAGCCGCCTCCACCTCACCTCTCTCGCAACCTTAGCTCCACTATGTCGAATCCCATCTATGTGTCGATCTCCTTACCCAAGCCTACTCAACCTCCTCTTCCCCTTTCTCTTTCTAAATAGAGAGAGAGATTGGCATTCCCCTCTCTAGCTCTCTCGCCCTCCCTCTTTCTTTCTCCCTCCAAAAAGAGAGTTCTCCCTCTCTTTCTCTCAATCCCTCTCCCTCTTTCTCCCTCTAGCTCCCCTTCTCATTTTCTCTCTCTACAAAATCAGCACAAAAACTATAATAGAGAGATAAAAAGTTCCTCCCTCTCCCTACTTTGATTTGCTTTGCTTTGAAATCCACGCACTGGCTTCAAAATTTGTGCAAATTCACATCCTTGATTTGCATGCCTAAGGTAAAAGTGTTAAAACCAATTAATACTCGCACACGTGATTCCAATGTAGCGGGAAAAATGCCTAGGAAACACACAAGTACCCGTGCACATTGTTCTAACGCACTAGAAACTTGTAATTTAAGTACTCGTGCACACTGTTCCAATGCGGCAAGAAAAATACTGTCTTGCATGTGCAGGTGATTGAAGCTTATGCATCGCTTCTTATAAGCACGATGGATTTGAAGACTTTAGGTCGCAATGTCACAAGACACTGATCATATACGCTTCTTATAAGCGTGGTGGGAAGGCCCAACACTCCCGATGTAGTCCATTAGGCAATAATGTTAGGATGCTGTCGAAATTTTATCAAAATTTAGACAAGTGAAACCCACAAAAAACAAAGTAAAAAAGACATTTGAAACCTAAATTGAAAAGTAAAATTAATATTAAATCAAATGTGAAATGAAAGGTTTTAAAATGAGAGTGGTTTGCACTCAAAAGAGCTTTGATGTAACATAAAATAAGGGTAAACTAAAGCTTCGATCATCAAATAAATACTTGAAATTATAATAATCATCACATCACTCAATTTCTTATGAAAGCTTAGAATTTTCATAGTTTGCTTATGAGTGAGAATGAAGCTTAATGAATCATCTACAAGCAATAGAATGGGACTTGATTGTTCCATAATGAGCATAAACTAGACTCATTGGTGGACAATTGGGCTTTATTATTGTTCAAATGGAATGGTTACATATGGCCAAAATGAACTCATACTGAATCCAAATGCAATATCATATGAGAAGTGGGATTCATATAGGATAACTATAGTCCTAAAATTAAAATAAGTTTGCAAGACATTGGCTCAAAAGATATAACGAAAGCAAAAGAAACCCGTAGTGAACTTGAAAATTTATCACCCAACAAAGGAGAAAATTCAAGCAAGGACTCTCATGAAATTCAGGGTGAATTAGAATGTTCAGCCGCAAGCAAGAACTTAACTTGATTCCTCATTTATGAATACAATCATGACATTTCAATGTAACTTGAATCATTACATCCCAAAGCGAATTGACTAAAAAAAATGATGGCAATGGAATGCATGAATAGATAGTGAGGAAACTAAATAGCTTTCTTAGAAGCTAAAGCAAGACAACATAACTCATTAACAAGTATGTGAATATAACTTATGACAAACTTGATAGATCATCAATAAGCACAAACGTGATTCTACTGAATAGCACAAATTCAGTAAAATAAGAAACAAATGTAAATGACAATGTCCGCTCAAAATCACAATTTCAATCCAAATGTTTAACACCATCAGACCTGCAGTACTATTATGCTAACAGACAGAAGACACTATTTGTGTACGAAATAGAAATGCTTGCACAATCTCTTTAACAATGAAATACATGTGCAAGAAATTGAATTTACATAGTTAAAGAGGTGTTTTCACATTCAAACTCACAACATAGCAATGTGTGTAAATAATCCAGAAACAAAATATTCACACACATTGCAAGAGAGCTTTATGTTAAATCATATCACAACAAAGTAAATGCTTGAAATATAAATAAACTTTCTAAAATTCATAAAAACATTTGAAATTAATCCACCAGCATGAGCCCCGACACTTGGATTAAAAGCCTAAACCTAGTGTATGAAGAGCTGCGCGGGTTAACTTGAGAAAAATTTAGATCGTCTGCACGTGCTCCGACCAACATATTGAATGCTCCATTGCATGATCTGAGAATGTTGTGTAGGCTCAAATTAAAATCAATCTGAGCTCATTCTAACCTCGAGAATCATGCAATTATTTTTAATGATTAGCTAATTTTCATAAAAATATAATATCTCTTTTCTCAAAAGTAAAACTCAAATCGATACCATGCACATTCTTGAGTGGATCATCCCATATATAATGCAGGAGTCATGAGTCTTGGCTGATTAGTTTGATCCTCATAAGAATTGGAGTCAACAGGACTAGTCACATCACTAAAGGGTCGCTCTTAAACTGAAGATTTTATTTTATATTTACATACAACCATCAATGATAATAACAAAAAAATTTCATATCCAAAATGAAACTCTCAACATCAGATTGGAAACATGATGATGGATCCCAAGACCCGATCCTTTGCTAGTTGGAAAAATCTATATCCCCAATTATGACTGTGTTGATTGAGGATATCAACCAAAAGTATCATCATTATAAAATATCTATAATATTAATGTCCAATCATCCCAAATTCAATTTTCCAAGATATAAGCCTAGAGTTGATCATCTATTATTAGATTAATAAAGTTGGCAAGATCTAAGATAATAAATTGAATGATTAAGTTTAACTACCCAAATGATGATCACGCTACATGAACATCTCAACTTGAAGATATCACCATCAAATTACATTCAGTTTCAAATCAATCTATGTTCAAACTTAACAAAAAAATACAAATAATGCTAAACTTAAGATGATTAAATGAAATTCAATATTTTAAAGTTTAAAGCACAATCCACTTAATCCACTCAATCCACCTTCCGCAATCATTTGTCATAGGTGACAAATTAAGAAAACTTTAGCTCACAAAGAAGTTAACATCACATGTACAATTTCATGCTAGTAAGGATATGGCTCATCTTTTGTCCATATAATTTGGTAGGCTCCACATATGATGCGGTTACAATCAGGATCCTCTGATCGGGTGACTTGACTCCTCGATGACCACACTATCTTACGGTCATGCTATAGCCCATATGTTCCCCAATGATTCTGCCCCTTGAGATGTAAATCATATGATGCATTTGATAGGGAAAAATCCTCTCTTAGCTAAGGTGAACTAAAAGTTGTTTCCTTAGGCAATCATCAACCAAGCTCTACAAGATTCTTAGTCAACACAATTAATGGCCACTAACAAGGATCATTCGGTCAAGTTGGGTCGATTACCTCCCTAACTAAGTAGACCAAAAAACATGATAGCCCAGGATGACGAAACTATAGAATCTTGATCAGGGCGTCACCATTCTCCAACCATCTACTTTAAGTCTACAGTGACAAATTTCATAAATTTTAAACTCAAAAACTCCACACACTACTACTATATGCTATGCAATTAGCGGCCCAACAAGTAGCCTTAATCGAAAGTTCTCTCACAGCATTGCGAGAGATAATTAACTAAAAATGCTTGCGCCTGTAGAAAACCTGTAACTAGATTTAAAGTCCTCACAAAATGAGGACAAAATCTCTAAATAGTGACTAATCTACAATCCATATGCCTTCTGAAAATTTGACAGACACGAATTGAAACTTTCTTCATCGAGAGATCGGACGCTAATTTTCAAAGCCCACAATCTTCCTAAAAAAATCATTTATAAAAGTATAAAGTACATAAAACCACAAGGATGATCCTCATACACCAACGTATCAATTCTAGTTTTTTGGATCTTAGTTCTATTCCACCCTTTAAGAAATTTATGATCTTTACTTTCCAAGTATGCAATCATCATAAAAACTAGGTTTAAGAGATTTTAAATTTAGGAATTTCTCTTTGGTGTGTAAGACTGTCTTGCTAATAAATGTTAATCTTTGTTGCCAAATGTTTTGTATCCACACTTGAGCTTGTTTCAATAAAAGGTGTTCATGCACTTGAAGTTATAAAAAATGTTGGTTTTGTTACCTCATGTTTCAACCATTACTCAATTAGTTGGCATTCAATCTTCCATAATGAACATAGTGTTACACCTTTAAGTAGCTAACTTGTAGAGATTAGGTACCTCACAAACTAGAAATGTGCAAAGTTTTTGGGTTGTCTCATTTACAACTTTAAGTACCGTATCCCTGATGTTCAAAATGATTAAGTAGTCATCATTAAATAGAAATACCTTTCCATAATTTCAAGAACTTCACAATAATTCTTTATAAGAGGAGTAGAAGGATTCCATTGAGTTTAAAATCCATAATTACATTGAACTACTAGCACTATGAATCAATTCATCTTGAATGTCTTTTGTATCAACATGCACTGCTTCTTTTTTATGCTTTTGCCCTTACTCTTGCTTTCTTTTGCCATAATTTTTTATTGCATCCTAGAATTCCATAATTTTAGCATCCATCAGAGCAACTTCAAGATTTACTTATATTATAATGTGTGATTACTCTTACTTCAACACTTAAATCTACCTCTTTCTTGAAGATTGTTTTTATTTTGAGGTATGCTACAATTATCAATATGCAAATCAAAAGATGAAGATATTTCACTTGGCTTACTTCGCCAAATTTTTTTAATAAGAAAAAGGTCTCTACCATCATATAATTTTAATTTATTTAATCCGTATGAATTGTTGACAGCCACCACAAAACTATTGTAACTTTTGGATAATGATGTCAAAGTTGATATCCGTTGAGCTTAATTGACTTGTAGTCAAGTTTAACTTTCATGTGCTCAACAATAAAAGTTCATTCAAAAATGTTGAGGTTAGAAATTTCTGCATATGGAGAACCTTATGGACAATGTGTACATGTCTGATAATACCTTCAACATGCTTGCTTTATTCTGTTCATTGAGAATGATGAAGGCAACATTCTTGATTGGAGACAAGTACATAACCTAATACTTGTCTGCTTTCGACTGCTCATCAACTCCCACTCCACTTGATCATTAGCGAAAGGCATTGATCCCTTCAAAAAATCATGAAGTTTTTTTTGATAAAAATAATCTTCTAAATATCTTCTAATAGTAGAAGTCCCTACTTAAAAATATATCTATCTTGGTCCTCTTGTCTTACACTCAAATACAAAAACTTGCTTAACAAAAGTTTTAATACTAATTGTCAAGATAGCGGTAATGACCAAAAGTACGAATAGGAGAAACCAAACATAGCAAATGCATAACCACGTGCACACATAAAATTTAAATAGTTTGATGAGAACAATCAAATTCCTCAGCCGCAAAGAGATTGAATGATCCAATAAGCTTCAAAAGAGATACATGAAGAGAGTGTAATTTATATAGAATTAGATATAAAGCCAGAAGTATTATTTTTCCATTATCAATGCTGCGAGAGAACACAACCACCTATCTTAAATATAAGAGATGGATGTGGAAATGAAGACATTACTACTACAGTTACTTTCTTCCTCCATCTATTGTAAGAGTCCAAATTATAGCTTATCCTTGTTATGACTGGCTTCTCTTGTTGGAACCAACAAAACCATCTCATAAACATGCTGAAAAATGCATCTTAAAAAACACCCAAAAAATTCACTAAACCTCTCTCTCCTTCTCTTCCTTATTAGTTTGCTGTTATAGAATGTCAAGCCCCTCCTCCTAAAGCAATATTTAAAGTTTTAACATGGTATGAGCTTAAAAACATCGAATTAATTACAAGAACACAATTTTACATGATCTCTTAAAGTCCACAAAAGATCATGAAACCAACAAAGAAGAAATTTGCAAATATCAATCTAATATTGGCAATTATTTGCGATAAATAGGTAATAAGTAGGAGACCTCAATCATATTTTGTAGAGATTTGATAAATAAAAAACTTTCTCCAAATCTTAAACATCAAATGTGGAGCAACTTAAATTATATGAGGAAATAGAATACTAATGAGTCAATGTAAGATCTTTTATAATACAATAATGCTGTAATTGTAAAGTATCAAAAAAGCACAAACTAGAAATAGAGGGAAACTGCCAAATTAGTAAAGGGGAGAACTGCAACTTACAAATCTAAGGAAGATCACGACAGACAAAGCAATTATACCTCCAAGAAGAATATGAAAACCGTTTCTTGCAGTTTTCTGCGCATTCAAGTAAAACTTTTTTAAAAAAAGAACTAGCAATCAAATACCAATGCAGTAGAAGCAATGACAAAGATAAAGCTAAAAAGTTGCATAAGTTATTATCGAACAATACTAGTTAACATTTGCACAAAGTAATTACCATCTAAAGTTCATGGAGTGACAAGTTTAGCTCCCAAAGTACTCTATCAGCATAAATTTTTGCATGCAAATAATATGGATAACTAGTCCCATGAGCAAAGAGTAGGGTAAGCGTTAGCTCCCTTAATAGTTAAGTGTCGCCTCTTACACTTTCTTACTCTACTCTCTTACATTCTCTTCCCTAATTCCTTCTGCTTGTTAAATTTCCTTTGATTATATATTCTTCTGAACTTCGACATCTTCTTTCTTGCAGCCCTTCGCACAACTTCACATCCTTCCTTTGCCCTCCCTCCCACACTGGCTTCCATATGCCTCTTCCCTACAGAATTAAGCATGATTCAGTTAGATTCCATGCATTCTCCACTAGATTAAAGCAAGGTCCATTAGGTTCCAAGCAGGATACTAAGTGGTCAATGAAATCAAAAGTACCTCTCAATATTCTAAGACTACCCTCCATCTTTACCTCTCTCTTTCGTTTGACTCAGATACACAATACACACTCGAATCAAAGAGGATCTGAAATGATCTGCGTAATCTAGTATAGAAACAAACTAATTCATCAGGATCCAACAAGTTCCGTCAGGCTCCCTAGATTGGCAACTTCACATATTCCCCCAGTATACCATTGAACACTTTCTACTCTCTTCCTTAAAATTTAATTGAAATTAAAAGTTTCTAAAAGCTCCAATTTTCTCCATGCTGAATATATTGGAGACTTTAAGAACCAAATTAGCAGTATGTCATGGGTAAATTGCAAAAAGATTTCTCAAATTTGGGACAAGTAAAAAGTGTAATCTCAAGATTAACATTTTTCCTGTGGGCATCTCGAGGGTTTGGTTCTTTCATTTGTGTACTATTTTGTGAGATAATATAACTCTTTGGGTCATTGAGCCTAAAAAAAGCATCCATCACAAGTTGCAAGAAAGAATACAACGCCAACTGTTTTTTCTGCAGACTACATACCATTCCAAGTTTGTGAAAAAAATAAGAAACAAATAACAGGTGCTGCCAGTGTTTAAAGCACGTTGAGCAGGATTGCTCGCTGCTTACATTGTTAAATACAGAGTCAAATTCACATTTTTTTTTTCAAGTTTGGTAGTCATCCAATTTTGAATTATTTCACACTTAAAATTCAAAATTGATGACGAAAGGTCATTTAAAAAATATTTCTTTTCTAAACATATCCCTTCATCTTAACCTATAAAAAAAGAGAATTCATGTGTGAAGGCATCCAAATTTTTGTATCTTTTCCTAAGCTCTTTATAAAAGAGAAATATAGTGAGATCCTAGTGTGGCCATGGTAATAGGTAAGACGTCAAACCACGGAAATCTTAGTGTATTCTCTTTCTATGTGTGTGAAATTGTGTTCTCTACTTCTCTCCCTTTCCTTTTCACTCTTAATCTCCCAACAATTGATATCAAAGCAAGGTTTTGCTAAAAGGAGGAAGAGATTGTTGTTGAGGGGAAGATCTAAATCGACAAGTTCGATGAGAAGGACTTTGATTTCTAGAAGATGGAGACAAGGAACTATCTGTACCAAAAGAAGCTGCACAAACCTCTTCTAGGTCGGAAGCTAGAGAAAACAAGCCAAGCTAAGAAGAATGGGAGTCAAAATAGGAGGAGTGTCTATTGCTGATAGCATATATGAATTCAATGTGATTACGACTCAATTGAGATCAGTAAATATCACGTTCGATGATGAAGTCAAGGCACTAATCTTGTTGTTGTCCCTATAGGAGAGTTGGTCTACAACAGTGACTGTTGTGAGTAGTTCATTAAATAGCACCAAATTAAAGTTGACTGATATCCAAGACCTGATTCTAAGCAAGACATTCACAGAAGATAGTATGGAGAATGCTCTATCTCAGGCTCTACTTTGAGCATCAAGAGTAAAGGAAGAAGCACGAGCAAAAGACAATAATTAGGAAAAGTCAAAGTCCAGAAGCAAGTCCAAGAATCATAAGAATATTATCTGTTGGAATTGTCAGAAGAAAAGACACTTCTCAAGTTAATGCAAAACACTTAAAAAGAAAAAGAATCAGCAACAAGATGAGGAGTTCACAAACTTACTAATTGAAGATACCTTTGAAGCACTCATGTTATGTCAAGAGTCTTATTAGTCTTAGATTCTTGACTAAGGTGTATCGTTTCATTCTACACCTTGTCATGAATTATTACATAACTATATTACAAAAAATTTGGCAAAATCTATCTTGTAGATGATGAGCCGCTAAGATCATCGGGAAGGGAGAAGTCTAGATTAAAATTAGAAATGGAATAAGATGGTTCTTACATGAGGCAAGATATGTCCCAAGCCTCAAGAGGAACTTGATATCAATGAGTCAGGTCGACAATTGTGGATACACTATAGTGATTGGTGATGGTTCCTAGAAGATGTCTAAAGAACATTAGTCGTGGCTAGAGGCAAGAAGGGCAACATTGTACATAACCTCAAAAGTAAAGATCTAGTGAAAGTTGTTAATAGTGAGAGCACAGAATTGTGACATCAAAGACTTAGCCACATAAGCAAGAAAGAATAAAGATCATGGTATCAAAAGGAAAGCTTTCAGATCTAAAGTCTGTGAACTTGGAGTAATGCGAGAACTGTGCTCTTAACAAGTAGAGAAACTTCAGTTTTCTAAAAAATTTAAAGACCTCTAAATCTGAAAAACTTGAATTAATGTACTCTAATGTTTGGGGGCTAGCTCTGATCCAATCCCTTGATGGCTCATTATATTACATCACATTTATTGATAACTCAATAAAAAAAACATGAGTTTATTTTTTAAAAAATAAATATAATCTATTTATTAAGAGGTTCGACAAGTCCAACATTATTTTATTGCTTTATATTGACAGTATGTTGGTTACGGGAGCAAGCAAAATAAAAATTTAATAAGTTAAAAAATCAACTACTAAAAGAATTTGAAATGAAAGACTTAAGAGCAGCAAAGAAATTCCTTGATATGAGGATTACTAAAGATAAATCTAAAGAAACTTTGGAGTTATCCTAGTAGAAGTACATCCAAAAAATCATGAATTAATTCAATGTTCAAAATGCGAATCTAAGAGAGACTCTCTTGGGTAATCATTTCAAGTTATTTAAAGAGCAATCACCAAAGTCTGACGAAGAGCAAAAACACGCAAAGAAGGTGCCATACTTGTCTACACTTGGCAATTTGATGTATGTTATGGTACTAGATGAGACATAGCTCATGGGTAATCATTTCAAGTTATATAAAGAAGTACATCCAAAAAATTATGAATCAATTCAATGTTTAGAATGCGAATCTAAGAGAGACTCTCTTGGGTACAACAACAACAACAACAACAAGCCTTAAATCCCACTAGGTGGGGTCGGCTACATAAATCTTTCGTCTCCATTGTGTCCTATTATGTGTCAAATTCTCATTTAATTCAAGTATACTAAGATCATTTTTTATACATCTTAACCAAGTCTTTTTAGGTCTACCTCTATCTTTCTTAACATAAGAAATCTAATACATATACTCCTAATCATCGACTCGACGCTTTATGTGGCCAAACCATCTGCGACTCCCTAATCTTATCTACCACTGGAGCTACTCCAACTTTTCCTAACATACTCATTTTGCATTCTATCTCTAAGGGTAAAGCCACTCATACACTGAGCATCCTCATCTCTGTAACACTTAACTTAGTCTTATGTTTCTCTTTTATTGGCCAACATTCTGCACCATAAGTCATTGCAGGTCTTACCACCATCTATTTATTAAGAGACTCTCTTGGGTAATCATTTTAATTTATCTAAAGAGCAGTCACCAAAATCTGACGAAGAGCAAAAACATGTGAAGAAGGTACCATACTTTCCTACACTCAAAAGTTTTATATATGTTATGGTGTATACTAGACGAGACATAGCTCGTGCAATGGGAGTCGTGAGTAGATTTTCTCCTAAACTCCTTATAAAAGTGAAATATAGTGAGATCCTTGTGTGACCATTGATGTAGACAAGGCATTGAATCACATATATATTTTTTTGTATTCTCTTCCTGTATATGTGAGATTATGTTCTCTACTTTTCATCTTCTCTTTCTCCTATCTTAATCTCTCAACATACATTTGGCCCGCTCCTACAATTGGGGTTTTCTCTTGCAACTCTCTTTCCCCTCTCCCACTCCCTACAACCACTTAACTCATGTACTATATGTTTTGAGTAAGATATATGGTTCATATCTCTTAAAAACTGGCAAGGCTAATGCTTAAAACCTTTTTTGATCTAAATGCATTTAACATTACATCAATAAATTTTCAAAGATTTCAAAGTATTCAAATAATTAAAGTAAAAAATTAAATAAATATATTATAACCAAAGAGTATGTAAACACACAATAGAGTTACAAATATAGAAAAAACATAGAAAAGAGATGTGCTAAGAGAGAAAATCTCTAAAAATTTTACTAAGAATACACTAGGATATACAATGATGAGGATTGAGGTAACCCCTTTTACAATATTTGACCACATATTTATATATTTAGGTCATTATAATACCTTTTATATTTATATTTTTTTCCATTACATATTACAAATAAATCCCAAGATTATCTTTCAACTATTTGCATGTGATCAATTTAGTCTCAAAGTATCACATTATACTAATTTAATCCCCAACCATACAAATTGATCCAAAATAATCTCTCATATAGAAATAATGATACAAAATAGATCCCAATTTTGTCCCTCAACTATACAAAATTGATCACAATTTAAGGCATGTTTGGTACAACGACAGGATAGAGGTACGGCTAAAGACATACCATTACAAGCGTTTGGGGCAGCGAATCTCCTCAATTTCAATGGAACATCACGGCCAGAAAATATGATCTACGAGATCTCCCTTAGCCCTACGGCTCATGCATTCCACCTTTTATTTTTTTTCCAACTTTGCCCCTTAGCAAAGCTTCAATTGATGCACAAAAACCTAATATTTGCTCATTACTTTGTCCAACCTCACTTTCCTGGCTAAGGCATCAGCAACCCTTCAAATTCCCTTCAACAACAAAGCAACGAGCAGCGATGGCCCCAAAGCTTAAGTATGAGAACACCTATTGTTTCTTAAGACAGTGCTTTGCAGCATGTTGGTACTTCTCTGCTTGTCCAGTTTTTCTTATGAATTGATCTTTAAATACTCACTTTTGTTTTAGAGCTTGGAAATGATAGTTTTTCTGGTTTTCATGATTAAATTTTTTTCGTTTTTTCAACCCAACACCTGTTGGTCTTAAGTTATATCTGTGAAGCTTGCAGATCAAGTGATGGATCGGGCATTTCATTTTTATTTAAAAGACCATCACAACCAAGACATACTTTGAACAATACTCGCTTTTGACATGGTGCTTTAAGAGGCGACTATTTGTATGTGTTAATAAGTTAACATGAATTACTCAATGCTCGGGTATTTCTCGGGAGCAATTTTTCTACATATTGATCTTGTTTAAACACTTACTTTTGTTTTGGAGCTTGTGCAATGATAGTTTGTCTGGTCTTCTTGATTAAAATGTTTGGCAAAGTGGCGGAACATCTATTGGTCACTAGTTGTATTTGTGAATGTTTCACTTCGGGTGATGGATCGAGTATTTCATTTTTATTTGAAAGATAGACACAACCAAGCCATACTTTACACAATGCTCGGGTAATTCATGGTGCTTTAAGAGGTGATTGTATATATTGATAAGTTGAACATGAATAATTGGTTTTCACAATGCTCGGGTATTTCTCGAGTGCAATTTTTCTACAGATTGATCATATTTAATCACTCAATTTTGTTATGGAACTTGGGCAATGATAGTTCTTCTGGTCTTCTTGATTAAAATGATTGATTTGCTCAACCCAACACCTCTTGATTCAGGTTGAATCTGCAATGTTTCGTTTTCGAATCAGGTGATAGAGCGGGTATTTCATCTTATATGTCACTGTGAATGAAACAAATATCTTATTCGTTGTTTTTTAGCACTAATTTTCTCCCCTTTTTTTTTTTTGCATCTTATATGTTGATCAACAAAATGGCTCTTTCCATTTTGTTGTTTTCGTTCAATTAAAGCACTAGAGGAATTTGGGTGAATTCAACTAATTAATTTTCGGTGTATTAGAACAATGCTAACTAAAAAAAATACTAAATCACTTTGGCCATATTTTTAGCTGTTCACTGAGATTGATGTATGTGACTTATGATTTTTCTTATATTAAAATGTGTTAATAACTCTTTTGTTGCATATTTAAATTTGTCATATGTAGTTCACAAAATAACTTTCCAGTGTCACCTCCAAATTTTATTTTAATTATAAATTTTATATTAAATTTTTTATATATTAAAATATAAGACTCCAAAAATTATGGAAAAAATAGCTAATAAATAATACATCATGCTAAATCACACTGCTGAAAATGATTTATAAAACATATAACAGATGATTATAGAAAAGTTGATTTTATAAATCTTAAAGACAATAAATCCACAAAGAACCTCTTATTCTAATACATATTATACACATAAAAATTCATTAAAAAATATTTAAAATAGAGTTTAGGATTGTCTATGATGTGATGGAGATGGTTAATCGGACATAAAATATATCTCGAAAATTTAATTAAAAGAAGTAAAATTGATTTCAACATTAAAAAAATTCTCTCTGAATCAAAATAACAAAAAATTGATAAATAAAACAGGTATAAAATCAATTCTAACAATTCATTCAAGGACAATAAATATAAACATCTAAGTCTTACCAATTCCAAATCAGATCATCATAGATGGACTCAAACACTATAGAAGCAATCATTACATGATTTCTAGCGCAAAGCTTTTATTTTCTTAATAAACTCTAAGGCTGCTAGTTTAGCTCGAAAATCGCGGATCGCTCTAAAATTGGATCGGATCGAGATCGAATCAATTACATTAAGCCAAGCTATGAGCCAAAGATTTAGATCAAACTTTTTTTAGCCGGGCACAGATCGGATCAAACCAGAATTGGATCGGATCGAGATCGAATCGATTACATTAAGCCAAGCTATGAGCCAAAGATTTAGATCAAACTTTTTTTAGCCGGGCACAGATCGAATCGAACCAGCTCGAGATCGAATCAAATTTATCTATTATAAAAATATTTAAATTCATATATAATACTTTTAAATTTATATATAATACTTTTAAGTTTATAATAATAAAATTATTCATAAAATTAAGATATAGAATTATAACTTATAATCTTTTAAAATAAATAAAATATATTTATAAGTAATAATATCATTTCTTTGAAAATCATATTTTTTTAATTTCATGAACTTAATTCTATTTTTTAAAAATTTTAGTAATCATTTTTATTAAATTCAAGCTACACGACCAAAATGAGCCAACTCCATTCGAATTCGAGCAAAAAAAGATGAAAATGTTCAATTCGAGCCGGCTCGAAATCAAAACGAGTCAGCTCGAATTCGATTAGAAAACAAGTCGAACTGGCTCGAAATCGAATGATTCGAGCTATGAGCCGATCTCGAGCCGCCAAAAATATTTCAAATTTGATCATTCTAAATGTTAATGCCTCTAATCAACTCAAATTCTAAAATAATCATCCAATTTATAATACCCATAGACCTCTAACTCAAAACATCAACCACAATATTAGCTTTTTTAAGACAACATTATATAATAAGATTATAATTTTTAATCAACTCAAGCCATCTTCATTACCTTAAAATTAACTCTTTCTATATGAAAATATATTTCAAACTTTCACTATCAAAAAATAATTTACATTTCACCACACACAAATGTCTCCAAATCTTTAAAATAAATACTGCAGCTGCCAATTCCAAAACATAAGTTAAATCAATTATTTCATACAGTTTCAATCATCTTAATGCAAAAGCTATTTAAACATAATGGATTAAATACAACTATTTATATGACAGCATACATAATAAAATCATTAAATTGAACAACAAAACTTATAATAAACTTTATACGTAATTAACACATGCTAGATAACTAATATACATTATAAACATTCTTCTTTGATATAACAAACTTATACATCAAAACACCAAGAAGAATGATAAATTTGATCACTTTACTATGACCCAACTTGTTTTTTAAATTTGATCACTTTACTATGACCCAACTTGTTTTTTTCCCTTACCGGAAACAATAGCCAGGGTACCATCAGGTGAGCTATAAAGCTCAAAAATATAAAATTATAATTTAAAGCTTAAAATACAAGGAAAATAATAATAAATATGTTGATTGTTTAAACCAACATTGAGTATTAACAATCATAGATAAACCTAACTCAATGCAATAAACATCTAATTAAAGCATGATCAAACAATTGAACATCTAAAAAACAAAATCATAAATATTAGGTGTGAATGTTTGCAAAAAATAAAAATATTATTCCCAGACATCCAATCATTTAATGCATTATACTAGTACCACATGATCTAACCTTCCATAGACTTCTTTTTTAACATCAATATCATAACTTACATAATATAATTAGCATTACTATGTATATGTCATCATTAATCTGTATCAACCTGTATCCAAGGCATAAATATGCAATAGATGAACAAATGATTTCTTAAATATGCATGGTAGGCTATGAGACCTACAAAATATGAAAATAACAAATGAAAATAACAAGTAATTATTTTAAACAGGAAAACATATGGAATGAATTAGTCTTCTTGATAATAATAGATAGTATAAACATGCTCAACATCAAGAAGTAGACACAAGTATACATATAAAAGTATATAATTGTAAATTTTAATAAACATTAAGTGTAAGAATATTTTGTTCCCTACAATATAGATTGAATATCTCACTACCAACAATGGATCCACCTTAGAGTTTTTTTTTTTTAATTTTATCATCTAAAAATCTTGATCCTTTGCATACAACTTATAAAAATATTAATTTTCCTCAAGTTATTAATTTTCTAATTTGACCCCTTAAAGTTAAATCAAAATTACCTCAAAATAATACTTTTAATAAAAGTCTCAATGTGTACCAAGCTTAAATCAAACACAATTACTACAAGTAAAATGTAAAAAATCAGATTTCACCTAAATTGTAGATTTCTTCTTGATTTCATCATACTAACTTTTTCCTTGTAGTTTATTTTACAAATGTTCAACTGGACAAGAACAATAAACATGCCACCTAGTGAGCTTAATGAGTTGCCATTTGGACTATTATTGATAGGTACAATCCCAATGGATTGTTAAGATTGATAGCAGGCCTAAACAGCATGAGATGTTGAAAAAACGTGATGTATATCATGATTTCTTCACATGTCCTCCCACGTATCATGATTATACCCTTGATTCTTTCATCTTTAATGATCCTGTAAAACGGATCACTACCAACAAACTGAATGTGGTAAATATAATCCTTTGGACAACACTTTAGACCAGATCAAATCATACAATTTGTGATATTTTACAGCCAACAATCGATTCTATCAAAGAGATTGAGTAATCACGATTATTACTTCACTCACACCCACAATTAAGCTCATTAAACTATCTAAAGGCCCATTTATAAGTTGGATTCCTAGTCCTACATACAAATATGTGACATGAGATAGATACATTTTGCCAATGCACAAGAATATATTTCAAGCAGGTGAAGTTTACGAGACAATGTATGCATCTAGATTGATTTTGAGAGCATCCCTCCATGGCTTAAGACATGGTTGAGTTCTAAGACTAGTAATAACACTTGTTGGGTTGACCTCTAGGAGTTAAGGATTGCACTAGGACAACTATAAGTTTGTCAGGAGTTCCAGACTTTAGTCTTTATTATGAAGAGTGCATCACTCATAATGATGAGTTCTCCTATCGACAAACTTCAACTAATAGAAACCAACAAGAAAAATTAATTGTCTCCCGCTTATCCTGAGCTTCTAAGCCATTGTCGTTAGACTTAAAAAATGATAGACTTGTCACCATTCATATAAATGCTTAAGCCTATTTCAACATATTGTGTCATTGAATGACCCTTTTGAGTATAGCTCACAATATGATAGTTATTAATACAAGATGTATTGCCATATTTGTCATTTGGACATTTATCTCAAGTAATATCAAGTATGAACAAAGACTTGATTCTAACATGATTATTAGTGACCTAGTAGTGTACTTCTATGCTTCCTATTAGAAAAAGATTCATGTGATCCAATGCCCTGTTAACAACCAATTGGATCTCTCAAGGTGACCAGCTTAAATCTTATACTATTAGCCAAGCTATACAAAGTTTATATCTTATTTCTAAGGCTATCTCTCGTGATTTGTGAGATCTTCATTTTTCTTAGTAGTACATAATCGCTTTAGTTCATCTTCACACCTATGAAGCTTTGGCCCATTCGGTGTATATATTATACTTTCTGAAAATAGGATATCTCATAAACATTAAGTTATCACATCCATCATCTATTTGGTGGCCAATTTTAAAAGTTGTCGAACACTTTATTTGCATGCAATCTAGTTGGCTATATTATCGTGTTGGCTACTCAATTATTTTGGAAAGATATTAGCCCAACTCAGTAGCTCATCAGTAAGGATATTCTTAAGCGATCACTAACAATGGAAGATTGTCCATCCCAAGAATAATTGATACTTGACATTTGGACTCAATACCTGCTTTGAGACTCAATTTCATGTAGGTATAATGACATGACATTGGTTCTCAATTTTATACGGCTCCTAACATTAACTATACGAGGATCAATTATACTCGCCTAACTTGAGTTATCTTTTGTTCCTATGGAACATGGCGCTTGAAATTACGAATGCCAGGTGAGTTTAATCGGATTCAAATACATCAACAAAATTATTTACAAGCTAATAATAATGAAGGTAACCTTATTATTGCTCACTTCTCTCTTCGATCTTTTATTTAAGTAATTTAATTGTTCGTCGCTTTTAACTTTATTGTTTATGCTATTTCATATGTTTCCTTGTTCTACGTGCAGATAGAAGGGGTGATGATGCCACTATTCTGTGATGGAATTTAATGACGCCACTACTCTGTAAATCCTGCAATACTAACATTATCAAACTGTATTCAGCAGCTCATCAGTTCCAGTATAGAATCATGTCCTACTGCTGGTACTTGACACTATTCTAGTTGCAATAACAAACATAAAACAAGAATAAAATGAATGGAGGAAAACACAATGCAGTAGATTTACAATCCTAAGTACAAAGGTATGAATGAAGATTTTGAAAACATCTGCAAATGACCCATCATATCTAATTTTATGAACAGATTATGTACACGGTAGGAAAGTTCATGCAGATTGTTAATCACTTTCCAGGAACTCTGAGATCTCCTATATATAACACAAGATTGAACCAAATCGCACAAGTGAACAGTAACCATGTTACATGGTTGTGTTGACTTTAGTTTTTTATCATAAGAGAAATCACAATGCGATAGCATTTTGTGCTTTTTAATTAAATCTAAAATTAAAACTTCTTGGTTGTAATTGTCATAACTTGTAGACGAGCCTGTCATATGTCAGTATTTTTTTTAGGAACAATTTATCACGTAACACTGAAATTATACTATTTTTTACTATTTACAAACTAACACCCACCACCCTCCACAATTTGCAATACAAATGCCCAAACCTAGAAAATAGACAAGTTGACAGTTAGTTTCATGAATAGTCAAATTTTTGGCGGTGTTTTGTTTTTTTCTTTTTTAACAAGCACCATGCATTTCATTTATCTTCTTTTTACCTTTCAAAAAAGCAGAACAGGGAATGAAGCAAAATAATTAACTTACATTATTGTCTCTTAAGAAGTTCACAAAAGAATCAGTCATCCAAGGGATATCTGAAGCATTTTAGTCGTGAAAAATAATCAATGTAAACTAGGAACTGAAAGAATAATGTCTACTTTTGAAGCGATAACAAAATCTATCAATAGCTAATATCATTACAATGAAACAAATGGATGACAACAGTTTATGTCAGCTATTAAGCAGCCAGGGCCAAACAAAATTAAAACATACCTTCCCTACATGAGGAGCAATAAGCCAAGCAAGAGTTACAGTTAGCAAACCAGTGGCAATAAGAATCCCAGTACCTTCCACTGCCCATGTTGTTGTTGGGTTTTCCACTGCGACAATATTTTCAGTGGGGACATTTGATGGCTGATTTTCTATAGCTTCCTGCGGAACTGCAACAGCATTATTTTGGGGATTGAACCAAAATGATACCTCGTTGAGTCTCTGTCTCCTAACAGCAGCTAAAGCATCAGGATCTACACCTGAATTTGTCCCCAAATGGATGTGTGCTAGCTCACCCCTTGCAGTCTTTTCCCTTAATGATTCATACTCCTTCAGAGAAGACACAACCTTTACAAAGTCTTTAGGTCTTATATTTTTGCAAAGAGTTCCACATATTTCACAAATGGTAGATCCGTGGCTAATAAACCACTTCAATGCACAAGCATAGTGTGCAAGAGCAAGGTCATTTTTGCAAGAACACCCAATATTTACTAGTGTGTTTTGATAATCATATGAACTTGACTCCAGATCAGAACACACAAAAACCTCACCATCAGGGCTCACGAACTCAATTAACCCAGAATTCTTTCCACCATCATTTACATCTTTTTCAGCGGCTCTTTTAGGAAACTTCTCAGCCAATTCACCGAGCTTATTGAGTTTAAAAATCGCTTCCAATGGAGGGAAAATGTCCAACAAACTTAAGGCAGCATCTCCTCTCAGGTCAGACTCTGCACAGTGGCACACACGACAAAACAAATAGCTAGACTCCAGAGGTTGGGAACCTGAGGCACTAGAGTTATGGTAAGTCTTCCAGTGTGTTGGAGAGGACTGGCACTCACTAGTGATTGCACAACTGCAAGGCCTCTCTTTTTCCTCATGGGCCATCAAACTAGCCACAAGTCCTTGGTTTGAGTTGAGTCAAAATACTTCTATGATATCATAAACCAAACCAGTATTCTAGTCCAATACCAAATTAGAGAATGCTATGCCAGCGTAAAAAGAATCATGAATTACTGCAGTGCAATTTGATGAAGAGAGATCACAGCTCTCTCATGATTGTCTACTTTGGGATAACCATAGAAAGCTGATGCTGTAAGTACATAATAGTCTGACGAGTCAAATTTGCATGTGGATTTTACTTCAAATTTCATAGAAGTGAATACTTGATAGACATTTTCAGGTAATAACTGCACAAGAAACACCAAATCGTGACATGAGAGGAGATGCGAGTTGCATCACCTTGCATTAGAAATCTACTTACTTGAAAAGATAAAGGGGATACATGATGAGAGAGTTTAAATGCCAAAGATTATAAAGGTAAAATGATAATTTTATCTTTCTTAGTTGAACTTGAACTGAACTTGACAAGCATAATGATAAACCATAATTTAGCAGAGAAAATTCCCCTCAAAGCCACCCTTCTTCAATAAGATCAATGACCAAGCCAATGCTTTTCTCTATTAAGAACCCTAAAGTGATATTCGGGACCAAGGTAGGATATCACTTTAGGCAGTTATCACGGCGATCATCTGATATATATAAATGCATTGGGAGATTTTATCACTTTAGGATATCACTTTAGTGATGCTACGGATTCTTGTATTATTTTGTTTTCAACTTCAACTTCAAGATCTGTAGAATGGAATATATTATGGCATAAATGACATTTGAATCTAAGATTTTAACAACTTCCAACACCCTTACCCGCCCAAATTACACATTGCACCCACTTATCTCTATTATAATTAAGAAAATAGAAAGATCGAGAAACACTAATTAAAATAAATTCTTACTAATTTACCTTCAATATAACCAAAAGAAATAATACAAAACATCCCAACCTATTGTAAGAGCGATAATAACTAAATAAGTTTTTTTGGATGTATTCTGCTAAAAAGTTTCTAGTTAATTTACCAACAAAGCAAAAGAAAGATTGTTCAACTATCATTAGACCTATGAAAATCCTGCAACCAAGCCTCCACCTTCATCCTCCAGGACACACCAAGACCATTAGCTGTTCCCTGCACCTCCACCTTCATTATTGCCTCCTACTAGCTCCTCTGCCTTCCATACAAGCCAGCCAGCTCCTCCTCCACCTGGCTCATGCCAGCCACTACGCCACCTTCCATACAAGGTTGTACCTAATAATCTGCCTTCCTCCTGCTAGCTTTCCTTCCATAAAAGGCCACAACTACTCAGTCACCTATCTCCAACAAGCTACACCTTCCATACAATGACATCATACAAGATCCTTGCTATCTGTTGTCCACTAGTTTATAAAGGAATGGGATTATTTGCTACATTCTTTGTAAACAATTATGACAATTTCATTCCTATTTTTTTCTCTCAATTAGACTGGTATGATCTAATTTTATTCCTTATCTTTCTTCTTATTCTATACTTACAGCTTAACCTATAAATTTTGTATTGCTTCAATCTATTGGGATTAAAAAAAAATGTAGTATATTTCTCCCATAATACACTATCTTCATAATTCTCTTTTCTTTATTTTTCATACTCCTTTATCTTCCACATCCTTGCAGAAATTCTGAGTCTTCCATATCCTTCCTTTAAGAAATCATTTTCTGTTTAAACCATGATGATGGTTAATCACAAAATGATCTTGAAAAAAAAGATCCTTCTATTGTTGCCTCCTGTCATAAATCAAGATCTCATGACAATATGAATATCTAAGAAATCTTCTCCAAGTCATCAATAATCCAATTCAAACAAAAACTTTCTACACCGGAAACCATCATCAATGTTATTGCTCAAAATTATATAGTTTTAAATGCCTTCAACGTCAAAAATGAAAATCTAGAATCTAGGATTGTAGAATATCAAGACCCTGATCATAAGACAAGAGATGCTTCCTTAATTCAAGCTCATCAACCATGTTTGGCAAATAATATATGCAAAATTATCAATTGGTCAATATCGCAAGTAACTGGCATTGGAGATATCAATGTAATAGCTTCATGGTCCTTTGGGCTTCTAAGCTTTCATGTAACTTGTTATTAATCAGCAAAATTATTAAAGATATGAATTATAATACTAATCTTCTTAGTCTTGACCAATAGTTGGCAAGGCAAAGAAAAATACCAGTTTTACCCTAAAATTATAAATAGAAACTTCAAAAACAAGAGAGAAATACTCAATATGCATCTTACAAAGCATAATAACAATATGGCACTTTCACCTTATTCAACAAAATTTCATGTACACAAAAAAATTGTTCCTATATGTTCCTATCAACATAAATTGTGAAGACTTTTGTAAAATTTGTCAATTATCTAAACACACTCAAACTTTCTACCATAATAATTCTTACCAAGCCTACCAAAATTTTGCAACTATCCATGGTTACATATGGGGCCCATCTCAAGTGAATAATATCTCTAGTGCTGGTTGGCTTGTATCTTTCATTGATGATCACAAACCCAATTGAATACTTATGATGAAAGAAGTTTAAAATGAGTTCTATTTTTCAAAAATTACACTCCATTATAAAAACCAATTCAAAACTCAAATTGGAGTACTTAGAACCAAACCAAAATTCAAGCCTTTAAAATTGACAATAGAAAGAGCATTTTTTCATTCCATTATTGGTGAATATCTCCTCCAGCAAGTAATTATTCACAAAACTTCTCCTATGTATGCTCATTAACAAAATGGGATAATAGAAAAAATAAACATTGTCTAATAATTACTCGATCAATTATAATCACCAGTAATACCCCGAGATATTATAAGGAGGCTATACTTAATGCTACATATCTCATTAATTTAATGTCATCATGAATCCCAAATTTTAAAACTCCCTGTCAAACTCTCGCCTAAGCAAATCTTAGATGTAGACTTATCTCCATTCCTCTCAAGATATTCAGCTACTTTGCCTTTATGTGTACTCCTCTCTTCTTCAAAAAAGTAAACTAGATCCAAAAATCATAAAAAGTATTTTTATTGGAACTCTCTCTATTCACCAATAAAAAAATAAATGTCAAAAACATGATAATTCCTCCTAGATTTGAGAATAAAAAAATATGAATCAAATTTCTAAACTTAAGAAATTCCTATATGGCTTAAAATAATCACTAAAAACGTGGCTTGATAGTTTCACCATGATTATTTAAAAGTATGAGTACTTTCAAGAATTATCTTATCACAAAATCATCTGAAGGGAGAATTTCTATTTTAATTATATGCATTGATGACTTTATCTTGACAAGAAATCATGAGGAAGAAATAAATAGGTTAATAGGTGTTCTAACTAAAAATTTTTAAATCAAGGGCCTTGGGTTATTAAAATATTTCCTATGTATACAAAACTTGGACTTTGGTATGCTTACAAATACAATAATGGATTCATCAAATAAAGCCAAGACAAAAAAAATTCTACCTAAGTCGACAAAAGAAGGTACCAACAGAAAAACACATCTACCTATCTCACACAACATATGATATTTACTTTCATGTTAATGTTGCTGGCCAATTTATGCATAGTCCAACAAAATAGCACCTTGACATCATATACATAATACTAAGGTATCTCAAGAAGATAACAAAAAGGTTATTTTTCAAATAGAGTACTAAAATAGATATGAAAATCTTCATTGATAATTCATGGACCAGATTAGCAATAGATCATAAATTCACATTGGGTTATTGCTTATTCATATTTAAAATGGAGTTGTGTGGAGAAGCATTTTCTTGAAGTAGTGCTTAATCAAAATTAAAGGCCATGGCCTATGGTATTTGTGAATGCACATGGCTTAAACTCCTTGAAGATTTACATATTTCCACTATAGAACCTATGATAATAAAGTGCGACAATCAGGTAACTTTTAACATTGCTAAGAACATTGTCCACCATAATAAAACTAAGCATTTTTGACATTGATATACACTTTATAAAGAGAAAAATTAACAAAGAATCATCCAAGTTAATCATACTCCAACAAAGCTTCTAATTGCAAATATCCTTACTAAATCTCTTAATCAATAAAAATTTGACAATCTTACTTCCAAGCTATGGATTTGATGTTAAGACTATTGAGTATAATGCGAACTAGGAGACTCCAAAGAGGGTTTTTATGCTGTTGTACTTGCTTTTCAACTTCATTACACCCTCAATTAAAGCTTGGAATGATCAATGGCGATGTAAAGAGCACCCTAATCACAAGGCGTGGTATTGTTCTCACATATGGAGTCAAATTATTAAATATCAAAAAATAATTTTGAACAAATTGAGATTCACAAAAGATCTTGTCTTTGGCATTAAGCTTATTTCCTGCACATATACATCCTAATAATAGTTAATCTGCCTTTAAGATTTTTCCACTCAAAAAGGCATTATGATGCCTAAATCAATAAATTCTTAAGGGCAAGATGAGACTCTAAATAACTTTAAAAGCAACTTGACATGCAATTCTCTAGATGAAAAATAAAGTGAATCCCCCATTTCTCCTCCACTAGAGGTCTTGATAAGTATAGGGGTGAAGGATACTTTAGTACTTATACTTCCTCTGATAGGGACCCGTGGAGTATCAAAGAGAGGGGGAGTTCAGAAGATCTGAGAGAGGAGATTTAGGGCTTAGGGGCCTTCGGCTGACTCCAGAGAGAAGAAGCAAGAATCTTAGAAGAGAAGAAGGGAGAAGATAATCCAGGAGAGTACTTACCCTTTCCTATTATCTCTTGTTTATTTATATGATATTCCTTTACATTTTCTTGGTTTTCTTGATAATGCTAACTGAATCTGTTATGTCTAACAGATTACTTACATTTCTTGGTATCTCTACAAAGGTTCTTTTCTGATATTTTCTGTTTATTGGTTATTTGCTGCTCGTGCTTACTGTTCGAAGTCCTTTAGCCATTCTGGTTTTTTTCTTTCTCTTTTTCTGTTATATTGTGATGTGTTATCTGGGCACACATCAACCTCATCACTAAAATCTGTGTTAGACTAAATGTCATCCAATGAAGGAATTCTGGTCATTCAGTTAATCCAACTGCAAAGAGTAAGCCACATAGTTATCAAAAATTGTGATAGACCAGGATGCCGACCACGATAAATGACAGATCACGGGTGCCCAAGATCTCGAGATTAATATTTTCAGAGACCTGAATTTGGACATGGGATGGCTTTGAGGTTGATGACAGATTTCAGTAATTTAAAGGAAGAGTCTTTAGGTATCTTGAAATGACCTGATTGACAGGATCAGAAAACATCATTGATTGGCTCTGCAACTACAGTGTGAAGAACACAAACATGAATCTTAAAGCTCTTTCTTGGACGGCCAAAATGAGTCAGAAACTAAAATTTTGTAGGGGCAACTCAGCAATTTTGCTTGTAAACGAAATTTTAAGCAAAGAATTAAAGGAGATAATGAAGTAGAGATTAATCAGAAAAGGATCTTAACCAAAGAGAACTCCCAAAACAAAAAATGTTTGGTTCATACTGCAGCAAACACTGCCAAGATTTATCACTTAAAGAATGTAACAAAAATCCCAACTATATCGACACAGTCCACCATTCACATCCCACTCTCAAATATTACTAATCCAGTTCCCTTCGGAAACGACTGCAATATGAATTTCAATTCCCATTCTATTACACACGCTGAGCCTCATAAGTACCAAAAACCCATAAAAAAGTGGGCATGAACTGCGGCGACTTCCAATCTAGTTCTGCGAGTAATTTCTCGAAAGAAAATTGCAATCACGAAAAATGCAATCGCTAAGACAAGCAAAATTAATCAAAGCAAAGAGAGAACCTTGTTGGAGTTCCAAGATCTAGCTCATTAGAAAAACTAATAAAAACGTTTTCTAGCTTCGAACGATTACAGAGGCAACATGTAGATAACGAGGAAGAGATTACCAGAAAATACCCATCAGCGATCAATATTTTTCAGGAAGCGCTCCAGGCCTAGGGCGCTCGATCTAGAAGCAGTGTTGAGTAATGGAGAGTGCTTTCCTTCTTTCCTTTCGTTAGTAATACAAGTAAGTAATAAACGCCTTCCCATTTTACGAAAAGCACCTAGAATTCTCGAAAGCGAGTAAAGGGGCTGCTCGCTTGGTTGGGACTGCATTCCAAATTCACGGTTTTAAATATTTCAAGCAGTAAATTAAACTTTTAATGTAATGTAATATAATATATTTTAAATATATTAAAAAAATTAATTTTTCTGTATTTAAAATTTAAGTGATAAAGATCTTCCCATAGAACAGGATGCCGGTGAAATTCGTGAAAGAGACATTTCCTTGCAATTCTAAAAGGATGCCCCTTTATTTTTATTTACATACATATCACACAATTCTTATGTATTTATATATCTAATACCTAAAATTAGATATTTACTTATCTAACATTTTTCCATACTTAAAAAGGTATATTTCATTTTTAAAAAGTAAATAAAGTGATATTTTTGATGTGATATTAAAGATTATGATATTATATATGTAAAAATTAAAAATTAGGCGTTAGATATGTAAATAAATATGAATTGTCTGGTATGTATGTAAATCCCCTTTTTTTTTACAAGTGAGGGTTACGCCCAAGTAATTTTCTACTTCATAAAATATTAAAAAGAAAGATTTACATATATATATATCACACAATTTTTATGTATTTATCTAACTAATACTTAAAATTAAATATTTATTTATATAATATTTTCTATACTTAAAAGATACATTTTACTTTTAAAAAATAAATGATGATAGTTGTTGTGCTAGAAAATCATTCAGAAAGAAGTTTACGCTTTAATTGGAGTCCACACAATACACAGATGTTGAAGAATTAATGATAAAACCCGAATTTTACGTGAAAAATCTCGAAAAGAGGAAAAATCAGGCCCCCAAGAAAATCTTCCACTATGTATATGTGAGTACAAAATTTCCGATAACGGGATTACAAAATTATACATCGGTTACCGACAATGAGAATCCTGAATCCGAGAATATATACCACACGCTTAGAATAGCTGAAGATACGATACGATCATGGGATCAAGAATCGACGATGAAGGTCGCCGTCATGATGGTGACCGGCGAGATTGACGCGAATGATCGCGACGCAACTACCGATATGACGGGCGACTACCGACGGCGACGGGCGACTACCGACGGCGACGGGCGACGACGACGGCCGACGCGACGGCTACCGACGGCCGCAGCGCAAATGGCGATGTGGTTGACAACCATCAGTGGCACGACAGGTTGGAGGATTTTCAAGCTTTAAAGCTCTCTCCTCTCTCTCCTGGCTCTCATATGAGAAATGGGCTATTTATGATCGGGTGTCTTTGTAAATATATGCAAAATCCCAACCACCTCCATTGACCAAATGATTCCTTTGATCATTTGATGTATTTTAAGTATTTGAATACTCGAATAAAGTCGGAATTATGAGATATTGGGCTTGTTAGATCCGGCTCATCAAAACGTTCTATTTACTATAAACACTCAATGTTTAAGAGCTATTTAGGGATTTAACTGATATCCCAAAGTTTTTAATGATATTTTAAGTGCTTGATCTCAACTAATTTCAACTGAGGATCAACTTACTTTTGACATCAAGATTCGTGCTTCGACTAGTAGAATTTTCAGTGTCATATCAATTGCCTCCCTATTTTTGGATGGCATTATCTCAATCATCCAAAAATATATATGTCAAATACTTGAAAGTAACAAATTTTTCAATGAAATTTGCGGGTCCATTAACCATACATTTGGAGAGAACAGATCTTCGTGGGTTGCGGGTCGCGGTCTATGCTGTACCATGAGCAAAACTCCCATTTTCTAGCTGATGATTTTTACCTTTTTGCCCCTATAAGGGTCTATAAAAACCCCCCTAGGACCAAGGGAGAAGGCACACCTCATATGCTCTGTTTTCTCTTCGAGAGAAGGTCATCTGAGCATCAGCCCATAGCTCATATACAGGCCCGATTTTCCCTCTAAAGAGAGGCAACCGCTCTTTTGACCGACCGGGTTCTGAGGCGATCAAAGCCCGTGGTTTATCTGACGAGGCTCCGCCCTCGAAGAGGCGCACGCCTTGCCTGACCGACCGGGTTTGAGGCGACCGGCTCAGTTCATACGGGGGCTCGGTTTTCTCGAAGAGGCGTAACCGCCTCTTGTGACCGACCGGGTTCGAGGCGATCAAGGCCCGTGGTTCATACGCCGAGGCTTTTCCTCAAAGAGGCGCGCCAATTGCCCTCTTTGACCGACCGGTTTGGAGGCGATCAAGGCGCGGATACATATGACTGCTTTTCCTCGAAAGAGCGCCAACCGTCTCGCTGGATCGACAGATTGGAAGCGATCATCGACGCACAATAACCGGGGCGCATGACGATGACGTGAATGACGGCGACGCATCGGTAATCGGGATGACCGAACAATGGTTGACGGCGGATGACCGCTTTGAATGATCGGCGATGGACCGCCCTCGCCGGACCAACAGATTGAAGCATCATACAATAACCGGGCCTGATACGATCGATGATGAATGCGACGGCAGCGAAGTACGAAGGCACAATGGTTGCGGTGATGCTTCGAATGAATGCGGCTATAGGGCTTGCCTCCATAGGGAACTAAAGAACCATGCTTAAAATAAACCCCGCTCTATTTTATCCATATAAAGTGGAGGAAAGATCTTTGGTGCATATTAAGACTCATCTGTCTTAGGAGTCCTTATTAAGTGATTAAGTTTGGTATAAGGTGATATTTCTATCTTTCGAGATAGTAAATCATATCTTAATGTCGCATCACTTCAATAAAAGTATCCCAAGATCAAGACCCTACGACTCTAAATAAAAACACCACAATTCATGACAATTATATAAAATCATATAATTTTTTGTATACAAAATTTTATATTAAAAAATATCTTACATGGCATATACAAGTAATATTAATTCTTCTAAAATTTCATTTTTAATATATCAATATAAAAAAATAAATGTGAAAATAAATGATAAAAGAGAGAAAAATTTAATTATTTATGCATTCATAATTTATATTAATAAAAAATAAATTCTTTCAGTAAAAAAATTAATAATGAAATTTGAATTTATATTTTTATCTTTTTATAATTTTATATAAATTAGTAGTTATAACTTAAACTTAATATTTCATATATAAATTTATTTGAATCCTTTATACACCTTAAAATTTAAAAAAACAATAAATTTTGTGCTTTAATATTTATGTTTTTTTCAAATAATATTTATTTTAAATATTTTAACTATTACATTCACTTCACCTTAAAAAATTTGATCCTAAAATTTTGCTCAAATAAAGATGGGCATTTGCTCCTCGTAACATCTTCTAGTTCCCTGGTTGCCTACTCTGTATTAGTATTTCTCCATAAAGCTTTCACTATGGGAATGTTGCGCCTTTTAAGTGCCGGTCTTTTGGATATAGAGTTTGTATTGATTTTTCTTCAAAACTTACATCCAATTGTATATCCAGGGGTTTCAACTTAATAATATGAGATGGATTTGTGACATACATTCTTAAACTGAGACGTGAAATGTATTATGAATTTTAGCTAGTTAATACGGCAAGATTATAAGCATTACTTCGTATTCTCATAAAGATTTCAAAGGGTCCAATATATCTTGGTTATAACTTATCTAGAACTCCAAATCTCTAAATATTATTTACTCGAGTCAATTTCAAGAACACATGATCTCCTTCATTAAATTAAACAATTTTTCTTAAGATCTAGATAACATTTTTGTTGATTTTGAGTTATAAAAAATCATTTTCAAATTATTTGATCTTTTCTATGATAGTAGTTGTTGAATCCAATTTTCTCCATAAATGAGGTAGAACCTATTTAGGCTCTGGGAAGCAGTCTTAGAGCGGATAGGATAGTATAGAGAAAAGTAGTAGAGTATAAAAGATTTCACTATATTAAGAAATCTGAGTGCAAATAACTCTCTTTCTTCAAAAAGGTGTTAAAACTAATGATTTGAGGGGAATAAGACAAAAATTCTTCTCAAAAAAGAAAAAAAAAATCCCTAAAATTCTAAATAACACCCCTGTCCCCTTTTAATAATGTTTGGAGAGGGGTTTGTACATATGGTCAGCATTCATGGAGAATGTTGATAGATAAGATAGATGACTCGTCTGTAAGAAGCGAGTTCACCTCATCCAGGTTGTGAGTTCCCTAGACTGATGGATCCTGAATTTTGGCTTGATGGTTCATTCGACATGCACTCTAGATGTATAGTCGCCCAAATATAAGAGAGTTATCGAACTTGAGGCCAGCTATGAGCATCGGTCGTTTAAATGAAGTTTTATCCCTTAAGTGCTCACCCTATGTGGGCAGGTCTTTGTCCCTGAGGCAGGTCATTGTGCTCCAGTTATCTTGACTTGGATCATTCTCTTGGTGGCCTTGCTTATGAGACAATCTCCCTGATTTCTCTACTGTTTGTAGAGATAACTTGTAAAAGAACAAGAGAATGAAAAGATAAATAGCCATAAGCGATCAACACAATTTAAAAAGAAATAGCTTTTTTGTCATTAATATTACATCACATTTGACTTGGTTTCTTTCTTTGGCATTTCTTCGCTCCAAAGGCTTTAAAAAAGGTTTCCTCACCCCACTTTCTCGTAGAGTTGAGAATGTTCTTCCCTTCATTGAGTTAATTTTTGTCAGTAGAAAGACACAAGCTTCGTGATGGATTCCAAGTGTCCTTATGGTTATGTTGACTCAATTAAGATTTGGGTGAGTCATTGGAGGATGTAGAAGACCAAGAGACCTACGAAACTCACAGTCACCTCACTAACTAAGATGAGTGCTTTTATAGCTCCTGCTTGAGCCGATGTTGCTGCTCCGGTCAAGGATGATGATGAAGATTCATAAGTTGAAGCGAGTGTTCCTTTTCTTTTGATTGAGGAGAGTGCAACTACCATGGTAGAGCCATCTTTTACCTTGACCCCATGCCGAGACACCTAGTACCTAGAAAGAGGAGGATGACACTCTTCTCATTTGGTGAAGGAAAGTCATGGTAAGTAGACTCACAAAAACCACCTCCATGATAAAGATGGTGGGGGAAAATCTCACAGAGGTAGGGCTTGTCGTTGTTTAGTGATTTTGTTGTATTTCACAGATCTCTTGGCTTTATTTCTTATCATCATAGCTAAGTTTGACGAGTGTGTAGACATTGATAGAGGGTGATAGTAGACACTCATTAACTCCCGGAATCATCTCTCTAGATTCCCTATGTAATCTCGAGAAAATAGTTCATCTAGCCATGGACGAGTTGCTAAGACATTGTTTGAGTAACAAGAAAATTCATTTGCTACAACATAGAAGTAACAGTGATTTCCTTTCATGAGGATTATGCCATTAGCATATCGCTTCATAAGAATATCTTTGTTCTTGCTTGACAAATTTGTTTCATGTCAAGTTGGGGCGACTCCAACTTCTATGGGTGTCCTCTCGGCTAGTTTGGGTCTTCCTCATAGGGTGGAACTTTTTATTTTTGAAGCAAATGTCATAGCCCCTGCTCTATCAACCTCTGGGACACCTAGCTTCACTTCAATGGATATCTATTGATGAGCTTCCCTTCGTCAACTTGTTGTGACTATGAAGAGTTTGAGAGGAGAGAGTCCCCCAACCCAGAGGGAAGGGATGTTGAAAGGGAGCCATAGTTGTTGTTCTACTTCTCCAAGGTTGTTGCCTTGCATAGGAGAATGGCCTTTCTTGAAGAAGGTCTTGCTTGTTAAGGAAAGAGTCAGCTGAGTTGTAGATGATGCTGGAGGCTGAGGCACAGTGGAGTTAGGTAGTGGAGGCAGAGTCCCAACAAAGGTTAGCGATTATGGAGGTCAAGTTGCCCTCACATTGACATTATTATTAATCGAGTGAGTCTTTTTTTATTGTGGGAACTAACTTTGTTTTCAATTACCTATATAATAAGGGGGGCACTCACCGGTGAATGACACTTGTACCTTATTGTAAAGAAATTTAAAAAATGACATAAGTATGGGTTAACAAGTGCATGTGTAATATTATTAGCCATAATAATAATGTATGCTATATGAAAAAGAAGTCATATATGTTAGTCGCCTCTTTTGTATCAAGTTCTTTGTGAGCCTTTGGGAAGGTGAGTGGATATATAAATTATTTTTGTAGTGACTTACTCCTCTTAGAATTTTCATGATATTTTGTAATGATGTTTTCATTTAATGATTGATGCGATGTCTGTGTTATTGAGCTTTGGTTGTCACAACTATAAATCATATTTTACCATGGTTGGTTGAACTTTTATTACTTTTTACCCTTTGCTCTGAGCTGGTGGTCTCTTGTTGTGTAAGCTAATTTGCTTATTTTCACCCACCATTCAGTACTTTGCAAGTGTGATTTAGGCATGGTAATGATAGCTCTAAAAGAAGTAGCTATTAGGTTTGTGCATACCAAAGCCAAGGAAAAGCCTAAACTTCAACCATCGATCACCTCATTCATCTTTTAGAGCTACTATCATGGTAACTTGAACTTTTTGGTGCGAGTGGCCTACGAAGATGAGTGATTTAATACTACCAAATTAAATGAGTTGTGTATTCCCTTGGACCACTTTATATATATATATATATATATTTGCTTCTCTCTTCTCCACAAATGGTTAAATATCCTCAATTTTTAAGAGGTGGTGCTTGCCCAAGTCTTGTCAAATTTGGTGGCAAGCTACCACCTCCAAAATTAAATAATTCAATGAAGAAGAATGATTTAGCTTACATTTTGTCTACCTTTGATGATCTCAACAATTTCATTCCTATAGATAGCTCTCCAAATCATAACAATAACAATCTAAATAATTCGGATCAATCCCATTCTGATTCAGAAATAGATTGCTAATTTCTCAATCTTTAAGGGTCACCACTTGAGATTGTTTTGGAGTCAACTGACTCCGATGATCCTTTAGGAGAAGCTGTAAGTATATCCAATGAGTAGGTAGAACTTTCAACAAGCTCCTTATCATAAGAAGTTATTAAAGTCAACATTCATAGTGGCAAACTTTTACCTCCTATGATAGCACCTCAAGATAAGGGTAAATATGTTTTCTTGTCCTACTAAGAGAGGGGGGGATTGGCATGGAGTATGCCTTTCTTCCGCCACATTTTCGCCGCAAAGGGACATCCAGAAGGAACCATTCAGTTTTTTATGACTTCATTGAAAATATTCCTTGGCTTGCTAAATAAGATCAGAAAGTGGTGATCAAAGCTTTGTTTTGTCAAAAGCTCTGTTGGATGGTCAGTGCCAGCCATTCTAATTTTATTTCCTATGAACAAAATAATGGCCCTGAAGGTGAGTCATTAGGTAAAAGAAATATTGGAGAAGGTGATGAGAAAGAATATGGACATCTACCACTATCTTCTTTTCCAAACAAGTCCATGAGTTCCTCTTTACTAAGTAATTTATATCTGCAACTCTAATGATTCATGTCTTCTAATTTTATTACTTGTTTATTTGCAAAGTCGTTAGCTTCTTTGATGAGTGCGAGGGGAGTCGACGATAAGTTGGCTTCTATTGAGGTTGCCCATGATGAGTTGGTTGATGAAGCAAGGCCAAGTTCTTCTCCCAAGAAGTCCAAGAAAAGAGCAGTGAGCTCTGCTCCTCACGGTCACCAAAATAAGAAGAGCAGGGCTGGTAAGGAGCTAGAGGAGTATCTTGTGAGCAACATCACTGTTGACCTATCGAGGCTAATGAGTGAGGCGTTTGAGCTAGTGCAGCTAATATTCTCTGAGAAGCTGGACTTGCTTCTTAAGAACCTTCCCAATGCCCAGCTGTTCTATCCTGTGATGACGACCCATGCAAACACATGGAAATCGACGTGGTAGGTTTGTAAGAAGTTCATGCTGAAGTGAAAGGAGTTGTCGATGGAGAGGACAAAGTTTGCTGTTATAAAGAGCGAGCTCGAAGTCATTGAGGGAAAGCTCACAAAACTTCGGAGAGAAGTGAAGCGCTAGGAGGAAGAGAATGAGCGAGCCGTCCTGGAGCTGACTCGCCTCGGTGGTGAAGGTGGAGCTATCTCACTGCATTGTAAAGTTTCAACAGAAAGAGGCTGAGTGGTCCGACTTCCTTGATTTTGAGGAGTAAAAGTGTTTATTGGAGGAGAAAATCAAGAAAGGTGTCGACTACATCATTGCCAAGTTGGTGAATCATGATTAATTGAATGCTAAATTTTTGGACTTCTACAAAGTTCTCGCTTTGTCAGGGCCAGACTCTAATGAGGGCAACAATAAAAAGAGCACCAGCTAGCTTCTTTTTTGCTTCTTTCTTTTTGTCATCTTTTTTTGTGAGTTCAAAGAAGTTAACTATACATGATAATTTTTTCATGCTTACATATTTGTATTTCGTATATGAAACTTTGAAAGCGTGAAAGTCTTTTTTCTTGCACTTTTGTTTTGTGGAATGTGCTCAGTTTATAAATGCACTCACTTGGAGTGGTGAATACTTACTAAATGCAACTCAAAAAAGAAATTATCGTGACATGGGTGAGTACCTACTAATATTTGCTTGTTAGGTATTTGTTTTCATCATATGCAAATGAAATATACTTCACAAAGAAATTTCATCAAATATATTCTATTGAGTCATAAATGAGAAATTTTATGCAACTAGTTTGCTCGATATAAAGTTTTGATCATACTCACCATAGTATAATTATTTTGAGTAAGTGTTTCATGACCTATTATGAATGATATAAGAGTATCAACCACAGAGTGTTGGTCTTTTACAATTGTTTGCCTCACCTGAGTCAGTCTTTCACTTGAGTCCCCGACCACATGGAGTGTAAGTATTTCGCCTTTACCTACCTCATAGGGTGTTAGTCTTACACTTGAGTCGCTAACTACATAAGGTGTTGGTCTTGTACAATTGCCAACCTCATGGGTAAGTCTTACACTTAAGTCGCTAAACACATAGAGTATTGGTCTGTTCAAGTTGCTAATCTCACGGGTTTTCATTCTTACACCGGAGCCACTAACCACTTAGAATGTTCTTCTTACACTCATTCTGCCCTTGGTAATTCATGAAACATTTTATGTGAGTATGATCCATTGCTTTCCAATGTATTCTTCTAAGTTAACTTTTGTTAGTCTAGGCCAAGAATTACACAAAATTTTGTATTTTTCACTTGGACCAAAAATGGCATGTTGAGTAGCATAAGTTGATATGCAGTTTTTCGAGTGCTAAGCAAATACAACATATTTTCATGCTGTTGAGTTAACTTTTTCTCGTTCAGGCTAAGAGTGGCACATTAAGTTTCTTTTTTTCTACTTAGGGTAAAAATGGCATGCCAAGTAGCTTAATTCGATACACAGCTCCTCGAGTGTTAACAACATCGTAAGCACTCAGTTAACTCCTTTGGTATCATGTTTAGTTATGTAGCGAGTTATTTGAGCACTTTTTTGTTATGTGAAGAAAATTTTTATCATTTCATAAATATCAAATTGGTTGAAAGTAGGGCATAGAAGCATAACTTATCTCATAGGTAGAATTGTTTTAGATCTTTTGCATTCTAATTGGCAACACATCTTATTTAGAATGAGTTTTTAGTTGATATCTTCTAGACTCGACTTATCTGTTGACTATGTAAGGGCCATCCCACTTGTAAGAGAGTTTGTCCAATATATTCTGGTGAGTTGTTGAACTAACCTTCTTCAGCACTAGGTCACCAACTTAGAAGCATCATTCTTTAACATGGTGATTGTGGTACTTGGCCATTCACCTATTTGTCTCTTCATGTCTCGATAATGCTTCAATCATTAGCTCTCCAAATAAGAGTGATTTTCATGGATTTGACATTGAACTTCTCTTCACACAACTTGATGGATATCAAGACCTTTTGACTAAAAAAGATCATACTCGACTGGTAATACAACTTTTGTTCCATGAAAAGGCACGAACAACGCATCTCTGCTTGCTTAGTTTAAAGTCACCCAAATGGCCCAAATTATGATAGGTAGGATATCCACCCACTTTTTTTTGGCACCTTACACTTTTTTCTTCAACAAATTTAAGAGTTTCTTATTTGCCGCTTCAATATGGTCATCGCTCTTAGGGTGGTGTATTGAAGTATACTTCAGCTAGATTTCTTGTGACTCACAAAACTCACTTAGTTCGTTGTTTGTTAATTGTGGTATATTGTCCATTATGATTGATATTGGTAGTTCAGAGCACTTGATAATATTAGTCTAAATAAAATTTCAAACTATTGATCACTCAAGAAAAACTCCATTGCAAAGCCCTGCCATTTTGTTAGCGATGTTAGTGAGTTTGTTCTACATGAGGCTGATTGATTTATATTCCCCTAATATTATGTTAGAGGTTATTTAGATCTAAGTTTTACTTTCTATGAATGCAAGCATTCATAGTTAATTACCCTTTTACAATTGTAAGAGAGCACTCTCGATTAAGGTTAGAAATAAATATAATTTTTTGGTATAAGTTGGTGTATAGTGGTGTGTTCTAGATGACTATCTAAGGGGAAAAGGATGGTAGTCTCCATCAAGATCCCATGGTTCCATTGTCCCAGGACTATCGCTATTCTAGTCTACCAACATCAGAGGGCTATTAGCCATAATATTTGGAGAGTCTGATTAGCTACCATGGGTTGCTTCGTCTAAGATATCCTAAGTAGACTGGAGTTGTTATGCTGGTTTTGTGATGTAGGTATTTATTGGATTAAGACTAAAATTAATTTATAAGTTTGCCTAATAATTCAATTTTGTCAAGTAGCAAACAAACAATTGGGCTTACATCCTTTAGAATGATAGATAAGTTTAGAATGTTTGCATAGCGAATGCAATGATTGGACTTTATCCATTTGTAATGCTAGAGATTATAGATGTTCACATAGCGAACATATGAATTTGACTTACATCCCTTTGGAAAGCTAGTTATATTTATGTTCACATGACAAACATGTAGGTTGGATTTATCTCTCTTTAGAGTGTTAGTTTATGTTCAGATGCTCGCATGAAGAACAAAAAGATTGGACTTACATCCCTTTAGAATGCCGGAGGTTATAGATGTTTGCATAGGAAGTATATGGATTGGACTTACATCCTTTGAAACACCAGTTTGATTTATGTTCGGATGGTGAACATATAGGTTAGACTTACCTCCATTTAGAGTGCTGAAGGTTATAGATGTTCGCATGACAAATGAAAAGATTGAACTTACATCCCTTTAGAATGTCATATAGGGTTTAGATTATATTTGCTTTACAAACATATGTAGGGTTGGGCTTACATTCATTGGAAAGCTGGTTAGGATTTAGGTTGTGCATGCATTGCAAGCACAGATTATGCATCTATTAGAATACTGTTAGATTTAATGTTCACATGGAAAACATATAGATTGTTCATACGGTGAAAGAATGGATGTTGAGTTTATTTTTTTGCAGGGGATAGCGCCTCGACATTGCAGAATTAGCACCATAATGCTAGGGGGCCAGCACCACAGCTCTATTCAAGTAGCGCTTTGGCGCCTATCATTTAGAGCCTTAGCGCTAGAAAGTTAGTGTCCCACTACCAATAGACAGAAATACAAGTCCCAAAATTAGATAGGGCAACACTATAAATTTAGTACTGCAGCACAAAGGTGCAATAAAGAATAATAGAAAATAAGTTGACTAGCGCCTATGTGGTACCAAAATAGAGCCACAGTGTCAATCAAAAAGGCATTTAAAAGGGCCAATAGACTGGCAAACACATTTAACAAAAAGAGGATAAAATTTTTGACCAACACTATAATGCTCTGACACAACGTCGTGGTGCTACATTAATACTTGACACGCTTTACGAGTTCTGTCAGTTACAAAATTAATGATAATAAATATCATAAATATATCTTTTTTATGAGAATAGCAACCATCTTGACTCACTGATTGTCTCCAAGGTGTTACATTTGAAGCGTCATTGCGCTAGTCCGACATCTTAGAAACTGAGAGACCAGCACCTAAAAGCTATAAAAGTTGTGTTGCATCGTTTGATCCAGCCTATAAATAAGACCTCTAGGCTGCTAAAATTTTCATTCTAAAGCCTTTATTCTCTCAGAAGTTCTTGCAACCCTTTTTCTTCTCAACTTCTACTCAGCTCTAAGACAACAAATATGTCGATCAAGCACTTCCATAAGGGCAAGAAGAGGGCGACCTCTAGCGACGCTAACCAATTTGTTAGCGTGAACGTTGATGAGAGGTATTAGCACACTTTAATCAACAAGCACCTCATTCCAGAGAGGAATTTCCATAATCTGGTTGAGAACATAGAGAGGATTATCAATAAGCAAGGCTAGGAGTATCCCGCCTATGATAACATAGTCTACATCATCACTATGGTGTAGGAGTTCTTTGCTAACAATAAGGAGCACCTAAATAATAAAGCTTTTGTTAAGGGAAAAATAGTATGTTTCGATGGTACTACTAATAATGCATATTATAAATTATAGAATTTTGCATATGATCAATATCTTTCATACTACAATAATCATCCTAATTTTGATGAAATTCTTAGTTTTCTCACTGTTAGAAATATCAACATTTAGTGGAAATAATGGGAGAAAATGATTATCAACTTTCCTACTGCGGGCCTCATTGTCGAGGCTAAGGCTTGAAATAATTTTATTTTTGTCAAGTTGATGCCCACTGGTAATATCAGTGAGGTAACTAAGGATAGAGTAACTTGAAATTATGCAATTTAAAAGGGCTTTATTATAGATATATGAAAGATTGTTTGTAATTTGCTTAAAAGTAGTACTATCTTAGGTTATTATCATGCTTCTCTTAATTAATATTTGTGTTCTGGTTGGTGTGTCTGAGGACCTAGATGAAGAAGTTCTTATCCAAAGGCCTCTCATAACAAAAAGAAAGATTAAAGGATTTGAATCAAAAATGGAGAAAGGAGAAAGCTCACATTCTTCTTAGTCCAAATCCAAATCCTCCAACTTTCTAAATGAGCAACTTCAAAAAATTGAAAAAGAAGTCTCAAAGTTAAGAGAAAGGGTTGGCGGGAGTAGCCAGTGTTAATAGGAATTAGAAAAGAAAATTGATTATCATATGGGTCAACAACAATAACATTTTTCTAACATGACTAAGCTCAACTCATTGCTTGTTCAAATATTTAAAAATTATAATTTTAATGCTGGCCTGAGTCAAGTTTCTTTTCTTGTGGTGCCTTATTATTACCCTTATGTTAGCTCCCCGATGGAGTTATAAGAAGTGTTTGAGGAGGAGGACTACAATTTCTAGAATAGCATTTCCTTCTTTTTTGTTTTTGTTTTTATGTTTGTATTTCTATTTTTTTTAATACCGTTGTAATTTTATTTAGCACACTTCTATAATAAAATTTTATTTACTGCAATACAATTTTATTTAATATTATTTGTTTACCATTTCATGTATTAGTTGACTATCCTTTGAGCTTAATTGTAATTTAGATATTTATTATAAACTAGAAATTTCATTGGATAAAAATCCTAACTTAAAAAAAACTAGACTGAGGAGTCAGTGCCTCGACGCTATATGGCAAGACTTGAGCTTAAAAAATGAAGCAAGCATTTAGGCACCAGAAAAATAGCACAGTTGCACTGGTGAAACACCTCGACACTTTCATGATAGTGTTGTGGGGCTAAAGGTGGATATATTGGCCTTGTAACCCGAGAAGGCAATGCAGGGGTGCCAAGTTTCAATGCTGTCAGATTGCACTATGTTACTGTAAGTGAATATTTTGACCTTACAACCTGAGAAGGCAACACTGTGACATCAAGATTCAGTGCCACGATGTTGCTCACAGTGCCTCGATGTTGTACAATAGTGTTGTGATGTTGCAAGTGAAGTGCCTAAGGTTCAAAATTATGAAAGCTTCAGCTGACAGTCGAGAGACTCTATTTTAAGGCAGTTTTCTTCTATAGTTTGACTATTTCCATGAAATTTTAGCACCAAAATGGCTTAGTAATACTAGGTTTTGAATTTTTTATTGCAACACACACTATTCGTCTTTGTTCCAGATCCAACATCAACAGGGTGAAGATTTTTTTCATTTCATGTCGAAACTAAATTTGACAGCGGAGGTTCATATTTTTAAATTTATGTTTTAGTGACTTAAACATCGATTTAATCTTTATTTCGGCATAATTTAACCTTGGCAATGCTTAATGTTTTACAATCAATGTGATTGCACTGTTTTCTCTTACTCTAGATCCAAGGTCGATGGATGATGAATCATCAATTCACACCAGATCCAAATCAATAGTGAAATTCTTCAAAATTATTTTATGGAGCAATGAATTATGTAAAAGAAAATTTCATTCCGAATTTTACTTGGAATCAATGGTGAATTGGTCTCAATCTTACCTTATGAAAGAAGAAGAGTGTGTAGTAGAGAGAAGGGAGTGGAATCTATAGTAGAGAGAAAAAAGAAAGTGGCTAGAAAAAAGAAGAAGAAGAAGAAGAATAGGGTTAGCCCATCCTGCCTTTTATAAGAACTCGTTCCCACTCTCCTAATTCTTCCTGCTCTCCTTTTTGAGCGATTATCATTGATGGAGATGGTTGTTAGCAGGAGTGGTTGTTTCCTAGATTCTTTAAGTCTATGGGCAATGACACCAGTGCCTAGGTGCCACGATTACGACACCGAGATGCCCTAAGTCGGGATACTTCTTTTTTGGATTTTTTTTCTTAATTGCAAACAACTACTTGGGTGGCTATTTTAGTGAGTGGCTTTGGCTCAATCCACTAACTAAAGTAATTAATAATAACAAGTATAAACTTTCTTTTTTTTCTAGTGAGTGGTAGCGAGCATGCGGTGTTTATTTTTAGATGTATGGGGGGACACCACGCAGATCATAATGGGTACTTATTGAAGTGATTGGGTATGACATTGAGGTATAATGCATTATCTTGAAAGATAGAGACATCACCCTTTAATGAACTTAATCACCTAATAAAGACTCCTAAGGTATGATGGATCTTCGAATGTACAAGAGATTTTTTCCCTGCTTTATATGAATGAATAAAGTAGGGTTTATATTAAATCGGGTTCGAAAGTTCTCTATGGAGGCAAACCTTCATAGTTAATTATATCTTAGGGAATGAAAGTTCTTAAGAATACTCTCGATTAAAGTAGACAATTATCATCTCCAAAAATTTCTAGGTTAGATTATCAAAGGATTGGTTATATTTGAAAAATCAATTGGGAAAGTTCAAGGAGAAAACTTATTTTTAGAATTCAAAGGGAGGAAGTAGGAAATACTCATGATACTAGGAGGCCTAGTGAGCATTCCAATCTATCCTATGATTGGGCTTTGTAATTTTGAAAGTGAGGAGAATTATTTTTTGTTTGAGTTGAATTTTGTTAGATTGCTAGGACTTATAATCCATCAACACAAGCTTGTGAAAATGTCTAAGAGGTGAGGATTTATGCTTGTAGCCCAAAGAAAATAGCTACATCGGATCCTAAATTTAGGGAGCTTTAAAATAAGCTAAATCACGACCTAAATCTAAGCGAAAGATGTACATAATGGTTTACCTTCACAAGAGAGAGTTAATTGTCTGACTTCTAGACTTATAATATGCTAGAGTGGCCGCCAGCTAACTCCTCCTACAATTTAAATCCATGTAGGCAAGTCTTATAAAATTATAAGATAATTATTATATTATTAATTTAGAAAGAGACTAAAGTCTTTAAACCCACTCCCTAAGAGACTAGAGCATGAGTGGTATGAATAATGACTTAATCTAATGCAAAATCTTTTCAAATTTTATTTAAATTTTGACACTTCATTTTAATAAAGGATTTAGGATTTTTATGTGCCTATATGCATGATGAAATAGAGTTTCTGCCTAAATCGATAATAACGGGAGTTTTCCACCACAAGGGATGCCCTCAAAGGTTAAGCATTCCCTTATCGTGCAAGGATAGAAATCCCCTATTTTCAAGAGCGAAATAATATGATATGCGTGTTGTGAAACATTCAACCATTCAGCTAAGGGGTTGCTAAATCTTTTAATTATCTTATTTAATCTTAAGCTTTATGGTGAGGTTAGGAATTATTTGAAATTTAATTATGAGTGATTAATTATGGTATAAAGATTTTTTTTTCTAATAACCTAATCGCATCCAGGCCACACATTAAAGCATTAAACATTTAAAAAACTATGAAGAACATGTCATTTCTAATGCACAAACTAAACATGACATCAATCAATTTTATAAACTAATGAAAAGAATAAAAGGTCGGTGCGGTCGGGTGCTACCGTACAACCCGAAAAGAAAAGATGGGTAGTCGAGCTCTACTCTTATACAACCCAAAATTATAAAATAATAATTATAATTTATAATGAATGAATGCTATAGGGGGCCTTCATTTTCATTCTTCATGTCTTTATTCTTTCCTCCTTACTTCTTTGATTTGGTAAGTTTCAAGGTATCACAGGGCACCTCAGGACAAAGCATTCTGTCCACTGCTCATCCTAATCCCCCATAACATTAATCATAATTCCTAGTACAAAATTACATCAAAAATAAGAAAAGTAAATCTAACTATACATGCAAAATAAGTTAGCTAAACATACATACAACCCAAGTATTATAATTTAGACTTAGCACTCATTACTGGGTAACTAAGTCACCGTCCTAACTTGGATTATGCTTAGGCTTTAAGCAACCTGCAAAAAGAGCAATTATATTTATTTTTAAGTACTCCTTAAGCACAATCTGCTACAGAAAACATGATTAGGCTAGGAACGACTTAACATCTAATCTACAAAGTATACACCCTAACATCCAGTCTAAAATAATACATCATAAAATAAAATATACATCACATTATACACCATTTAAACTTAAGACTAGAAGTGATAACTTAGCTCTAATATGTGTGTTAAAGCTTGTGTGGTATGCCTTAACTATGTGTTGAAGTTATAATTTTGTAAGTGTAGAAGGATTCAATTTAGCATAAAGGGTTGATTTCACTTGAAGTTATTTAATTGATTTGATGATTTTAATTTATGTTTTCTTTTATTTCATTTGACTTACACTTAGCAACTAAGTATAATAAAGAGAAGGAAGAGGATTACTCTTTTTCATCCCTATCTTAAGTCACTTTCTAAAGCATATTAATTTTATTTCATTCTCTTTAGTGAATGGCTTATTACATACTTTTAAATTAATCCTAAGTTTAGGTTCAATTTAAATAACTCTATTCAATATGAAAGGCATCTTAAGATTAATCTAATTGAATTACTATCACATGACATATGCTAATCCATTCCTTTCCATCACATGTAATATGCATATAATTTTAATCCTAAGTGTACCTGTACATGCAATGTGTTTTAGCACAATTATATGATGAATTGTATATATGTGTATTTAAAGTTTATATTCTTTTATGTGATTGAATTATTTAATCATATTAGTTTAAAGCTCTATATAAATTCTTATACAAAAATACATAGGGATGAAATTAAATAGGTACGTGTCATTGTTAACTAAGGAAGTGAGATAATCAAATGACCTCCTTGGGGCTAGATAAAGCCTCATATTCCCGAGATATCCAAATTATATACCCATTTGCATTCAAACATATATAAATTTATATACATGAATATGAAAAAGAAAGGTCCAAATCACATTACTAGTTAATCCAAACACTTGATCGATTTTGGGTGCATACTTTTTTTAGTGAAAAGAGGGATTTTCATCCTTTAACCACACATACATACACGTGTAAAGAGAAATGAACAAGTACATGCCTTTATTAACTAGGGAAGTGAGGTAATCAAATGACATCCTTAGGGCTAGCTAAAGCCTCATATTCCCGGAATGTCCAGACTATATATTTTGCTATCTCACTGCACATGAATGTATATGTAAATAAGAGGAAAAAATCATGCAAAATCCATATATTCTTTGATTAAGACATTTATGTTTGTGAAACAAAATTTCATCCCAATTCTAATATAGAAACACATGTAGATGAAATCAAATAAGTATGTGTCGTTGTTAAACCAGGGAAGTGAGGTAATCAAATGACCTCCTTGGGGCTAATTAAAGCCTCATATTCCCAGGATGTCCAGACTATATACATATTAACATTCAAATATATGTAAAACTACACATGAATTAAGGAAAAGAAAGCTTTACTTCACATACCTAAGTTATAAGCACATGCAAACATATATGTATTCATAACTACTTTCACCCTAGTCAATGTAATTGATTCATAAATTTTAGAAAAATAATATGAATTTATTAGTGATAATAGCCACACATATTATAAACTAATCCAACACATGCAAGCTTATATAAAGGAAAACCATTTGATTCAATTAACTTTGAAAAGATGAATGTATGATCTCAAATGACATACACTATTTAACATGATTGAAAAGGAATAAATGAATATAGACACATGATTTCATTAAATCAAATTAATTTTTAAGGACAATCATATTAAATAAAGCTATTTATAGCAAACTAAAGCTTCCTTAATGTTAGTTTAAATTTTATATTTTGATTTGATTTAAGGATGTGAGAAAAGGTTTGTTGATCTTAACCCATTCCCATTTTTGTTAATTAGTTTAGTTTAATAAAATATAATTAAGTTGATTTTATGAGTTAATTAGGTTATAATAAGCATTAAATATATTAATTAACCCTTTCCTATGTTACCTTAATATATTCATCCAAATAATTATGAGCTAGCATGATATGCATGGAAAATAAATTTGCAATGATCCTAAGAAATAAAGGGAGGCCTAATGCATTGGCTCATAATTAATGGTTAATTAAATTAAGAAACTTAATTAAGTACTCTTATGATTTTCCACATATATGGGTTAATCATAATTTCTTTAAATGCCTTTAGATTGTTAAACACTTAAAGATCTACCCAAAATTTAAATAATTAAGTTTTAATGTGATTATGATTTTAATTTAATTAATTAAGCAATTTAATTGAATAATTAATCCTTAATTAATTTTCTTTTGAAAAATGAAGCGAACTTAGAGAAAGAGGCTAGGAAAGAGGTCCCAATCCCATTCTATTAGTCCATTCACTGTTGGGTAGTGATTAATGAACTTAATTAATCAGTTTGATACTGTTCATGGGATTAATTAACCATTAATTAGATTAAGAGAGAAATTATGGCTTAATTAGTCAATTCTTCTAATTAAGTAAGCAATAAATCCCAAGAAAATCATAGGAGGTAGAGATCATCCCATTAAATTATCCCATAAAATTTGGGATTAATTGCTCAAGTAATTAAGTAGTAATTAAGCTAATTAATTATGCAATTAAATCATAATTAAGCTTTAATTATTATTCAGAATTAATTAGAATTATTTTTAATTAATTCTCCTCTAGAATACCTTTAAAATGAATATTTATTTGATTTTTTTATGTTTTTTCTATGATTTGTTATTAATTTTAAAAGTTTCAGCCCTTAAAAATGACTAATTAAGCGTAATTAAAGCCTTAATCCCATTAGTGCCATGTGGTGTGCTGGCGCGACGCACTTTCCACATGGCACCGCGGGATTGGCCACTTAAAACTTATCCAACTCAGCGCCTACATGGCGGTGGCGGATGTGCTTTCTTGTCTATCGTCCGATCTAAGATTAGACGTCTACTATTAATCCCTCGGCTTAATAAGATTAAATTAGATTATTCTATTAGATCTAATCATGATTGTCCATTCTGATCACATGAAACAGACGGTGCGTGATCTATCGTCACGTGAGCGAGGAAGAACGGAGACTGTCTGCCTGTGCTTGCTTGATCCAAGGTTACCTGAGCTTGGATCGACTCCGAACGAATCCCACACCTTCACGACATCGATCTGAGGGTATCCAACAATCAAGATCACATGAGATGCACATTTCTTTCAAAAAGCTCAAACAAATTTTTACAAGGAGCTCGATTTCAATGGCATATCTCACCGGAGCATCGCAAATGATTGATGAAGCTTCATCTTGTCGAGGCGAAGCCATACTTATCGACACGAGCCTTGATTTGGTGTAGTTTGCTCGGAAGGCCACGAACCGAAGCTTGGGAGCTCGGTTATGATCAAAGTCTGTTGACCTCATTTTTAGGATGAGCTCTCAACCCCTTCATCTTAGACATAAGACTCCTTTTAGACTTTTAGAGATCCTTAGTCTTAAGACACATCTTATGATTAGGTGGACATTCAACCTAGCCCTAGAAACTTAGAAGAGTTAGCCATAGGAATAGGTCATGCCTTAGGGGGTGTTAGGAAAATTTGCTTGCCCTATAACTTGAACCAAATTACTCACTTCCTTCCTCCAAGTTAAACTTAAATGAATTATAACTTAATTAATTTTCTCCAAACTCAAATCAATTCCAAATGATTGAAGCTTATGATTGAAATTCCAAGTTCAAAATATTTCTTAAGTCCTTTGATTCCCTTTTAAGGACTTAGCCCAAATCAAATCTAAATCAATTCAAATTCATGAAATTTTCTCATAATCCATTTATATTTTCATTTATATTCACATATATAAAATTAATATAAATTCAAATAAATCAAATCAAATTTCAAATTCAAATCCAAATCAAAAATCTTTCCTAAGTCATTTTGATTCCCTCTTAAGGACTTAGCCCACATCAAGTTCAAATCACTTCAAATTCATGAAATTTTCTTATAACCCATTTATATTTTCATTTATATGCATATATATGAATGAAATATAAATTCAAACAACAAAACCCAATCAAACTCAAATTCAAAAAAAATTCAACCTAAGCCTTTCAAGTCAAAATCTTGAACTTAGCCAAATCAACTTCAAATCAAGCCAAACTCTTGATTTTTCTTCATGATTCAATCAATCCTTCAATCATGAATCCAAATATAAACACAAACTTCAATCATCAAGCCAAAACTAAATCCAAAAATCTAACCCAAGTCAAACTCATGTTCACCATTTTGAACTTGAAATTGTCAAATGAATTAGAAGCCATTTGACTTCAAACCACTTGAAATGGATTTATATTTCAATCATAAGTCTATATGTGAGTACAATCAAACTCAAATCAAGCTTTGACCAAGCCATTTGACCTACTTAGGCATACTTGACCCAAAGTGACCTAAAGTACCCTTATGAGCCAAATTATAATCTTAACCAAATTAGATTGACCTAAGCCCATCTAAACCTCTTATCATGATCAACAATCATCATAAGGTGATCAATCACTCAAATTGTGTCAAACGAAGTCAAACCTCAAGGTTGACCAAGTCAACACTTAGCCAAAATTCAACATAGGCCAAATTGATTGAAATCATTGATCAAAACTCATTCATGATCAATGTTTGAACTTGAGTCAATATTTGAGCTAACCTAGCCATTGACTTGACCCAAGTTGACCTAACTTGACCTAAAAAGTCAAAATATGTCAAAACTTGATCTAAGCCAAATTGATTGAAACCAATGGGTCAAGTTCATTCCAAAATTATTGTTAAACTTGACTAAAGTCTCAATTGGACAACTAGACCTAACCTAGCCCAATTGACCATGAACTTAACTTGACCTAAAGGGTCAAATTGAGCCAAATCCAAATATAAATCAAATTGATTGGAAACAAAGATACCAATCCATTTCATATGATTAATGAAGCCTAGACCAACCCATTACTTACCCAAATAGGTCAAATGAGCCAATTTGGTCAACTTGGCCCATTTGACCTAAATGAACTCAATTGAACCAAAACAAAATATAAACTAAATTGAATCAAACCACCAAAACATTTCAAATGGTATATGAACTTGACCCAACCCTTGGTTTGACCCAATTTGACCAATTGGTCAACTTGACCCATTTTGACCTAAATGGGTCAACATGTGCCAAATCATATCAAACCAACTCCAAATCCATTGAAACTTGGCCTAACCCATTTTTCAGTCATACCAAACATATTCAAATTGAAACCCAAGCCAAATGATCATTTTACTCGTAGGCCATAGGGTAAAGTTTTTCCAAATTCAAATGGAACTTGGTCAAATCCTCTTCATGATCACTTGGCACCCTCCTAATGGACCAATGGACACTAGTGAATGTGGTGCACCTAACCCAATGAGTTTGGGTCAGCCCAACCTAGCCTAAGGTCAAAACTGACCACTTGCTTGAACATGGCCACATGGGAATCATTCCTTCACTTGATTTAAGCACATGGGAACTCCACTACTCCACTCCTTAAGCCAAATCGAATGCAAGGACACCTCTAACAACCTAACAAACCCATTCAAGAAGCTCATTTGGATCAAAATGGTAAGAGAAGGCTCGACCGTCCAATTGCTCTAGGGGGAGATATACTCCCCCAAATTTCACTTGAATTTCATTCAACCCTATTCGATTAAAGCATAGGAAGTAAGAGGAGCCATTGCCAAGTGATCCCAAGCTTCCTAGAGTGAAATTAAATTTCCATTTTCTCAATTTTCATAGACTAAAAACAGGGGAGCTCCACTTGAAATCCAACTTACTCCACACTCAGTACCAAGCAAATTCCTCCTTTGAGCACCCTCAGAGGATCAAATCAAACTCACTCCAAGCTTCATTGAAGTTCCTAAGGCAAGGGAGGACCACTCTTGATCAAGACCGAGCTCAAGTGAAGGTGGATGTGACCCATAGAAGGATCCATCCAATTTTAAGGTCTCAAAACTTCAACAAAGCTTTGTCTCCACTAGACGAAGCTTCTCCAAGGGAATCGAGCGTTGGTGATAGCCTCCGGCGAGGTATGCTATTAAACCGAGCATAGTTTCAAATTTTCTTGGTCCTTTGTGATAAGAATCTTCACCCCATGCAAAAGTAGCCGCTGGATGTTCATCCCCTTGCTTGATAATGGTGTGGGTTAAATTTGGGATCAATCCAAGCTCAATCGAGCTCGGATCATGCTATGGAAGATGGACATTGGCCATCTCTCACAGGCGATCTCAGGGATAAATCACAGACCGTCCATCCTGTGTATTTTAGATGGACGGTCTTGATTAAATCCACATAGGATCCATCATTTAATCCTTTAGAATTGTGGATCTAATCTTAGCCATCTGATCCTTGATCGAACGGATAGGGAGAAAGAGCGTAGAGCCACTGCTGACACGGTGCTACGATGTGATAACTTAAATAGCGAATCCTATCCCGCCATGTGGAAAGCGTGCGCCGTGTCAACCTCCACGTGGCACCGACGGGATTGACTATATAATTAGGGATTTAAATTATCTAATTAAGCATGAAAACTTAAAATATTCATATCTAAGTATAGAAAAATAAAAAAAATGTGAAATAAATTGCATATGAAAGGTATTTACATATAGAATATTATAAAAATTGATTTCAATAAATTTTGAATATTGTTTTGGATTTTATTGGAATTTGATTTTGCTAATTACTCTTTAATTACCCCATGATTAATCCCAAACTTGTGTATGATTAGAGATGACTCTGCTCCCTAATTTTCTTAGGATTTATTGATGGTTTAATTAGGGAAATTGCTATATTAATCTCTAATTACCCTATTAATGTAATTAAGTTTAATTAAGTGCATAATTAGTGGTTTAACCCCTTGATTGAGCTAATTAAGGTTTGTTTAAGTGAACAGGAGGTTTAAGGAATAATTTTGGGATGTTTTCCTTAGGCTATTCCTTTAACCCCCCCTCTTTCTTTCTTAATCCAAATTTAATTAAGGATTAACTCACTAATTACCTACATAATCAATTTGATAAAATTTTAAAACTTTTTGGAACTTAACTAATCACTTTGGGTGGATGCTTAGGTGTTCAATAACCTAAGTACATTAAGGAAATCAAAATCCAACTCACATGTGTGCGTGGGATTATGAAAGTACTTAACTTAAACCCCTTAGCTTAATTAATCATTAATCATGAGCCAAATGCATTAGGCCCCTTTCTTCTTAGGTGCATTGTCGATTTAAATTTCTTATGTGATTTTATGTCATATCATTGGCTCATAATTATTTGGTTAAATATGCTAAGGTGGTATAGGTAAAGGGTAATTAACACACTTAATTCATACCTTAACCTAATAAAAATATAAAAATCATCTAATCATCTAAAGATTAAACTAAAATGCCATACATATGGGGGAAATGGGTTAGGACCAGCAAACATTCTTTCATATTTCCCAAATCAAACATAAAGCAAATTCAAAATAAAAATCATATTAAACAAACTTTGATTCACTTTGAACTTTTGATTTCATAAGATTGTCTTTATGAATTAATTAGGGTGAATGAATTTACATTGCTTTCATCACTTTATTTCTTCCATAGCATGCTAAATGTGTATGTCATATGAAATTCATGCATTCATACTTTTTAAAATCAAATTGAAAATGAAATATTTTCTTTATATCAAATTGCATGTTTTGGACAAAGTAGAAATATGAATGGCTATTATCACTATTAAATTCAAAATTATGTTCAAAATATATAAATCAAACACCTAAAACTGAAAGTGTGCTACTTATAATTATTTATAAGCTTGCATGTGGATATAAATATGAAGATGTGCATAGTGTGGATTTCCTTCTCTTTTCTTTTAGCATTGTTTTGAATAAGATTTGGACAAGTGTATAGGTCATTTGAAAAGAACATAATATTTGCCTAAACCTATTCCTATCCATTCATATGCTATTACCTAAGAAGGACATCCACACTTGTACATATAAATTGCATAAACAAAATAAACAAACAAATAAAATTTTTTTGCATCTTTCTTTTTTTCATTCATTTCTCTTGTACATGTGTTTGTATTTAAGGAAAGTGGTATATTAGTCTGGACAACCCCGGGATTGTGAGGCTTTAAGTAACCCTAAGTAGGTCTTGTACCTTACACCCCTGGTGCTAATAATGATGTCGTGCTCACTTATGTCTTTCATACATACACTTGTGCATGTGAATAATGGATAAAAGAAATCTCCCTTTTCTATTTAATAAAAATCATGCATCATAAAGCATTCTAATTTTCTTAAGTAACATTTCTTAGCATTCATCATAAAGTGTGCTAAACATTTTCTTATGTATGCATAAATATGGTTAGGATTCATTCATATGCATATTGTACATGTTGGAAAATAAATGAAGTGATGTGTATTTTGTGATATTAGTTTACTTTATTTAATCTTAAAATACCTTTCTTTTGAATAGGTTTGTTTAGGAAAAATCTAAACTTATGATTAATTAAAATACATAATAAAACATTCACTAAACAAAATCAAACATGATTCCACTTTAGAAATTACTTATGGTAGGGAAGGAAAGAGAAGTTCTCTTTTCTTTTCCCTTTCTTTACAACCTTTAGTAATTATGTATGTTCATTTAAACCAAATAAAAATCATTAAATAAAATTGACCTAAATCAACTAAACAACTTAAATGAAGCACCCTCTAAGTTGAACATTTTCATACCTAGGAAATCTAAACCTGGCTAAAGCATACCATTAAACATTAAAGCACACACATTAAGTCACCACTTCTATTTTTAGGTTAGGTGCATGGATTGATGTTTGCTTTTATTTTGTGATGTATTATTTCTAGTCCGATGTTGGGTGTATGTGAGTAGAATGAATAGGATGATTAGTCTAATCATTATTTTATGGGATTCTTAAGGGGTGCTGTAATAAAAATATATTTGCTTTTTGTGTATGCTTATACCCCTAAGCATAATCCAATAGGCTGTGGACTTAGTTACCCATGTGTGGGGTGCTAAGTCCAATATACAAGCTTGAGATTTGTATAGTTTGTTTAGCTAATCTCTGTTTTATAAGTGTTAATTAGATTTACTTTTCCTTTTCATGTAATTTTACAATTAGGATTTCAGAATGAATGTTATGGGGGATTATGATGAACTTTGGTCATAAGATCTCATCTTATGTACCATGTAAAGCCTTTGGAGCAACCACCTTCCAATCATCCAAAAGAAGGAACCAAAAGAAGAAAGAAGAAAGAATAAAGAATAAATGAAGAAATGACGACCCCCATAACATGAAGTTCCTTACTTGATTGTAAATTAATTAATTTGTAATCCGGGTTGTATAAGGGTAGAGCTCGGCTGCCCAATTTATTTTTTTGGGTTTGTGCAGTGGTGCCCGACCACAAATGGCATTTTATTCTTTCACATTAGTTTTATAAAATATTTGATGTTTTGTTTAGCTTGTGCATTACGTTGGCATATTTTTTCAGTTTCTTCCTTGCTTTGATGTATGACCTGAATGACGATTAGGCTCCTAGGGAAAAATAAATCTTCTACTAAATTAATCAACTCAAAAGTAAAAATAAATAACTCATAACCTCACCTAAAACTTAGGCTAAAAATCAAGATAAAAGAATTAGCAACCCCTTAGCTGGATGAGTATTTCTTTTCAAACATCATGCATAAAAGCATATTATTTCACTCTTGATTGGAGGGCTTCCACCTTTGCCAGAGAACTTGGCTTGATCTTTGAGAGCCATGGTGGAAACACACCTCCCCCTTCTTATTGATTTTGGCTCATAATCTTATTTCTCATGCATTAGGCATATGAATCCTATAAGCCTATGTCAAATGATTGTCCAAAAATAAAAGTAAAAATGTAATATGATTTGCATTACATCAAGGTCACTTTTCATGCCCTTACATGGTCTAGTCTCTTAGGAAGTGAGTTTAAGGACTTAGTCTCTTTCTAAAATAAATAATAATCTTGCTATCGTACATAAACATATGACTTACCTACATGAATTCAAAACCATAGGAGGAGTTAGTTGGCGGCCACCCTCAGGCGGTTGTAAGTCCAAGCAGTTAGGTGGTTTGTCCTCTCTTATGGAGGTAAACCAAATATCCATTTTTGCTTTAGGTTTAGGTCGTGCTCTTGGCCCTCGCCAAAGATCCCTAGATTTAGGTTCTGAGATTGCTTCTCCCCTTTGCGAGCCATAAGTATAAATCCTCACCTCTTAGGCATTTTCATAGCCTTGTACTATAGAATTGTAAGCCATAACATTCTAATAAAAATTCAACTCGAACAAATTAATTTAATTTCAAAAATATAAAGCCCAACCATAGGGTAGTTTGTGATGCTTACTAGGCTTCCTAGTATCTTAAGCATACCCTACTTATCTTCATTTGGATTTGATAAGAACTCCTTCCTCTTGATCAATCCTACTTGACTTTCTAATAATAAACCAATTGATTGATAGTCCTACCTATTGAAATCTTTGGAGACAATGATCATTTATCTTAATTGAGAGTATTCCTAAGGAATCTCATTCTTTAGGATGTAATTAACTATGGGGGCTTGCCTCCATAGGAAACTTAATGAACCCAATTTAAAATAAATCTTACTTTACTTTTTCATATAAATTAGGGGAAAAATCTCTGGTACATATGCAGATCCATTGTCCTTGGGGGTCCTTATTGAGGTGATTAGGTCCATTATAGGATGACGACTTCTATCTTTTGAGATATTACAGCTCTCCTCAATGTCATACCCGATCACCCTAATAAGAATATCTGCAGATCTACATGGGACCCAAAATACAAAAAGAGTATATTTATATCTTTATTTTATTCCCCATAGATTGAAGATGGAAGTATACATCTTAAAAAAAAAGAAATTTAAATCTTTTCACCATAAAGTCACACGTCCTAGGGTGTAGGCTCAAGAGGCGATTGCTTCTTACCGACCTGAGTGTGGATGGTGTCCTATGGGTTTCAAATGCTTCAATGGGGAAGGTTAGGTGATATCACCTCCCCATGGGTCATGGCCGACCCAACCAACCCTTGGGTCGCAAGGTTCTAGCCTAGTGGACCATCAGAGAGCCAAGTGGCCAAAGAAAAGAAAATGACCACGTGATAATGATTTGCCCAAGATACCCCTAGCCCAAGGAAAATCATAGCAATACGTAACTGAAACGAAGCAGTAGATTTGAAATAAGCCAAAAGTGGGTTTGCCCAAATTTTAAGTTATTTGGAGTTCATTTGGTTTGATTTGGCTCAATTTGACTAATTTAGGTCAAATTGGGTTAGGTTGGGTCAAGTTGACCAATTGATCAAATTAGGTCAAACTAAGGGTTGGGTCTAGTTCATATGATCATTTGGGATGTTTTGGTGTCATTGGTTTGGTTTGATTTACTTTGGATTTAATTTTGGCTCATTTTAGTTTATTTGGGTCAAATGGGTTTAGTGGGCCAAATTACTTGGGTCATGGCTTGGTTTGGTTTTGGTTGATCATTTGGAGTATGTTGTAGGCTTTGGTTTTAATCAATTTGGATTTGGTTTTTATTTAGGCTAATTTGACCCTTTAGGTCAATTTGGGCTAAGTGGGTCAATTGGGTTCAATTGGGTCCAATCATGGCCTTGGTCAAGTTCAACAACCAATTTGGAATGGACTTGATTGGTTATAATCAATTTGGTTTATATTTTGATTTGACCCAATTTGGTCTTCTAGGTTAATTTCGGTCAACTTGGGTCAAGAGGGCCAATTGGATTTAGTTTGGCTCAATTGAAGGTCAAGTTATGTTCAAATATTAATTTTGGGTTGGTATGAATCATTGGATTCAAAGGATTTGGCTTAGGTTACAATTTGGCTAGTTTTGGTTCATATGGGTAAAGAGGTTGACTTGGTCAAATGACCAAGTTGACTTGGTTTGACCCAATTTATGATAATTGATCAACCCAGGGTGATTAATAATCATGATGGGGGATTTTGGTGGGCTTAGTTCAATCTAATTTGGGTAAGATTGGAACTTAATTCAAATAGATAAAATTGGCCACTTTGGGTCAAGTGGGCCAATTTGGTTTAGTTGGCTTGATTTTGGGTTGAGTTTGATTTAGTTGAGTTTATATATCGATTTGGGATTGATATATAAATTCAATTGTAGTTTGGGATTCATATGAATATTTCAAGTTAAAGGGTTAAGTTGGGTTTGACTTGGGTTGATTTTATTTTGGCTTGATGATTTTAGATTTCATTTATATTTGTGAATATGATTGAAGGCATGATTGATTCATGCAAAAATCAATTGGTTTTGGTTTTGGAATGAAGAAATTTGGCTAAATCCATGGAGTTGGATTATGTGGCTTAGGTTTGGATTTTGATTTAGTTTTGATAATTTAAATATATATTTCATTTATATTTGTGAAGATGATCGAAGATATGATTAATTTATGAGAAAATCAACTGAGTTTGGATTGATTTGGGTTAAAGTTTGGCTAAGCACATGAAGGTAGGTCACAGGGCCTTGATAGAACTTGGTATGATTGCAGATTTTTGTAAATTGGAGTTGGAATTGAGTGTGATTGTAGGTTTGATAGATTGATTGAAGGGTTGAATTGATATTTGAGAAAATCACTTGAGTTTGGATTGATTTGAATTTGGCTATGGCTAAGTTCATAAGATAAAATCATAAGGCTTTGGTTGATTTTGAGTTTGGATTTGATTATGAGTTTCTATCATTTGGCTTTGAATTTGGATTTGGATTTGGTATTTGAATCAAATTTGAGGTTTGGTTATAACTTAAGAAGGTGAACATGGATTAGGTTTAAGCTATAGGGTAGGTGGGTTTCAGTCCAGGCATAGCATAATCTATGATTAACCCTTCTAAATCTCTAAGGTTAGTTAAGTGTTCACCTAAGTGCTTTGAAATTAAGATTTGAGTCTTTTTAGAAGACTCTAAGTCTAAGAAGAGGGGGATGAGAACTCACTCCAAAAGTGAGGTCAACAGAGCCAATTAAAACCATTCCCCATATGACAAAGAGCCAAGGATTAGTGATGGGTTGCAAGGGTTGTGACAGATACTATTATAGAGGAGTAAATTTTTGACAATATTCACACCTTTTGGTGAATTTCTCTACATCTTATCTCAGCGTGAGATAGAAATATCTTTATTATAGAATCTTGTGGGAGAGCATTCTTCCTTTGAAGTGACTCCCACATTTTGTGGAGTGCACTTCTTTGCTCTCTCTCTCTCTCTCTCTCTCTCTCTCTCTCTCTCTCTCTCTCTTTGTATTGCATGCGTGTGCAGAGCGTGTAGCATGCACCAACTTCATGTTAAGAGAAGATGCGGATCTCTGAAGATGCAGATCTCTGAAATAATTCACCTATGATCAATAAGTATTGAGAGGCTTTGATGTTAAATCTTCTTGAGTCTTTAATCTCTTCCCCATGTTCCCTAATTTCTAAGTATGTCTTTATGGAATTGAACAACTATGTGAGTCTTCACTTTCTATTTGCATGAATTCCTCATCCTCCATGCTAGGACGATTGAGTTAAATAATGGACTACTTTTTGAGCCCGATTGGCCTAAACAATAAGTCAGTAAGTTGGTTCTGCTCCTAGACACTTGCTCAATCTTGAAATATTCTTTATGATTTTTTTCTTCACCTTAAGCAAATATCTTTGTAGTGACTCATCTCTAACTTCATAGTCTTTGTTTATTTGTCTCACAATGAGTTGTCAGTCCGAGTAAACACTAGCACCTAGTCCTTTGGCAAATCTTAGGCTAGCTAATAAAGCTTCATATGCAGATATGTTATTCGTTGCCTGCAAATTGAATCTGACAGCCTATATTATGATAATCCTTATGGCACTTTTTAGTTTGATGCCTGCTTCATGCTTTGTTCGCCTGAAGAGACATCAATGTATAAGTGTTACGGGGTATCTAGGCTAGCTGAGATATCATCTAGGTTACTAAAACCTATGAAAAAAAGGTGAATGCTTGTGCTATGATTGTCATCCTCGATGAATATGATATGTCAAAATCGATGAGTTCTACCAACCATATTAATAATCTCCTTAAGTGATCTAACTTGGTAAGTACTGACTTGAGTGGATTGTTGGTGACACCTGAATCTAATGAGCTTAAAGTACAGTCGAAGTTGTGCTAATAAGATAAGCACGAGTGTATTTTTCCATAATGAGATAATGTAACCTGACACCCTGCAATGACTTACTCATGTAATACACTAGACATTATCTCTATTTAGTAGGGGGCGTGAGTAGGCTCTTCAAGTTATAAAAAGCTTTCTCGTATTCTAGCCCCCCATAATACTTTAAAGAATTCCAAACATTGCTCCTTGACCTTTGAAATGAATCGATTCAAACCCACGACTTGCCTAGTGAGTCACTAAACTTCCTTTGTTGTCCTTAATGATGGCATGTCAAGTTTGACCCTCCCTTTATCGAGATTAACCTTCATCCCCTCCTAGGTGATCATGAATCTTAAGAACTTTCTTGATTCTACATCGACTGTGTACTTTAGGGGATTGAAGTGCATATTATACTCCTTTAGAGTGGTGAACATTTTCTTCGGGTCTTCGTTGTGTTGCTTGGGTGAGTTGCTCTTAACTAGCAAGTCGTTTACACAAACCTCCACTTTTCTTTCTTTTTGTCCCCTGAAAACTTGATCTACCATCCTCTATTAAGTCACCATGACATTCTTTAATCTGAATGGCATTACTTTGTAACATTAGAGCCCTTCTCCCATGATGAATGTCATTTTCTCTAAGTCGACCTAGTACATTTGTACTTAATGGTCCCTAAAAAAATTTCCAAGAAGCTCATCACTGAGTAACCATCCACTAAGTTAATGAGTGTGTCTCTATCCTAGGAAGTTACACTTTGAGCATGCCAAATTCAAATTTATGAAATATACACACATCATCCATTTCCTACTAGACTTTTGCACCATCACCATGTTTGATAACTATTCCATGTATTAGACCTCTTTGATGAAGTTGGTGTCCTGTAGCTTGACGACTTTCTCTTTAATTGACTTAGTGAGTAGAGCTACGGTCTTCGTCATCTTCTGTTTGATGGGTACAGTGTTCTTTAGGGCATTGAATCTATGGAAAGTGATGTTGATGTCGATACCAAATATCTCAACTGTAATCTAAGGAAACACATCGATGTCCTCATGGAGAGTCTGAATAAAGGATGCCTGATGAAGAGGATGTAGTAGGAATTAAACAAACCTTCAAGTTTTTTGTGCTATGAAACAATAATGATTGCTTGTGTGGTGTTTTTGTTGTGTTTAAAAGTTTTTGGAGTTAGGAAAGTAAATAGAAAGTTGAGCAATTAAATATTTAGAAGGTTTAGAGTGATATATACATAAAATCCCCCCGACTTTCTTCTTTAATAGCAACAAGGGGCACCAATAAAATAGCCAACCATCCCACAATAATTCAAATAACTCTTCACAAAAATAAAAATAAATAATACAAATGAACATTAATATAAATGGTCGTTGGGAAAACTTTTATTTTTTATTTTTTATTTTTCATATGTATTTTGATTTGAAATAAAATATGTTTAGTGCCTTAAAATCAAGTAATGGTGTTGGGTGGCCTTTTGTTGTAATTAAGAAGTAAAAAATTCTATGAATCTGTAGATTAATATCTAAAGATAGGATCTAAAATTCTTCATGAACTATTGAGGGTTTTAATATGGCCACTTGGTGGAGCTTCTAAGTGTAACCTAAATTGAACTAATTTGGGCAAATTTGAAAGATTTCTTTAGAAAATGAGTTTTATGTGGGATAAATAATTAAAAAATAAATATGATTGTTAACTTAAAAAGTAAACTAATGATTTTGAGTAAATAGTCAAGTTTTGTGTAGTTTATAAGAATATTGATGGTAGAGAACGAATAAAGTCTTAGTCTTGCCTAATTTGATCAAGCGTCTTAGATGAAAAATTGAAGTACATGTGAAGACTAGAATAGGTGATAGGTGCTCTTAGAAGATTCTAGCAACTTGAAAAGAGGCGTGAGAAAGTTAAGAGCAAGAATTAATAAAGTCAAGTCAAATATAAAATAGAACAAGGATAAATATGTTATCTCATCAAAGAAATCAAATAAAATGTTAAACTTAAGCCTCAAAGCACAAATCTAATTAAAGAAAAAAATAATACTTAAAAATAATTCATTTAATAACTAAGGTTACAAGCTTCTTTTTATCATATTTATAAGCACTATAAGATTACACAACTAAGACTTTTGAAAAAAAGAAGAAGAGAGAAAATATGAAGAAAAAAGAGAGATTGATGCTCATTTATAAAGGAAAAGTTACCAACAACTTATTTTTAATATTTCCTTCATATCATGGCTAGTGATACAAGCTTATAGATGATAAATAAAAATATAAATTAAATTTAAAATAATCTAGATTATAGGCCCTTTATTGAGCTTTTAATTGGACATATTCTCTAATCTCTTCCTTGAGCTTTATAGCCTTTCGTTTATTAATTTGACTTTTAATTTATTTTTTTCAATCCATTTGATTTTTTGATACATTAATCTTTAAATTTTTTTAATCTTCATGAGGGCTACATCATCAAGTTTTTTTATTGTTATGTAGTGATGGTGGTGGCCACTAACGTCCACTGTGATTGTGGTGTCAAGCAACAATTATAATTAGCAGTGGGTGGCATCTTTCGAGAAGGGTAGCCAATATAAATAACCAAAAGAAATTTTAAATATTTTTGAAAATATTGTAATCTATTTTATAAAATAAAAAATAAAAACACTTGACCTTTGTGATCACTTTTGTATTTTGTTTTGTTTTTTATATTTATTTTTTTATTCATATTTTGATTAAAAATAAAATATATTTAATAGTTATAGTTATTTTTATAAATATTCAAAACACTCACAAATTATTTTTAAAAATAAAAAATAAAAGCACTTAAAAAAATTGCACTAAACTATATATTTTTAAAAATAAAAAATAAAAATAAAAATAAAAGAAGAAATAAAATTGATCTTAAAGAAGCTTGATGCTCATGGCTTCTATATTCTGCTTCTGATTCCCTGAACCACAGTCACTGTCCCTGTATGGAATGCTTGCCATATCTGTGTCAACGATTCTATATTAAGCTCATATAAAATTTCATGATGCAAGTTACTTATTCTATTCAATTCAATCTTATGCATGCACTACTAATTCTACGAAAATTTAAGGGCTGTTTGGGATCACTTTTGTATTTTAGATGTTCAGTCACGTTGAGTTATTTGGAATCAATCTTCTGGAACTGTGCAGACACTGCTGAATGAGATTACTGAACAATGCAACTGTCTTCGTTTTCTCTTCCAGAATTTGTATGCATTGTAGGAGATGAGATCCACAGAGTTTAGTCCTTTGCTACAGTTCTTCCTTTCTGCCTTCCTTCTAAAGAAAATTCTGTAAGAATATTATAATAAAAAAATATGTCAGGACTCAGGAGGGAGATCAAAGCTTTTAGGCATGCTTTAAGATACGTGCAATATTTAGATAAATAGAATTGCATCTAATGGCTTTGAGCCCCATTTTGACCACTTCTTGGCTTACACAATTTTTCTCTCTTTCTTCGATCATCTCTCTTTCAAACTCTCTAAATTTCTATCATCTACTATGAAAATTTTAAATTTAAATCACAAATTAGTTTTAGACTCAAATCATGATTAACTTCTTTAGTCCTCTCCCTATTAATTATCTTATTAATATATATATATACATATATATATATATATATATTATTTTAGTCATTAAATTAAACTTGTGATCAAATTAGTTTTAGATTCAAAACATGTTTCCTCAATTATATACAAATATATAATATTTTATTAGTTTTTCATAAATTTTATAACAAATATATTTATCAAAATAAATATTATATTTTTAGCATAAAGAAAAGGATATATTACATAGAATCATCTAAAAATTAATATTTCTTAAATATTTTATTAATTCATGCTATATTTTATAGCAAATATCATCTTATATATAATCAGTGCTTTTTAATTATTATTGACATTAATATCCTAGTTGAACCTATAATTTAGTTATGAAAATTTCAAACTTGAGTTATGTAACCATAGCTGTACACCTAAGTTAGATCAACACCTATTTTTTAATCACTTGGGTTAAGTACTAGTGATTTATAATTAATTAACTCAAATGAAATATAGGTAAGGTTGTTATTAATTTAAGAAGGTTCTTAATCCTAGACTTAGTCACTAGATCTAAGCTATATATGGGTATGCATTGCACATAACTAAATGCATCAATTTACAATTATATATATATTTTTATTTGAGCATGTTGATTTATTTAAGATTGTAGGGTATTAAGTTATGCCTACTATGCATGTATTTAAGAAAAGGTTAAAATACCAATATATTTTAGAGACAATCTTCTTCAAGAAGGATGTCCATTCTCATTGGATAGCTACTCTCTTATGTACAATGGGTGAAAAGCTAAATCAAGAATATAGAGACAATATGCTTAATTCTACGTTCTAAATCATCTTAGTTGGTTTTATTGATTATGCCTAAGATTTTAAAAGTGTTTTGGTTATGAGTTAAGTGAAGTTTTTTATATTGAAGTTGATTAGTTGAATAGAAAATTTATTTCAACATAAGAGCTTATCGTGACAATTTCAGACTTTCATAAGCACAAATATTCATAGAAATAAACCTTAAAAAGTAAGTATTTTTTGTGTGCAATTAATGTAAATATCACAATTAATCAATCAATCAAATTAACAAAGGAAGGCCTTCATAGCTACGTACTACTATACACTTTGGAAAAAAAATAAAAAATGGGTATCTAAGTTATTCCCTTATACAACTGAGTCTAGTCAATCTTCTCACTTTATCTTTATGGTTCTTCAAGTTATAAAAGACACAAGGCTTTATTTGTAAGAGGTTCATCCTTGTATCCTTTTCTTCACTGCTTCTAGAATCCCACAGGCCTATACAAAACATTCTAGAACTCTATAAAAATTATATTTATAAAATAAAAATTATGACCCTCACCTTACAAAATAAATGTTAATCTAGCATTTATATTTTAAAGAACATAATTATTTTATTATTCATCTTTCATCATGGAATGCTTAACACTTATAGTACCAAGAATGCTACTTGTCTTATTGATCATGCCTAAGAGGTATTAAGTTTTTTTTTAGCAATATAAGCAACACCTATATCAAAATTTACAAGTTGAAAATCATGTCATCCACAAAACAATACCTCCTTTAAGCATAACAACATACATAACACAATGTTAGTTTAGTTTTAATGATATTTGCCATCATCATAGAACTATCTTAACATATCTCAAAACTAACTAAAGGAAAACATTACACCATAATAACTTATCATGACAATTAAGAAGAATAGATCATTCATAACCTAAAGGTCCAAAGGCTTTATCTTAACAAATAAATCTAACATTTACTAAGTTATGTGGTTGTCCACTTAGGTCACACTTTGTGTTTCAATTTTTATAAGTATTGATTGATGTTATATTTATCCTAAGAGTGATTTCAATTTAAGTTATGAATGATTTAATGCATTTTATTTGACTTAGGTTCAAATTATTTAGAGATTTATATATTACGTGAAGACAAATAAGGTTCACCGAGTAAGTGAATCTCATTGCTTAAGCATCATAAAAATCATGAAATATATTTTTTATATGAGAAATGAAGCTGCATTTCATAACACATCAATCAACACTAAGTAAAATTCAATGATTTTTTAAATTATTTAATTAATTTTTATTTATGAATTTATGTTATTTAATTAAGATAAATTATAAAAAAATATTCAAATTTTTTTCTAAATTTCATGAAAATTTTAATATGAGAAGAGGAACCCAAAGAAGATATTAAAAGTATTCATGTTGGTTATGGATTTGGAGCGAGTAATGAATAAGGTAGGACTATATTGGATTTTACTTTAGCCTATGATTTTTTAGTTGCTAATACTTTAATTTTGAAAAGAGACGAGCATATTATTACTTATAAAAATGGATTTAGCAAAACACATATTGATTATTTTTTATAAAAAAATATTATTTTTATTGTGAAGATTGTAAAGTCTTTCTGAGTGAAAGTTTAAGTACACAACATTGATTGTTAGTTTTAGATTTTAAGATGAAGAATTGGAAGATGAAAAATAAATCAAATTATTATCCTAGGATTAGATGGCAGCACTTAAAGAACACCAATAAAAATATTTTTAAGAGCAAGTTATAAGAGCTTAGAATTTAGGATGTTCATAAGGAAGCTAATATTATGTGGAAAAAAGTAACAAGTGAAATTAAGCAAGTTGCAAAAAATATACTTGGAGAACAAAAGGGAAAGCTTCTTTTAATAAAAATAGTTGGTGTTGGAGTCAAAATGTGCAAGAAAAGATAAGAAATAAGAAGCATTGCTATAAAACTTGGTTTAGATGTAAAAACTTAGAGATGTGGGAAAGATATAAAGTGGCTCGTAGAGATTCTAAAAAAGTACTATATTATGTAAAAAAATTAGCTTTTAGTGATTTATACAATAGATTAGATACCAAAGAAGGTGGAAGATGTATGTTTAACTTAGCCAACCAAAAAGATAAGAGAAGTAAAGATTTAGTTCAAGTGAAGTGTATTAAGGATGAACATCATAAAGAGCTTCTTAGAAAAAGATATTCAAAATAGGTGGATGAGGTATTTTGATAAACTTTTCAATGAAAGATCTAAAAATACAATTGATTTTAGGAACCTCAATACCCTAAACAAAAATAGAGAGTTTTGTTTTTTATCATTGTGTTAGAAAATTTGAAGTTGGGAAAGCTTAAAAGAAATGAAGTTGGGAAAGCTTAAAAGAAAATGAAGTGTGGAAAAATAGTAGGACATGATGATATTTCAAGAGAAGAGTGGAAATGTTTAGGAGATCAAGGAATTTCTTGGCTTAAAATTTTTTTAATGTTTTTAAAAGACTAAAAAGATGCTAGATGAGTAGAGAAAGAGTTTGTTGGTTCAAATTTTTAAGAATAAAGGTGATGCACAAGAGTGTGCAAATTATAGAGGAATTAAGTTAATATGTAATACATTAAAATTATGGGAGATAGTAATTTAGCATAGGTTACGATGTGATACAAAATTTCTCAAAATCAGTTTGGTTTCATGCCAGGTAGATCTACTATGGATGTTATACATTTGTTAAGAGGTTTGATGGAAAAGTATAGAGAAAGAAAGGAGGATCTGCATATGATATTTGTTGATTTAGAGAAAGCTTATGATAAAGTTTCTAGAAATGTTCTTTCTAGAGTTCTAGAAAAGAAAGGAGTTAATGTTAGTTATATTCAAGTCATTAAGGAAATATATACTAGAGTTATTACTTGTGTCCAAATACAAGGAAGATTGATAAACTATTTTCCTATTTTAGTTAGATTACATCAAGGAATAGCTTTAAGCCCTTATCTTTTTTCTTTAGTCATGGATGTTCTTATTAGACATTTACAGGAAGATGTACCTTGGTGTATGCTTTTTGCTGATGACATTCTTCTTGTTAATAAGACTAGAGAGAGAGTCCAAGAAAAACTTGAATTATGGAGATCAACCTTAAAGTCTAAAGGTTTTTGTTTGAGTAGATCTAAAATTAAATATATGGAGTGTAATTTTAGTTTAAGAAGTTCTAGTAGTGGTGTTGTGACATTGAGTGATCAAGTCATTAAAAAGAGTGGGTGATTCAGATATGTAGGCTCTATTGTTCAAAATGATGGAAATGTTATTAGAAGAATTCAAGTTGGATGGTTGAAGTGGAGGAATGCATCTGGCCTATTGTGTGATAGAAAAGTACCGCTTAGACTTAAGAAAATTTTTTATAAGATGATGGTATGGTGTAAAATGTTAGCCAATAAAAGAGAAGCATAAGACTAAGTTAAGTGTTGCATAGATGAGGATGCTTGGGTGGACAAGTGGCTTTACTCTTAGAGATAAAACGTGAAATGAGTATGTTCAGGAAAAAGTTGGAGTAGCTCCAGTGGTAGATAAGATTAGAGAGAGAGCAACCTTAGATGGTTTGGCCACATAAATTGTTGGCCGTCCGATGATCCAATTAGGAGAGTAGATGTATTAGATTTGTCTTATGTTAAGAAACGTAAAAGTAGACCTAAAAAGACTTGGTTAAGATGTATAAAACATGACCTTAGTTTACTTGAATTAAAAAAGAATTTGACACATAATAGGATATAATGGAGAAGAAGAATTCTTGTAGTCAACCCCACATAGTGGGATAAAGGCTTGTTGTTATTATTGTAAGATGAACTCAAAGAGTATTTATCTTGATTTTGAGTTAATTTGTACTTTTAAGGAATTATTAATTATTTTCATATTAACAAAATTTAAAATATATATATTAAAATAATTTAAAATTTATTGAGGTAGGTTATGCCTTAGGGACTTAGGGAGGCTTGCCCACCCTATGGCCTAAACCCAATCCATGTTCTCCTTCTCAAACCAAATCCCAAATTCAAATTCAAATTTGAATTCAAATTCCCAAAATTTACAATCAATCCCAACTTCAAATCCGAGCTCAAAATCCTTCCTAAGCCTTGTGATTGAATCCTGTGGATTTAGCCATAACCAAATTCAAATCAATCCCAACTTAATTGATTTTTCCAAATATCAATTCAACCTTTCAATCACTCTATCAAACTTACAACCAAACTCAATTCCAAATCCAATTTGCAAAAACTTACAATCAATTCCAAATCATATCTATGCCATGTGATCCACTCTCATGAGCTTAGCCAAAATCCCATTCAAATCAAGTCAAACTCAATTGATCCTCTCATGGATCAATTATTTCATCAATTATCTTCCCAAATATAAATTAAATATGCATTCAAATTATCAAAACTAAATCAAATTAAGTCAAAATCCTTTGTAGGTCATATGAATCAATCCCATCAATTTAGCCAAATCTTAACCCAAATCAACCCGACATCAATTGATTTTCTCATGAATCAATTATATGTTCAATCATCTTCACAAATATATATAAAATCTACACTCCAATGATAAAAATTAAATCAAACTAAATCAAATTCCCTTCTAAGCTTTTTTGACCTACCTTCATGTGCTTCGCCAAGTTTACCTTCAAATCACTTCAAATTCAATTGATTTTCTCATGGATCAATCATTCCATCAATTATCTTCCCAAATATAAATGAACTAAATCCAAAATCAAATAAAATCTCAATCTAAACCCTTTAAGATAATTTCTTGGACTTAACCAAAACCCATCTAAATCAAGCCAAATCAAAGAATTTATCTTGAATCAATCATTCCTTCAATCACCTATCCAAATATAATGAAACCTACAATTATCAAACCAAAACAAGATCAAACCAATTCAAACCCAACTTATCCCTTTTGACTTGAAAATTTAAAATGAACCAAAACCTATTGAAACCCAAATTGATTAAAGTTGAATTTATATTTCAATCCTAAACTCATATATAAATTCAACTAAACCTTAATCAAACCAAAACCAAGCCAATTGACCCATTTAGGTTCACTTGACCCAAAGTGACCTAAAGGATCCATTTGAATCAAGTTCCAATCCAACCTAAATTGGATTGAACGAAGCCCATCAAAACCTCACACCATGATTATTGATCACCTTAGGATGATCAATTGCCTTAAATTGGGTCAAACTAAGTCAACTCAATCATTTGACCAAGTCAACCTTTTAACCTATATGAACCCAAACTATCCAAAACCTACCCTACACTAAATAAATCAAAACCATGGCTTCACACCAACCCATGATCAATGATTGATCATGACTTGACCATCAATTGAGTCAAACCAAACCCAATTAGCCATTTGACCCAAGTTTACCCAAATTGACCTAAAAGGCCAAAATAGGTCAAATCATGATCTAACAAATTGATTATTGATGGCTCAAGTTCATTGATTGTTGAACTTGATGACCATATGAACCCAATTGACACACTTAGCCCAAATTGATCTAAATGGTCAAATTGGCCTAAAACCAAATTAAATCCAAATTATTTCAAACCAAAGTCGATATTCCTCTCTCATTGATCAATTGAACATGAACCAATATCTAACTTAAGCCAATTTGGTCAATTTGGTCAAATCGGTCAATTTGACCCTTTTGATTCCTCAAATTGCAACCAATACCAAAACTAAATTCCTCTTGCACATACCATCCCACATCTCGTCGAAGCTTTACAGATCTCCCCTTATCTCCAAGCCCATTAGAGGTGCCACTTCGATAAAGACTAAGCCTCCAAAGAACAAATTTTTATCTTTTGAGTGAACCACTTGGAATCAACCTAATTGTAGCTCAACAAGGCTTCGTCTCAACTAGACAAAGCTACCTCAAGTGTGTGAGCTGCCAATCTTAGCTTCAATGAGGTAATGCCATTAAAATTGAGCTCCCTTGAAATTTTTTTAGAGCTGTTCGAAGGAAAGTGGAATGCCACATGATCTTGACCATTAGACCCCCTCCGATCATTATCATGAAGGTGTGGAATCTATTTGGAGTGGATTAGCTGATCTTAGACGCAGCAATGGTGGGCGACTTTTCCTTCATGCCTGAATGATAGATTATCATGTGTTCCTTGTGATCCATGGACATGATTAGATTCATTAGATTTATCCCATTTTATCCTTTATTAATCACGAGATTGATCTGCACCATTCAATTCAAGATCGAACGGTGAATATCAAAAGTGTGTCTACCGTCAGCCACATCAGCGCGGACTCGAATGCACTTTAATAGCCAATCCTGAGGTGCCACATGGAAAGCATGCCACATGGTGCTGATGGGATTAGGCTTAATTAGGCTTAAATAAATATAATTAATGGCTGAAACTTGCAAAAATATAACAAATTATATAAAAATCCAAAAATTACAAATAATTACTTATTTTGAAGGTATTTTAGAGAGGAATCTATCAAACATATCCTTAATTAATTTTGAATAGTAATTATAATTTAATTACAAATTAATTAGCCTAATTACTTTCTAATTAATTAATTAATTAATTAATAGCAAACTTCTTGAGATTGTTTAAGGGGATGACTTCTGCCTCCCATAATTTTTTTAGGATTTATTGGTTAACTAATTATGGAATTTAGCCAATTAAGCCTTAATTACTTTCTCAATTTAATTAAGGATTAATTAATCAAGTGAACAGTAAACTAATTAACTAATTGGACACATTAATCATTGCCCAAAAGTGGATGGATTTATGGAATTAGATTGGGATCTCTTTCCTAATCTTTTCCCCAAGCCCATTTCATTTGAAGGATAATTAATCAATTTGACAATTAAGTAAGAGTTTAATTTATTAATTAATGATTTCATTAACCAAATTAAAAATTACAATCACATCTGATCTTGATTAATTAGTTGAAGGGTAGATATTTAGTGTTTAATAACCTAAATATATTTAAGAAAATTATAGTTAATCCACATGTGAGGGAAAATCATAAGAGTACTTAATTAAGTTTCTTAGTCTAATTAACCATCAATTGTGAGCTAATTATATTAGGCCCTTTCATTTGTTAGGACCATTGCTAATTTACTTTTTTAATTCATTTACATATCATGTAGGCTCACAATTATTTGGATAATTATGTTGAGGTAACATTGAAAAGGGTAATTAATGTATTTAATGCAAATTATAACTTAATTAATACATAAAATCAACTTAATTACCTTTCATTAACCAAATTAATTTACAAACATGGGAATGGGTTGGGATCATAAAATTTCTTCTCACATCCCTTAACTCAAATCAGATGTGAGGCTAAAAATAACATCTTAGGAATTAATTGATTGAATGAAACCATATGCTTATGTTTATTTATTCCTTTCCAATCATGTTAAATGTTGTGTGTCATTTGAAATCATGCATTCATCTTTTCAAAGTTAATTAAATTAAATGTTTCTTTTTCTTTATGTAAACTTGTATGTGTTGGATTAATTTATGATATGTGTGGCAATTATCATTAGTAAATTCAAATTATTTTTGCCAAAGTTTATGAATCAATTAAATTGATTAGAGTGATAGTAGTTATGAACATATACATAGGTTTGCATGTGCTTATAGCTTATACATGTGAAGTAAAGTTTTCTTTTCCTTAATACATATATAGTTTTACATGTATTTAAATGTTAATAAGTATATAGACCAGACATCTCAGGAATACGAGGCTTTAGTTAGCCCCAAGGAGGTCATTTGATTACCTCACTTCCATGGTTAACAGTGACACGTACTTATTTGATTTCATTTACATATATTCCTACATTAGAATTTGGATAGAACTTTAGTCCATATGCATAAATGTTTCAATCAAATAAAAATACAACCTTTGCATATTTTTCCTTCCTTTATTTATGTATACATCCATATGTATTTGAGAAAAGCAAGTGTTTAGTCTAGACATCCCGAGAATACGAGGCTTTAAGTAGCCCTAAGAAGGTCATTTGATTACCTCACTGCCCTGGTTAATAATGGCATGTACTAGCTTATATCTCTTATACATGTGTGTGTATTTAATTATGGAATTGGAACCTTTTTTATTAAAGATACATTCATTCATAATTGGCTAAGTGATTGAATTACTTGGTCATGAGATTGGGAGCTTTCTTTCTTATATTCATGCATACAAATTTATATATGTTTGAATGCAAATGGGTATACGGTTTGAATATCTTGGGAATATGAGGCTTTAGTTTGCCCCAAGGAGGTCATTTGATTACTTCACTTCTCTGGTTAACAATGATACATACCTATTAAATTTTATCTCTATGTATTTTGTGTAAGAATTTAGATAGAGTTTTAAACTAATATGACTAAATAATTCAATCACATAAAATGACATAAACTTCACTTCACATACATTCATCAACACATTGTATGTATAGATACATTTAGAATTAAAATATATGCATGTTACATGTGATGAAAAGGAATGATTTAGCATGTCATGTGATAGTAATCTAATTAGATTAATCTTAAGATGCCTTTCACATTAGATAGAATTATTTAAAGTGAATTTAAACTTAGGAATAATTTAAAATGTGAATCAAATTAATGAGCTTTAGAAAGTGGCTTAAGGTAGGGATGAAAAAGGGCAATCCTCTTTCTTCTCTTTACAACACTTAGTTATTAAGTGTAATCAAATGAAACAAAAGAAAACATAAATTAAAATTCTCAAATCAATTAAACAACTTCAAGCGAAACTAATCTTTTGTGTTAAATTGAATCTTTCTACACTTAGAAAATATAACATTAATGCTTAGTTGGGACATACCACACAAGCCTTAACACTCACATTAGAATTAAGTCACCACTTTTAGCTTTATGCTAGATTTGTTCTTAGTATGATGTTTATTTTGTTTTGTGATGTATTACTGTAGACTGGATGTTAAGCCGTTCTTAGCATAATCATATTTTCTATAGGGGACTGTGCTTAAGGGGATGCTTAAAAATAAATGTAAATGCTCTCTTTGCAGGTTGCTTAAGCCCCTAAGAATAATACAAGCTAAGACAGGTGGGCTTGGTTACCCATGTGCAAGGTGCTAAGTCCAAATTATAAGTATAACTGCTTGGGAGTGTATGTATGCTTAGCTAACCTCTATTTATTAGGTATAGTTAGATTTACTTTTCCTATTTTTAATGCACTTTTATATTAGTAATTAAGATTAGTGCTATGGGGGATTAGGATGAGCATTGGATAGAAGGCTTTGTCTTGTGATTCCATGTGATGCCTTGAAGTCCACCTAATCAAAAAGAAAAGAAGAAATGAAGGAGACATGAAGACTTGAAGATCCCCTATGGCACTTATTCATTTATAAACTATAATTATTATTTTGTAACTCTGAGTTGTATAATGGTAGAGCTCGACTACCCATCTCTTCTTTTTGAGTTGTATGGCGGTACCCAACCACATCAGCCTCTTATTATTTTGCATTAGCTTTATAAAAATATTTGATAATTTGTTTAGTTTGTGCACAAAAAATGGCATATTTTTCTTAGTTTCTTAAATATTTGATGCTTTAATGTGTTTCCTGGATGCGATTAGGCTCTTAGGATAAAAAAAAAATTTCTACCCAACTACAACTCATAACTAAGGTTTTGAATAATTCATAACTTCACCATAAAGCCTAGGCATTAAATAAGATAATTAAAAGATTTAATAACCCTTTAGCTGAATGGTTGAATGTTTCACAACATGCATATCATATTATTTTACTCTTGAAAATAAGGGATTTCCATCCATGCACAATAGGAGAATTCTTGACCTGTGAGCGCATCCCTTGTGGTGGAAAATACCCCTTTCTCTCTAATTTAGCCAACAATCTTATTTTATCATGCATATAGACATCAAAATCCTAAAGCCTTTATCAAAATGAAGTGTCAAAATTTAAATAAAATTTGAAAAGATTTTGTATTAGATTAAGTCATTATTTATACCACTCATACTCTAGAGGGAGTGGGCTAAAGGACTTTAGTCTCTTTCTAAATTAATAATATCCCAAACATCTTCCAAATTCATATGACTAAACCACATGATTTTAAAATAATATGTGGAGTTGTCAGGAGGCCACTCCAAGCGGTTGTAAGCCCAACAGTCGAGCAATTTATCCTCTCTCATAGAGGTAAACCTTATGTCCATCTTCACTTAGATTTAGGTCGTGCTTTAGCTTATGCTAAAGCTCCCTAGATTTAGGAATTGAGATTACTGTTTCCTTCAAGCTACAAGCATAAATTCTCATATTTTATGCATTTCTACAATCTTGTGTTGTTGGATTATAAACAGTGATTATCTAATGAAATTTCAACTCAAACAAGATAATCATCTGAAACTTCAAATATATAAAGCTCAATCATAAGATAAATTAGAATGCTCATTAGGTTTTCTAGTATCATGAGCATTCCATACTTATTCCCTTAGCTTCCAAAAATAAGTCTTCTCCTTGAACTTTCATAATTTATTTTCCAAATATATCCAATCCTTTGATAGTCTAGCTTTGAAATCTTTGGAGGAAATAATTCCCTACTTTAATCAAGAGTATTCTTAAGGAATTCATCATCCTCAGGATGTAATTAACTATGGAGGCTTGCCTCCATAAGAAACTTTAGAACCTAGTTTAATATAAATCCTACTTTATTCATCCATGTAAAGTAGGGAAAAAATCTCTGGTATATTCGAAGACCCATCATGCCTTAGGAGTTCTTATTAAGTGATTAGGTCTATTGAAGGGTGATGCCTCTATCTTTTGAGATAGTATATCATACCTTAATGTCATATCTAATCACTTTAATAAGTATCTACTGATTGCATGGTGTCCCCCACCTTATACATACAAAAAAATAAACACCACACACTTTTTTTGGCGACTCTGCTGGGGATGGTTTCTCTCTCCATCTTTAGTAGACAATTATTGTCTCCAAGCATCGATAGTGAACTTATATCTTATATAAGCCCAAGACTATTTTTCTTTCCGTTGGCACTTAGTTTATTTTATCCTTAAGCAAAGCTAGCCACACATCCTTTAGGTTTTAGGACCTCACTCCATGTAGGTCTTGAACCCCCTTTTGGGTCCCCTAATAGGTAAAAATATATTAATCAAAGAAAGGATATGACTAAATTTAGAACCTCTTTACCACTAGTTTGGTGAGGCAGGTTTCATCCTATACTTAAGAAAATAAACCCTTTGCAAGATATTACTTTCCAAAAGCACTTTTCAAAATTAATATGATAAAAGGTTTGCACAAAATTCACAAGAAATTTTCAAATGATATAAAGATAACCAAAACTCATTTAACAATATCGACGATTGTTATATGCAAGCTCCTTCTAAAATTAAAATCAAAAATTTTTAAATCCTTTTTCAAAAAGCACATTTTTCAAAATAGTTAACTCCATTCAACATTCCTAAGTTTGTTGAATGAAGATTCTATTTTCAAATAAAATCATGACACAAAATTGAAATTTTACTTAACATATTCCACATGTGCTAAGTTGGAGTTCTCTTTTCCAAGAGCAATATCAACACACAAATATTCCATTTTTGAAAATAACATATATATAATGGAATTCCATTTAACATGCCCAAATTTGTTATGTAGAATTCCCCTTTTCAAAAATTACCAAAAATCAAAACACATTTGAACTTCATTTAGCATACTTAAATTTATCAAATGAGAGTTCCACTTTCAAACATAAATCAAAACACATTGAACTCTATTCAACATACCAACATTTGTTGGATAAGAGTTTTCTTTTTCAAAATCAAATCCAAGCAAAATAAATTTTCAAAACAAAATTAAATATATTTGAACCCCACTTAACATACCCAAATTTGTTAAGTGAGGGTCCCACCTCCAAAACAACAAAACAAAATCAAACTTTATTTTGGACCTTACTTGACATACCTAAATTTGTTAAGTAAGAATCCAATTAAAAAAAATCACACACATAACATCCATTTTCACAAACAAAAATGTTTTCACAAAAGTTTTCAAACACACATTAGAATCTTGCTTAGCACACCCAAATTTGCTAAGTGAAGATTTCAAAAAAAATAAAAATTAAAAACAATGGATAAAACAAATACACCTCCAAAAACTCTCTCCAAAACCAATGAACCCCATTCTACATACCTAAATTTGTTGAGTGTGGGTTCTAAGTCAAAATCATATAATTCTATGGCAAAGTCTCTCCTCACATTCTAAAATCTCTCCAATGAACCCCACTTAGCATACCTAAATTTGTTAAGTGTGGGTTCAAATTATTAAATTAATAGTTGAAGACAAATATCAAAGTAAGCAATGTTTCACAAATGCAAGGTATCAGTTAGTTCTTCTCCGTCTTTAATTATTTCACTCTTCATTTCATCTTCTCTTTCCCATTGGGAGTGGATCTGGCCTCGGATCAGGCCATACACACCATGACCATCACTCACCTGATTCAGTTTGGCCATGGCTTTGAGGTCATTAGGGTTACTTGTGAGGGACCAGCCCTTACGACTGTCAGTAGAGAGATGGAAGGACATAAGCCACTCCTCGATTCTGACCTACAGTCTGAGTCCAAGTTTATCTCTCTGAAGAGGAAGGCTGTTAAGATTCCCATAGTGATATTAGTTCCAGTTAGCTGAGCCTCAGTGGTGTCGGTGTGTGGTTTGCAAGTTCAATCTATTATTGTCCCTATTATAGCCTTAGTGAGGGCTAGCACCTCCTCCTTGGTCCCCCTAAAGGGGAAGGCTATCTTGGCTTCCGAGATAGTCTCCCCACCTTGAGGTTTAGCTCTCATCCACCCCGCTGCACCATAGAACAAGAAGATTAAGTGGCACCATGAGTGAGCAGCCATGGAGATTGATGTTGCCTCCCACGTTGCTAAAGAGGGTTCTCCCTGTGATACCTTTCCACCCTTGAGTGGTAGCAGGTTCACCCCCTCTCAAATTTGGATGGAGAGAAGGACTACAGGAAGATTATCGTATTGCCTCCACCACTAACACACTTTGAGGTACCGGTAGGGCGGAATCCCATGCTAGTCTTAGGATGTTCTTGGTTGGTATGGTGAGTCACATTATTTGATTTGAGGTCCATTATTCTTAGGAGTATCAGTGATCAAATCCATAGGGAGAGAGCCACTGAGGCTTGAGTTGCGACAGCGTGAGGAGAAGGAGGTATGGAGCGGTCGGTGGCCTCCACCCTTATTGATTTTCTACATCGGCGGGCTACCAGAGCCAATCATAGTGATAGCATAGTGTTGATAGGCACCACCAATTGTAGTAGGAGGGTTCCAATGGGAGGGCAGTCAATGTATCCACATCTACATCATTTTATTCCTCATCCATAGCCACACTGCTCCGTTCCCTGTCCATCATCACTAGTCCTAGTCCCTCCTTCCACAGTCCTTACCAAAGTCCAGAAGTTTGCATCCAGGGAGTGGACATCCCCATTGGTGATACGGCTATGGCCTAAGAATCTCACTCCATCTATTCCACCAACTGAGGTGAAGTCGAGCTCTCCCAATCGACTTCCCACCTCAACCGTGGTAAAGAGGGAGTGGCAACCCAAAATTGACATGGTTGTGCCACCACCGTAGCTATAAATAGTAGAAAATGAAGGAGGGGATACCAGTGTAGTCCCCATGGCAGTTGATCTTCCCAGTGAGAGAATCCTATAAGTAGGTAGTGTTTGATACATAAGTTCAGATGAGCATAGCCCTACAGTCGGCTGCTAATGGGCATTTGTACCAGTTCAACTAGGCAAAGTAAGAGATCGTTCATTAGATGATATCCTAAAAGAATACTTTTTTGAGAAGAAATAGCTTCTTGGGAGTGATCATTCGGATCAAGAAGAGGGTATAGTAGATTTCTACCTCACGAGGATGACCTATTTAAGGATTCAACTAAAATTCATATGGTCGATACTTGAGGATCTCTCCACCGAGACCATCAGAGTCAAGAAGGTGTTGTAGTTGATGAAGCTGATGTCGGTCATTCAACCCAACACCTCTTTTAGCGTCTCAGCAGAAGGATGATCATATCCATAGGATGGAGAAGAGGGTGGAAGATTTGTTAGCTGCAGTTCTAGCACTTTAAAACCAAACTCCATCGTTACAACCTAGTCTAATATTTTTGGAACCTCCCAAGAGTACCTCTCTCGTGGATCAGGACAGTGGTAGTTTGTATAGGAAGGTCATAGACAGTACCTCCGTGCATAAAAAATACATCAAGCAGATGGTGGAACAACAAGTGAGGGAAGCATTGGCATAAGCCGAGGGTAGTTCATTCGTTCAAAAGGGTAGGCCTTACTCGGAGGAATTTGATGTATTCTAGTATCTCAAGGGGTTTGTGTCACCTTCCTTCAAAATTTTTGATGGGAGTGGGAACTCACGACAACACATGGCACATTTTAGAGCCAGTTATTGCAATGTCAGTGGTAGCGATGTGCATCTTTTTTGCCTCTTTATCAGTAGTCTGTTAGGGGTTGCATTTGGCTGGTACACCGAACTGCCCAATAGTTTGGTGAAGACATTTGCTAAGTTGGAGCAACTCTTTATCAAGAGGTTTGCTAGAGCCCAGTAGAGGGTAACTGTGGGTGACCTCGTTGTAAGAAAGCAAAATCCCAACGAGTCCCTCGTTGATTACATTCTCAGGTGGCATAACTTGAGTATGAAATGTAAACCACAGTTATATGAATAACATGCCATAGAGATTCTTTTTAAGAATATCCATGGTCCGGTCGCTTTCATGCTCAAGGGATTTACAATTAAAACCTTTGAGAAAATCAACAAGGCGGTTAGTCTATAAGAGGAAGCCAATCAATTACCTTTCTAAAACCAATCGTCCAAGCCCAAGTTACAGAAAGTATTTGAAAAAAAGCTAGGTGTAGTGGTGTTAGTAGACAAGTGGAAGCAATCAGTTAGAGTCCAGTTTGAGAGACCCCATGCTCAACAGCTTCCACTACCACCTCGGCCATCATACCGACCACCACAACCACCTCAATGGCCATTGCCACCACCTCCTCATACCTGTACCATATTCATCGGTAGCTATTATGCACATACTCTTTTGAACAAATTAAACAATCCCTATTCATTCAAGAGGGATGTAGTTTGAAAAATCTTTAAAAATCTCATAAAGAAAACTGATTTCTTGCTACCACAACCTAAGAGGATGGAGGAAGTTGGCAAGAGAAATGATCCTAGTTATTGCCCTTACCATAGCATGTTAGGCCATGTCTTAGAGGATTGCATCACCTTCAAGGATTGACTTGAGCATAGCTACAAGTTGGGCACCATAGTTATCCCCAAGGAATACTTATTAGAACAACCATCTAGTTCTATTATGGTAATCATTGGGAATACTTGTGATCCCCTTAAGACAAAAGCAGGTTGGTATTTTTTCTTATCTTGAATCTCTAAAAAGACTGTTTCTAAGATCAAGAAACTCTCCTTGCAGGTGCTTGAGGAATCTCAAACCTCTAACATCAAGGAAGATTTGCAAGTTGTCAAAAATAACTCGAGGAAGGTGAGAGTTCATTAGCGATAACATAGCCTAGGATAGTCTAAATGCAACAAGTCCCAAGTCTAGCATTCCTCCACCATTGTAGCTTACCACTTCATCTCTTTCCAAGAGTGTTTATCAACGAATAAGGGCACTAAAACCCACTTACTTTACTTAATTTCTATCATGTACCTCCACCCAAAAGAAATCAAGAATGTAGATTCTACTTACATCTTGTCCGCCACTTCTTAATTTTATTCTCTAAATAATAACAGCTCTAGTAATTCTGATCCTTTTTCTTATGATTTAGAATCAAACTTTTCTTTTTTGAATCAATCATGTTCACCCATTAAGATTTACCTGGAGTCAACCCACTCTGAGAGTCCCATAGGAGAAGCTCAAGGTACGCCCAATGAGCAGGTAGAACTTTCCACCAACCCGATACATTAAGTCACTGAAGTCAACCTACATAGTGAAATAGTTCTACCTCCTAGGGTAGCACCTCAGGATAAGGGTAAGCAAGTCATTGGTTCTAGTGAGTAGATAGCCCCTCTACAGGATGCCCCACCTATATATATGCTTGTGGAGGACCAAGCCAAAGTTGACTACAATGTCTTAGCTCATGTTAGAAAGTTGCCAGCTAAGCTAAACATATATGATGCCCTTGTCTTATCCAAGGAGATGAGGGAATCTCTAATCAAGGCCTTACTTGATCCAAAGATATGCTTGGCTTAGCTGATCTCTACTAAAGAAGAGGCATGCTACTCGAAGGACACATTGGGAGTTACTTTCAACAATGAAGACTTACTTCTAGGGATGACCGAGCACAACCGTCATCTTTATATTATAATGGATGTTGAAAAATACAGGCTATCAAGAGTTTTGGTTGATCCCGGTGCATCAGTCAATATTATGAGTCTAAAAGCCCTTGTCTACATGAGGATTGACATCTCCAAACTCCAAAAAGAAAGGATGATGTTGAGAGGATTCAATGAACAAGGCGAGAGGGCCTTATGCACCATAGTGTTGCCCTTGGAGATAGATGATTAGAAGACTGAAGCTAAGTTTTACATTATAGACTCATATACATATTTTAATGCTTTTCTAAGGAGACCGTGGATACATGAAAATAACACGATCTCATCCTTTCTACATCAGTGTATGAAGTTTGTGAGTGGTGGGATCACCTACAGTGTCAAAAGAGATTTCAAGCCATTTTTTGTTCACAAGGTCGGCATATATGAGATTGCGGCATACTACTTCCCTCAAATTTCAAAAAAAAATGAGAAAGAAAGAGAGAAAGAAAAAGAAAAAGGAAAGGAAAAAGGAAATGAAAAAAAGCAAATAAAATGGAGTGAGAAATAAACTTGGAGGAGGAAGTGGAGCCTGACATTAGATTTCACCCACAGTTCGTTGCTCCATTTGAACATATGGGTACGATGACCCGACCTCCACCAAGCATAAGAAGAAGATCATTCAGAGGCAGCTCAAGAGGTGGAATGCTTCCTTATTGGCCACCTAATAGAAGATATGTCCCAACCACCAGGGGTACACCTACTATCCATATAGACTAAGAATCTAGTTCAAAGGATGAGTCTTATATAGTTAGCACACCAACCAACTCTTCTCAGCAACAGATTCTTTTCAAGGTAACACTTGAGCCGGATAGTGATGAAGATGGGGCTCCAAAGCAAAACATTAGTGTATCTAGATCTGTATGTGAAACAATCAGATATCAGTTGGGAACCATAGCTCTAACCCCACTTTCCTCATAAAAAGTTGAGAGTTTGGTAGTTAAGGAGGCCCCTAAGTCATCCATAGATGTGAAGACTCAGAGGTTCTTTCTGGGAGCATCATCCTCAAGTCAAGAAGTTGATGTAAAACTTGAGAATGATTCATATAAAAATTTAATAGAATTACCTTTTGATTGGTACTCACAGTGTGTTCTAAATTTAGCAAAGAAAGGGCTAATCCTACATACTTAGTCAAAGCCTAAGTGAGACTATTTTAAAATAATATGGAAGAACAAATGCAAAAGCTTTCAATCAAGACCATGAGTAAGATTCAGTACAGTGGGTTCAGTCGATGATGACGATTACTGCTTAATCATCACCAATCATTTGGAATCTGATAGGTTATTTTTAAATCATATTAACTCATATGAGGAGGTGTGCTTAGAAAATTCAGATGACCCAGATGATTTTGAAGTCAAAGATGCACCAGTAGAGTTCAAAGAGGAGATCAAGTCAACCATCGACAAGCTCAGAGAAATAAACTTGGGGACTGAAGACAATCTATGTCTAACATACATCAGTTTCTTATTGAATAAAACTAAAACTAATGCCTTAGTTAGGCTATTGACTGAGTTTAAGGACTAGTTTGCATGGAGTTATGAAGAGATGCCCAATTTATCTTCTAACATAGCAGTCCATAAACTAGCAATAGAGCCTAGTGTCAACCCTATCAAACAAGCTCCTAGATGCATGTGATTAGACATTAAACAATAAGTCATTTCTAAACTCAAGAAATTGATCGATGTTGGTTTCATCCAGAAAGAAAATACTCTACCTGGTTGTCCAGTGTTGTCCTAATTAAGAAGAAGAATGACCAAATTCACATATATGTCGATTTTAGGGACTTAATAAGGCATGTACAAAAGATGAATTTTCACTGCCATTACTAGAACTGATGGTGGACATTGCCTCATCTCATGCAGTCTTCTCCTTCATGGATGGCTCATTTGGATACAACCAAATTAAGATGGCCCCTGAAGATGAGAAAAATACTAATTTTTGAACCCCGATCAGAATCTATTGATATTGGGTCATGCCTTTCAGCCTTAAAAATGCTAGTGCTACCTACCAGCGGGCCATGACTCGAATCTTTGACGAACTCATTCATCATCAAGTAAAATGCAATGTCAATGATTCGATAGTCAAAAGCAAAGAAAAGAAAGACTACCTCTTTTACTTGAGATTAATTTTTGAATGATTAAGAAAATTTAACCTCAAAATAAACCCCCTGAAGTATGCATTCAGAGTAGCTTCAGGGAAATTCCTTGAGTTTGATGTCCGACATCAGGGAATTGTAATCGATCTAGAGAAGATCAAGGTGATATTAGAAATGCCACCCCCTAAAAGTTTAACTCAACTTAGATCATTACAAGGGCTATTAATGTATCTAAGATGCTTTATATCCAACCTATCAAGAAGGTGACGGCCATTTTCAGCACTTGTCAAAAAGGATGCCAAGTTCAAGTGGGATGACAAGTGTTAGCATGTCATTGAAGACATCAAGCACTACCTGATGATGTTGCCAGTTCTAGCATCCCCTATCTCGGGCAAGCCACTCATTCTCTACATTGTTGTATTAGACGACTCTCTTGGCACTTTGTTGGCTCAAGACAATGACGAAGGGAAGGAAAATGCACTCTACTTACTCAGTCGTCATCTAATCATTTTTAAAGTAAATTATCCACCCATTGAGAAGCATTGCCTAGCCTTAATCTTCGCATCCCAAAAGCTATGGCATTACATGCTCTCTCATAACGTGAACTTAATCTCCAAGATCAATCCACTATAATATCTCATGGCACGACCAATGCTATCCGGACGGTTGGCACGTTGGTCCATGATTTTGTCATAGTTTGACATTACTTTCATAGCCTCCGTGCGATGAAAGGATAAGCACTAGCAAATTTTTCAGTAGCACACCCACTTTCTACTGACTCTTCGCTTAGTGATGACCTCCCGGATGAATAAATCATGAACTTAGGGGACACTAGCATTCACCGTTGGGAGATATACCTTGATGGTGCAGCTTTCTCTCAAAGAGGAGAAGGACCATGATCTACTATCCCAAGGAAGGCAAGGGTAGGAGTAGTTCTCCTAACTCCAGATCATGATGTGATGAGATTCTCATATCACCTGTCCAATCCTTGCACCAACAATGAAACCATATGAGACTTTGATTGTCGGTCTGGAGTTAGTCGTTACTCTAAGCATCTAGAACATTAACAACTTTAGGGATTCTCAATTGGTCATCAATCAAATTGTTGGGTCTTACAAGATTCTAAAGCCTAAGTTCCATTACTACCACAAGTACACCATGGAGTTGTTGGCCCAAATCCCAGAGGTTACCATTTATAATATTCCTCGAGGAGAAAGCGTCATGGTAGATGCTTTAGCCAAACTGGGCAAAGAGTTGGCATGTATGGAAGATAAGTCCATATCAATAAGGGTCCAAAATAGACAAGTCCTATCCCTTATTGATACTAAACTCATCGAAAAATACTCTCTTGAAGGGGAGGTTGTCATTGCTAAAAAGGATGATAAATCATACTAGAGGCAACCATTCATGGATGACCTAAATATAGGTAAAATACCTCAAGAGAAGTCACAAGCCCATCAAATGAAGTAGAGAGCACTTTCTTACGCTCTCATGGAAGACACCTTGTACCGACGATCTTTCGATCATATATGGTTACACTGTTTAGACAAATATGAAGCCCGTAAGATCATAACTAAGGTACACTCAGGATTTTGCGGAGCGCACTAATCCAGTCCAAAGATGAAAGCCAAGATAAAGATACTAGGATACTACTGGCCGTCGATGATCACAGGTTGCATGGATGTAGCTAGACGATGTCACTAGTGTCAAGTACACAGTGTGATCCTACACTAGTCACCCAATATTCTACACCCAACATTGGCCTCATGTCCATTTGAGTTTTAGGGTACCGACACAGTGGGACTATTTGACCCTCCTTCTTCTAAGGGGTCATCATTTCATCCTAGCTGCTACCGACTACTTTTCCAAGTGGACGAAGGCGATTCTGCTCAGAGAGGTTAGCGCTTAGCATGTGCTCCAATTTTTTAAGAACCATATCATGTATAGGTTCGGGGTGCCTCGATAAATTATATCCTATAATGGTACTGTATTCAAGAGCACTAAGATCAACAACTTTGTCCAGAGACATAGCATAAATTGGAGATACTCTACCATGGAAAATGACTTGGTAGAAGCCTTCAACAAAACTCTCATCCAAATACTAAAGAAAATACTCAACAATAATAAATGATAGTGGCATGAGTTATTAGTTGAAGCCTTGTGGGCATACCGCACCACCTACAGAACTCCAACTCAGTCTACCCCTTTCTCCTTAGTGTATGGGTCCAAAGCCATTCTACCATTAGAGATCCAACTCCCATCACTTAGGAGAGTTGTGGGTAGCAAGATCACAATGGAGCAGAATGCCAAGTTACGGTTAGACAAGCTCGAAGTTTTGGAGGAGAGTCGCTTATTGACATTTCAAAACTGAGTTGTACAAAGCCAAAATGATTCAAGCTCACAACAAGTTGGTCCGTCCTAGATATTTTCAAGTAGGAGAGCTTGTTTTAGTTCTAAGGAGACCAATTGTTGACAGTTGCTAGATGGTGGCAAGTTTGAACTAACTTGGGAAGGCCATTTTTCCATAGCGAAGGCCTACTAAGGAGGATCTTATCTACTTATTAATCATAAGGGAGAGCACTAGATGCTTCCAATCAACAGGCTTTATTTAAAGAAATATTATTCATGACATCATGCTTGAAAACAGTTATCATCAATAAAATTCTATTTCAAATTTAATCTTTCCAAACTGAAAACATTTTGTTCTTGAATCTACCATGACATGTTTAGGGTAGGTGTAAGAGAACCCAAGTGGTGTCCTATCTTTCATCAACACAACACAAACACAAAATTACACATAAACATAAAAATACACACAAATCTTTTATCTTGGGCTACTTTGAGCTGGGATAATGCCCCTAGTGGCACTCACTTAGTAGCTGCTTTAGGTCGGGCTGACAAACTACCCTCCTAGTGTGTCACCCTAGTGGTCCTTTGTTCATGAGGATGTAAGTCTACTACACTTCCTTTCTTGACTTGAGCATTGCACACCGTTGAGCGCCTTGTTAGCATGGTAGGCCTTACTATGCGGTCGGTGAGCTACCATCATGACGACTCTGTTTAAGAGGATGTAAGTCTGCTACACTTTCTTCTTAAAGTAGCCATCATGCCTTGACTGGGTTGAGTATATTTGAGGATTAGGATAAGTCCCCCAATAGCTCCTTTTCTCTTCTTCTAGGTCAGTCCTTCTTTGACTCCTAGTAGTCTCTCTTAGGTCGGGTCGATCTATTGTACCAACAATGGGTCACCCAAGCAGTTGTTCCTCACTTTGGAAGATATAAGTCTACTATCCTTTCTTCTTAGCACAGCTGTTGCACATCGATAAGCAACCCTAGGTCAGATTGCACCTATCGAGCCAATGATAGACTATCCCGATGATTAGTTTCACTTTAGGGAGATATAAGTCTTCACGCCTTCTTCCTGGCTTGTCGCACACCGCACCTTGGTTGGTGTTCGCTATCTGATGACCCAGATACAATCACTCATAGTAAGTTACATTCTTGAGTTGACCATCATACACTTTCAGGCTTTTTTATTTACATGGTCCAGGATAATGCCCCTAGTGGCACCTCCCCTGTCGGCACTCTATTTGGTTCGCATCCTTTGCAACCCCATTTAGACACTACTGAGGTTACTACTGGATTGGACATTCCCCCTTTCCTAGTAACCACCGTGTGGTTGAAGATTTTATTCCGTGGATGAGCAGATCCTCCCTTGGTCAAGTAAATCTGAGATAGGTCAAGGCCGACATAGGCCCTTCTCAGTGTGGTCCCTTGCACACCAGCTGGGTCCACAATAACAAACAAAATAAAATATATATTCGCTCGTGGATTTGGAGAACACCCCCAGTGATACCTTTCTCAATTAGGCATCCTATTTTTAGGGTTGTGTCAGCAAAACTTCCTATAGGAATCGCCCGACTACTCTTGAGTTGAGATAAGTCCCCAGCGGCGCTCTCTCAGTAGTCATCCTAGGTCTGGTTTGATTTGTTGTGCTACCAACATGTCACCTCAGTGATTATTCTTTGCTTTGAAAGATGTAAGTCTGTTACACCTTCTTTCTAGCACAGTCGTTGCGCACCAAAAGGCACCCCTTAGGTTGGATAGAGGTGATGCACAAGAGTGTACAAATTATAGAGGAATTAAGTTAATGTGTTATACATTAAAATTATGGGAGAGATTAATTGAGCATAGGTTTTGAAGTGATACAAAAGTTTCTCACAATCAGTTTGGTTTCATGGCAGATCTACTATGGATGCTATACATTTGTTAAGAGGTTTGATAGAGAAGTATAGAGAAAGTAAGGAGGATCTACTTATGATATTTGTTCATTTAGAATAAGTTTATGATAAAATTTCAAGAGATGTTCTTTGGATAGTTCTAGAAAAGAAAGGAGTTAATATTAGTTATATTCAAGCCATTAAGGATATGTATACTAGAGTTATTACTTGTGTCCAAACACAAGGAGGATTGACAAAATATTTTCCTATTTCAGTTGAATTACATCAAGGATCAACTTTAAGCTCTTATCTTTTTTTTGCTTTAGTTATGGATGTTCTTACTAGGCATTTACAGGAAGACGTACCTTGGTGTATGCTTTTTGCTGATGACATTCTTCTTTTTGATAAGACTAGAGAAGGAGTCCAAGAAAAGCTTGAATTATGGAGATCAACCTTAGAGTCTAAAGGTTTTCGTTTGAGTAGATTTAAAATTGAATATATTGAGTGTAATTTTAGTTTAAGTAGTTCTAGTGGTGGTGTTGTGACATTGAGTGATCAAGTCATTAAAAAGAGTGGGTGATATATAAGCTCTATTATTCAAAATGATGGTGAAATAGATGGAGATGTTATTAGAAGAATTCAAGTTGGGTGGCTGAAGCGGAGGAATGAATCTGGCCTATTGCGTGATAGAAAAGTACCGCTTAGACTTAAAGAAAAGTTTATAAGATGGTGGTAAGACCAACAATGATTATCGCGTAGAATGTTGACTAATAAAAGAGAAGCATAAGACTAATTTAAGTGTTGAAGAGATGAGGATGCTCAAATGGATGAGTGGCTTTACTCTTAGAGTTAAAATGTGAAATGAGTATGTTCGGGAAAAAGTTGGAGTAGCTCGAGTGGCAGATATGATTAGAGAGAGTCGTCATAGATGGTTTGGCCACATTAAGTGTCAGTCGTCCGATGATCCAATTAGGAGAGTACATGTATTAGATTTATCTTATGTTAAGAAAGGTAAAAGTATACCTAAAAAAGAGTTGTCTAAGATGTATAAAACATGACCTTAGTTTACTTGAATTAAATAAGAATTTGACACAAAATAGGATATAATAGAGAAGAAGGATTCATGTAGTCGACCCCACATAATGGGATAAATGCTTGTTGTTATTGTTGTAAGAGGAACCTAAAGAGTATTTATCTTGATTTTGAGTTAATTTGTACTTTTAAAGAATTATTAATTATTTTCATATTAAAAAAAATTAATATATATATATATTAAAATAATTTAAAATTTATTGAAAAATGTTCTCTTACTTTGAACTATAGAAAGAACTTCAGAGAAAATTTTGATTGAACATTATCTTAATACTATTTAATATTTTAATATTTTAAATATAATTTATTAATATGTTATTATTTTATTATTAATTTTAATATCAAATTATAAATAAATATTATGAAGCTTTTTCTAAAGTTTAATAATAAACTTTGGAGATCCCTATACATTTGAAATTGATTTGATTTAATTTGAATTTTCTATGTTTATTAAAATAATTTGAATTAGTAAATTGCAATAACTCAAGTATTATTTATTTAATTGTATTTTAGTTTTCTTTAATTCTACTTTTCATTGATTTTTTATTAAAATTTATTTCATATTTTTTAAATTTACATTAATTATATTATTTTATAATATTATGTTGGTTTAGTTGTTTAATTATCATTTAATTATATTTAATTACGAAATAATGAGTTTAATATTTTTATTAATCTTTTCTATTTATTGAACATACTAAGGTATTAAATTATTTTTTTATAATTTGTAGAATTAATTTTATATTTTTCTCTATTTTTAGTTAAAATTTAAATTTCTACTTAAGCATTATTAAAAAATTCTAAGAAAATTCTTGAAGTTTTGAAATAATAGAAGCTCTCTATAAAAGCTTTAAGTAAATTTGCTTTGTATTTGAAGTTTGATTTTAATATATTAATTATTTGAATTTTTCAAATTAATCTCAAATTACATAAAATAATTTGGGGCTTTTAATTTTCTCAAATTTTCTTGAGAATACCAAATTCAATGAGGGAGTATATTGTTTAAGTTAATATTCACTTTTTAAAGATTTTTTTTTGTTTTAGTGATTTTTTATTAATTTTATTCCAAGATTTATACATTCATTTGCTAACTAGATAACTTTACACATGGTATTATTTAATTGGGCTAACTGGCCCAATGTGCAAGGACAATATAGGGAATTGATGTAGGCCATTTGATCAATGATAAATGGGTACAATTAAATCACCAAATTAAAAGGAAGGATCATACCTTATATGATTTAATGAAATCCCAACAATCTATTTAAAGCAAATAGAATAGTTGGCTTTTGGTCATCTTCTTCCTCCAACTCAAAATAAAAAAACCTTTATTTCAAAGCATTTGCTGAGATTGTTGTGACCATCTATGGAATACCCTTGAATACTGGTGAATGGGATGAGGACCACTTTCTATTGTTTTGGCCAAATTTTTTTTCTTAGCTATTTAGCATTATCATTCCTAATGTAACCAATAGGGTAAAATGAAAAAGATCATTTTAGAATGTTTGACTTTAAATTCAATGAATTTAATGAGTGTTATTTTGGTTAGCTTACCCATTGGAGTTATGAGATTTAGGTTAATGCAAAGATTATTATGGAAAAATTTTGAGTGTATTGATTTTACATATTGTGGTGTTTATTTTCGGATGCTCATGTGGACTTTGTAGGTGTACTTATTCAAGTGATGTATGATATTAAAATGTACTATCTCAAAAGATGGAAACACCACCCTACAATGGACCTAGTCACCTAATAAGGACTCCTGAGGCATGATGGGTCTTCATATATACCAAAGATTCTTCCCCTACTTTACAAAGAAAAGTAAAGCAGTGTTTATTTTAAGTCGGGTTCTTAAGTTCCCTATGGAGGCAAGCCTTCATAGTTAATTACATCCTAAGAAATTGGATTTCCTAAGAACGCACTCGATTAATGTAGGCAATTACTGTCTCCAAATATTTCAAGGTTAAGATTATCAATAAATTGGATATTTTCGAAAATCAAGTGGGATTGTTCAATTAGAAAACTTATTCTTAGAATCCAAAAGAAAATGAGTAGGGAGCGTTCATCATACTAAGAAGTGTAGTGAACACTCCAACCTATAATATGGTGAGGCTTTATATGTTTGAAAGTGAGATAATTTATTTTATTTGAGTTGAAGTTTTATTAGATTGTTAGGGCTTATAATCCACCAATATAAGATTATGGAAATATCTAAGAGGTGAGGATTTATGCTTGTAGCCCAAAGAAAACTAGCTGCCTCAGATTCTGAATCTAGGGAGTTTCAACATAAGTTAAAAGCATGACCTAAATCTAAGTGGAAAGGGGGCATAAGGGTCCACCTCTACGAGAGAGAGTAAACCAGTCTGACTCTTTTGGACTTACAACTACCTAGAGTTGCCGATAGCTAACACCTCCTATATTTTAAAATCATATAGTACGGTCTTATAAAATTGCAAGATGGTTAGGCTTGTTATTTAATTGGAAAGAAATTAAAGTCCTAAACTCACTCCCTAAGAGACTAAATCATGAGTGGTATGAACATATAACTTTGTCTAAAAGTGGAAATCTTTACAATTTTATTTTATTTTGACACATTCATTTAGACAAAAGCTTGGGATTTTTATGCCTAAATGCATGATGAAATGGGGTTGTTGGCTAAATCAGTGAGAAGAGGGTATTCTCCACCACAAGGGATGCCTTCACAAGTCAAGCATTCCCCTATCGTGCAAGGATGGAGATCCCTCATATTCAAGGAAGAAGGAATATGACATGCATGATGTGAGACATATAACCATACAGCTATGGGGTTCCTAAATCTTTTAATTATCTTGTTTATAGCTGTTGACCTCACTTTTGGAGTGAGTTCTCAACCTCCTCATCATAGATCTAAGACTCTTATAAATACTAAGAGTTTCCTTAGTCTTAAGAAACTTCTAGTGATTAGGCGAACACATAACCTAAGCCTACAGACTTAGAAAGGTTAGCCATAAGGGTAGGTTATGCCTTAGGAACTTAAGGAGACTTGCCCATCCTATGGCTTAAACCCAATATATGTTCTCCTTCTCAAACCAAACCCCAAATTCAAATTTCCAAAATTTATAATCAATCCCAACTTCAAATCAAGCTCAAAATCCTTCCAAAGCCTTGTGATTGAACCCTATGGATTTAGCCCTAACCAAATTCAAATCAATCCAAACTTAATTAATTTTTTTTCAAATATCAATTCAACCTTTCAACCACTCAATCAAACTTACAACCAATCTCAACTCCAAATCCAATTTGCCAAAACTTATAATCAATTCCAAATTCTATCTAAGCCATGTGATCCACTCTCATGAATTTAGCCAAAAATCCCATTCAAATCAAGTCAAACTCAATTGATCCTCTCATGGATCAATTATTCCATCAATTATCTTCCCAAATATAAATTAAATCTACATTCAAATAATCAAAACTAAATCAAATTAAGTTAAAAACCTTCCTAGCTTTTGAATCAATCCCATGAGCTTAGCCAAATCTTAACCCAAATCAACCCAAAATCAATTGATTTTCTCATGAATCAATTATATGTTCAATCATCTTCACAAATATAAATAAAATCTACACTCCAATAATAAAAATTAAATCAAACTAAATCAAATTTCCTTCTAAGACCTTTTGACCTACCTTCATGAGCTTAGCCAAATTTACCTTTCAAATACTTTAAATTCAATTGATTTTCTCATGGATTAATCATTCCATTAAGTCTCTTCCCAAATATAAATGAAATATATATTCAAATGACCAAAACTAAATCCAAAATCAAATCAAATCCCAATCTAAACCCTTTAAGCCAATTCCTTGGATCAAGCCAAAACCCATGGATTTTCTCTTGAATCAATCATTCCTTCAATCATCTATCCAAATATAAATAAAACCTATAATTATCAAACTAAACTAAGTCAAATCCAACTTAGCCCTTTTGACTTAAAAATTTTAAATGAATCAAAACCTATTGAAACATAAATTGATTGCAGGTGAATTTATATCTCAATCCTAAACTCATATATAAATTCAATTAAACCTTAATCAAACCAAAACTAAGCCAATTGATCCATTTAGGCTCATTTGACCCAAGGTGACCTAAACAACCCATTTGAACCAAGTTCTAATCCAACCCAAATTGGATTAACCAAGCCATCAAATCTACCATGATTGTGATCACCTAGGATGATCAATTATCAAATTGGGTCAAACCAAGTCAACTTGGTCATTTGACCAAGTCAACCTTTTAACCCATATGAACCCAAAGTAGCCAAAACCTACCCTACACCAAATCAATCAAAACCATGGCTTCACACCAACCCATGATCAATGATTGAACATGACTTGACCATCAATTAAGCCAAACCAAACCCAATTGGTCATTTGATCCAAGTTGACCCAAATTGACCTAAAAGACCAAAATAGGTCAAATCATGATCTAACCCAAATTGATTACAACAAATGGCTCAAGTTTATTTCAAATTGATTTTTGAACTTGACCAAGGCCATAATTGAACCCAATTGACCCACTTAGCCCAAATTGACCAAAAGGGTCAAAATGACCTAATATCAAATTAAATCCAAATTGATTCAAACCAAAGCCTACAATTCTCTCCAATTGATCAATTGAACATAAACCAATACCTAACCCAAGTCAATTTGGTCAACTTGACCCATTTGACCCATTTGATTCTAAATGAGCCAAAATCAAACCTAGGCCAAATTGATTGAAACAACTTGAACCAAAACTCTTCAAATCATCATTTAAACCTAACCTAGGCCTTGGTTTGACCCAATTTGACCAATTGATTAACCTAACCCAACATGACTCAAAGAAACCCATATGACCTAAATTGAGCCAAATCCTTGAACCCCATGGCACCTGATAACACTAAACCCACTTAGGATTAGCCTAAAACCAGCCCAAACCTAAGGAAATCTCTCTTAGATATGCCACCTCTCTTAGGATTCTCCCCAAAATAGCAAAGTCCACTCATATATCTCCCTTGACAGCCATCAAACACCCCATTTTGGGTGACCTAGCCATCTAGCCCACCCTAAGTGGGTTAGGCTTACCATCGACCAATGAGAGGTGAGTTGACTCACCTCTTTCACAAGTCGAGAACCCAATTGATATAAACCAAGCCACACCTGCCTTGAGAGACCTCCCAAGCCTTCCTCCACTCAAGTCACGCGTGGAGATGGCCACTCCTTCCACAAGCTAAAAAAGTGGGAGACAATCCCATCCTTCCATCAAAAGAAAATGAGGGATATACCCCCTCAATTCGGATGATAAACACATCAATTTGAATCCTTAGAGCTTCTTGAATTTCCAAACTCCCTAGCAGTTCAAGCATTCCCAGACTTCCCTCTAATTCTCTCTTCTGCATAAATACACCCATTATCCGATCCTTCCTCCCTCAAACTACAACCACCAAATTCCTCTTGAACACACCATCCCCACATCTCATCAAAGTTATACAAATCTTTCCCCTAACTCTAAGCCCTACGAAGATGCCACTTCGATCAAGATCAAGCCTCCAAAGGATGAATCTTGTTCTTCTGAGCAAACCACTTAGAATCAACCCAATTGTAACTCAATAGGGCTTCATGTCAACCAGACGAAGCTACCTCAAGTGTGCAAGCTCCCTGTCTTAGCTCCGATGAGGTAATGCCATTAAAACTGAGCTCCCTTGAAATTTTTTTAGAGCTCTTTAAAGAAAAGTTGAATGCCATGTGACCTTGACTGTTGGATCCCCTCTGATCATTATCGTGAAGGTGTGGGATCCATTTAGAGTGGATCTGAGCTCAAGTGAGCTCAGATCATGTGGGCAATGGTGAACAACTTTGGTCCTTCGTCGCCCGTGGAATGATAGATCACGCGTCATCCATTCCGCATGATTGGAATAGATGACCGTGATTAGATCTATTAGATTTATCCCATTTTATCCTTTATTAACCGTGAGATCGATTGTCGTGTCCGCCATCAGCCACGTCAGCGTTGACTCAAACACGCTTTAATAGCCAATCCTATGGTGCCACATGGAAAGCACGCCGCATCAGCACGCCACGTGGCGTTGATAGGATTAGGCTTAATTAGGCTTAAATAATTGAAATTAATGGTTGAAACTTGAAAAACAATATAACAAATTATATAAAATTCTAAAATTTGTAAATAAATACTCATTTTGAAGGTATTTTAGAGAGGAATTTATCAAAAATATCCTTAATTTAGGTCATCCCCTTTAAAATGAGTATTTATTAGTTAATTAATTAGAGCTTAAATAAAAAATTAATTAGCCTAATTACTCCATAATTATTTAATTAAATAACCTTAAACTTCTTGAGATTATTTAAGAGGATGACTTCTGCCTCCCTTAATTTTCTTAGGATTGATTGGTTAATTAATTAAAAAAAATTAGCTACTTAAGCCTTAATTACTTTCTTAGTTTAATTAAGGGTTAATTAATTATGTGAATAGTAAACTAATTAATTAATTGGACTCATCAATCATTGTCCAACAATAGATGGGCTTATGAAATTAGATTGAGACCTTTTTCCTACTCTTTTCTCTAAACCCATTTCATTTGAAAGATAAGGAATTAATTTGGCAATTAAGTAAGAGTTTAATTAATTAATTAATGATTTCATTAACCAAATTAAAAATTACAATAACATCTGATCTTGATTAATTAGTTGAAGGTGTTTAATAACCTAAAGATATTTAAGGAAATTATGGTTAATCCACATGTGTGAGAAAACTATAAGAGTACTTAATTAAGTTTCTTAATCTAATTAACTATCAATTGTGAGCTAATTGCATTAAGCCCTTTCATTTCCTAGGACTATTGCTAATTTTTTTTAATTCAATTACATACCATGTTGGCTCACAAATATTTGGATAATTATGTTAATGTAACATAGGAAAGGGTAATTAATGGTTTAATGCATATTATAACTTAATTAATCCATAAAATCAGCTTAATTACCTTTCATTAAAAAAATTAATTTACAAACATGGGAATGGGTTATGATCACCAAATTTCTTCTCACATCCCTTAACTCAAATCAGATGTGAAGCTAAAAATAACATTAAAGAAGCTTTGGTTTGCTTTAAATGGTTTTATTTAAGATGATTGTCCTTAAGAATTAATTCGATTGAATGAAACCATATGCTTATGTTTATTTATTCCTTTCCAATCATGTTAAATGTTGTGTGTCATTTGAAATCATGCATTCATCTTTTCAAAGTTAATTAAATCAAATGGTTTTTTCTTTATGTAAGCTTGCTTGTGTTGGATTAATTTATAATATGTGTGGCTATTATCACTAGTAAATTCAAATTATTTTTGCCAAAGTTTATGAATCAATTACATTGATTAGAGTGTTAGTAGTTATGAACATATACATTGGTTTGCATGTACTTATAGCTTAGACATGTGAAGTAAAGTTTTCTTTTCCTTAATTCATATATAGTTTTACATATATTTGAATGTTAATAAGTATATAGTTTGGACATTCCGAGAACACGAGGCTTTAGTTAGCCCCAAAGAGATCATTTGATTACCTCACTTCCTTGGTTAACAACAACACATACTTATTTGATTTCATTTATATGTGTTGCTACAATTGAATTTGGATAGAACTTTACTCCATATGCATAAATATTTCAATCAAATAAAAATACAGCCTTTGCTTGATTTTCCTTTCTTTATTTATGTATACATCCATATGTATTTTAGAAAAGTAAGTGTTTAGTGTGGACATCCCAGGAATATGAGGCTTTAAGTAGCCCCAAGGAGGTCATTTGATTACCTCACTTCCCTGGTTAATGATGACATGTACAAGCTTATGTCTCTTATACATGTGTGTGTGTATTTAATCATGGAATTAAAACCCTTTTTATTATCAAGGATACATGCATTCATAATTGGCTAAGTGATTGAATTAGTTGGTCATGATATTTGGAGCTTTCTTTCTTATATTCATGCATACAAATTTATGTTTCAATGCAAATGGGTATATAGTTTTGACATTCTGAGAATACGAGGCTTTAGTTAGCCCCAAGGAGTCATTTAATTATCTCACTTTCCTGGTTAATAATGACACATACCTATTTAATTTCATCCCTATGTATTTTTGTATAAGAATTTAGATAGAGCTTTAAAATAATATGACTAAATAACTCAATCACATAAAATTACATAAACTTCACTTCACATGCATTCATCATTTAAGTGTGCTAAAAACACATTATATGTATAGATACATTTAGAATTAAAGCATATGCATGTTACCTATGATGGAAATGAATGATTTAGCATGTGTCGTGTGATAGTAATCTAATTAGATTAATCTTAAGATGCCTTTCACATTGGATATAATTATTTAAGGTGAACCTAAACTTAGGAATAATTTAAAATGTGTAATAAGCCATTCACTAAAAAGAACTAAATCAAATTAATGTGCTTTTGAAAGTGGCTTAAGGTAGGGATGAAAAAGGGAAATCCTCTTTCTTCTCTTTACAACCCTTAGTTGTTAAGTATAATCAAATGAAACAAAACAAAACACAAATTAAAATTCTCAAATCAATTGAACAACTTCAAGCGAGACCAACCTTTTGTGTTAAATTGATTGTTTATACACTTCAAAAATACAAAATTAATGCTTAGTTGAGACATACACACAAGCCTTAACAACTATATTATAAATAAGTCACCACTTCTAGATTTATGTTAGGACGGTGCTTAGTATGATGTATGTTTTATTTTGTGATATATTATTGTAAAATGGGATGTTAAGGTGTATGCCTTGTAGACTGGATGTTAGGCCGTTCTTAGCCTAATCATATTTTCTATAGGGGATTGTGTTTAAGGGGATGCTTAAAAATAAATGTAAATCCTCTCTTTGCAGGTTGCTTAAACCCCTAAGCATAATCCAAGCTTTGACGGATGTGCTTGGTTTCCCATGTGCGAGGTGTTAAGTTCAAATTATAAGTCTAACTGCTTGGGAGTGTATGTATGCTTAGCTAACCTCTATTTTTAGCTGTAGTTAAATTTACTTTTCTTATTTTTAATATAATTTTGCATTAAAAATTAGGATTAGTGCTATGGGGGATTAAGATGAGCATTAGCTAGAAGGCTTTGTACTATAGTGCCATGTGATGCCTTGAAGTACACAAAATCAAACCGAAAAGAAGAATTGAAGGAGACATGAAGACTTGAAGATCCCCCATAGCACTTATTCTTTTATAAACTGTAATTACTATTTTGTAACTCTAGGTTGTATAAGAGTAGAGCTCAGCTACCATCTCTTTTTTTTAGGTTATATAGAGACACTCGATCACATCATCCTCTTATTCTTTTGCATTAGTTTTATAAAAATATTTTATGATTTGTTTAGTTTGTGCACTAAAAATGACATGCTTTTCTTAGTTTCTTAAATGTTTGATGCTTTAATGTGTGATCTGGATGCGATTAGGCTCTTAGGATAAAAATAAATTTTCTACCCAACTATAACTCGTAACTAAAAGTTTTGAATAATTCATAACCTCACCATAAAGCTTAGGCATTAAATAAGGTAATTAAAAGATTTAGCAATTGAATGGTTAAATATTTCATGCATATCATATTATTTTGCTCTTGAAAATGATTTTATTTTTTACGATAGGGATTGACCTATGAGGGCATCCCTTATGGTGGAAACACCCCTTTATCATTGATTTAGCTAACAATCTTATTTCATCATGCATATAGGCATCAAAATCTTAAAACCTTTATCAAAATGAAGTGTCAAAATTTAAATAAAATTTAAAAAAAATTTACACTAGATTAAGTCATTATTCATACCACTCATGCTCTAGCCTCTTAGGGAGTGGGTTTAAGAACTTTAGTCTCTTTCTAAATTAATAATTGCCCAACCATCTTGCAAATTCATATGATCAAACCACATAGTTTTAAAATTGTAGGTGGAGATAGCTACCACTCAGGTGATTTAAAGCCCGTGGTAGTGGTTATCCTCTTTTATGAAGGTTAATCTTATGCCCATCTTCACTTAGATTTAGATCATGCTTTGGCTTATGCTAAAGCTCCATAGATTTAGGATCTTAGGTTATTTTTTCCTTCAGTCTACAAGCATAAATCCTCACCTTTTAGGCATTTTCATAATCTTGTGTTGTTGGATTATAAGCCCTAGTGATCTAATGAAATTTTAATTCAAATAAGATAATTCTCTTCAACTTAAAATATACAAAGCCCAATCATAGGATAAATTGGAATGCTCACTAGGTTTTCTAATATCATGGGCATTCCTTACTTATTCCCTTTAGCTTCAAAAAATAAGTCTTCTCCTCAAACTTTCTCAATTGATTTTTCAAATATATACAATTCTTTGATAGTCTAGCTTTGATATCTTTGGAGATAATAATTTTCTACTTTAATCGAGAGTATTCCTAAGGAATTCACCTTCCTTATGATGTAATTACCTATGGAGGCTTGCCTCCATAAGGAGCTTTAGAACCTGGTTTAATATAAACCCTACTTTTTTCATCCATGTAAAGTAGGGGAAAAATCTCTCGTATATTCGAAGACCCATCATCCCTTAGGGGTCCTTATTAAGTAATTAGGTCCATTGAAAGGTGATGCCTCTATCTTTTGAGATAGTACATCATACCTCAATGTTATACCCGATCATAATTTTATAGACTATCATAAAAGAATAAAAGGTCAGTGCGGCCGAGTAGTGACGTACACCCTGAAAAAGAGAAAATTGGATAGCTGAACTCTACCCTTATACATCCCAGAATTACAAAATAATATTACAATTAAAATTGAATACATGTTATGGGGGTCTTCATTCTTTATTTCTTCTTTCTTCCTTCTTCCTTCCTTTGATTTGATTGGCTCCAAGGCATCATAGGGCATCCAAGGAATAAGCTTTCTAGCCACTACTCATCCTAATCCCCCATGACATTAATGCTAATTCCTATTGCAAAAAATATATTTTATGAAAAAATAAATCTAACTACACCTACAAAATAAACATTAGCTAAACATATATACAATCCCAAGCAGTTATATTTCATAATTTGAACTTAGCACCCTGCACATGGGTAATCAAGACCACTTGTCTTAATATGGATTATGCTTAGGGGCACAGGCATCCTGCAAAAAGAACATTTATATTTATTTTTAAGCAAACCCCTTAAGCATAATCCCCTACAAAAAATGTGATTAGGCTAATAATGGCCTAACATCCAGTCTACGAAACATACACTCTAACATCTAGTCTAAAATACTACATGATAAAATAAAACATACATCATATATACACCATCCTAACTTAGGACTAGAAGTGGTGGCTTAATTTGAATGTGCGTGCTAAGGCTTTATGTGGTATGTCTTAACTAAGCGTTATAGTAATGAGTTTCTAAATGCTAAAAAATTTAATTTAACATAAAGGTTGGTTTCACTTCAAATTGTTTAATTAGTTGGTGAGTTTAATCTTATGCTTTATTTTATTTCATTTGACTTACACTTAGCATCTAAGTGTTATAAAGAGAGGAAAGAGACGTACCATTTTTCATCCCTACCTTAAGCCATTTTCTAAAGCACATTTTTATGATTTAGTTCTCTATAGAGAATAGCTTATTAAACATTTTGTTAATCCTAAGTTTTGGCTAACTGTAAATAACCTTATCCAACATAAAAGGAATCTTAAGATTATTGTAGTTGAATTACTATCATATGATATATATCAAGTCATTTATTTTCATCACATGTAATATGCACATGCTTTGACAATTAGCATATCTATACATACAACATATTTTGGCACACTTAAATAATGAATGGATGCATACATTTGGAATTTATATTTATGTTTGATTGAACTATTTCATACATGCAAATTAAAGATCTATTCAAATTCTAATACAAAAATACATAGGAACGAAGTCAAATAAGTATGTGCCTTTGTTAACCAGGGAAGTGAGGTAATCAAATGACCTCCTTGGGGCTACTTAAAGCCTCGTATTCCTGGGATGTCCATACTATATACTTATCTTCATTCAAACATAGGTAAATTTATATATGAATTATAAGAAAGAGAGCACTAACTTACATGTAATGTATTTTAATAACTTAAGATGATTTTGGATGCATGTATTTTTAATATAAAAGAGAATTTTCATTCCTTAATTAAACACACATACACATGTATAAAAGATATAAGAAAGTATGTGTCATTATTAACTAGAAAAGTGGGATAATCAAATGACTTCCTTAGGGCTACTTAAAGCCTCGTATTCCCAGGATGTCCAGACTATATACTTGCTATCGTAGATACACATTAATGTATATACAATTTAGAAAAATGAAAATCATGCAAAAATTGTATTTCTTTCATTGGTTGAATTATTTATGCATATGAATTAAAGCTCTATCCAAATTATGATACCAAAATACATAAGAATATTATTAAATGGGTACGTGCCTTTGTTAACTAGGGAAGTGAAGTAATCAGATGACCTCCTTGGGGCTTTTTAAAGCCTCGTATTCTCTTGATGTTCATACTATATACCCATTGCCATTCAAACCTATGTAAATCTATACATAAATTCAAGAAAGAGAACTTCACTTCACATACTTAAGTCATAAGCACATGCAACTCCTATGTATATATTTATAACTATCACCACTCCAAATATTTCTATCCATTTATAGACTTTGGTAAAAATATATTTGAATTTATTAATGATAATAGCCACATATATGATTAAGTTAAGCCAACATATGTAAGCTTACAAAAATAAATTCCATTTGATTCATTTAAATTTGAAAACATGAATGCATGGAAACACATGACACACAACATCTAAAGTGATTGGAAAGGAATAACTAAACATAAACACATGGTTCATTCAAATACATTTATTCCTAAGGACAATCACCTTAAATAAAATTACTTAAAGAAAATCAAAGCTTATTATTAATTTGATTCTCTTTTGGATTTGAGTTAAACTTAAAGAGGAGAGATTACTTACTGTTTTAATCCCATTCCTATGTTAATAATCTTAATTAGTTTAAGGAAAGATAATTAAGTAGGTTTTATGAATTGATTAAGTTAAACCATTAAGCAAGTCATTTAATTACCCTTCCATATGCTTCTTTAATTTGATTAATCATTTAATCATGATCCACAAATGATATGAACATGTGAGAAAATAAAATTACAATGCTCCTAAAGGACCTAATACAATTGGCTCATAATTAAAGATTAATTAAGTTAAAGAACTTAATTAAGTACTTTTATGATTTTTCCACACGTATGTGTTAATCATGATTTTCTTAAAGGGTATTTATGTTATTGAACACATAAAGAGGAACTCTTAATCTTATTGTTAATTATCTGAAGTGATTATGATTATGATTTGATTTAATTAGAACATTTAGTTGATTAATTAAGCATTTAATTAAATCCCATATTAATCAATTCTCTTAAAATGAAGTGAATTTGGGAAAGAGACTAGAAAAGAGGTCCTAACCACTCTCCCTCATCCATTCACTATCAATCAATGATTAATGAGTTTTAATTAATTAATTTTTATTATTTTGAATGTTAATTAATTATTAAATTAATTAAGTGGGTAATTAAGGTTTGAAATATCAATTTTTCTAATTACCCAACCAATAAATTTCAAGAAAATCATGGGAGATAGAGGTCATCCCATTAAAATAATTCCCCAAATTTATAATTAATTACCCAAGTAATTATGGCTTAATTAAGCTAATTAATTGCATATTCAAACCATAATTAAGCTTTAATTACTATTTAAAATCAAATGAAAATAATTTTAATAAAATCTTCTCTATTTTACCTTTAAAATAGTATTTATTTGCATTTTTTAGATTTTTCTACAATTACATATGATATTTCAAAGTTTCACCCATTAAAATGAATTATTAAGCCTAATCTCGTTGGCACCACGCAAATCATTAACGTGGATGCGCTTCCACATGGTACCGCGAGATTGGCTATTTAAATCCGACTGATCGTGTGGTGGCGGCGGCTTTCATCCCCATGTCGATCGATCGGATGGTAGGGATTAATCCCACGATCTTTAAGGGAATTAAATTGAATTAATCTAATCAAATAATCATGGCCGTCCATTTCAATCATGCGGAATGGACGACAGATGATCCATCATCCTCTGAGCGATGGAAGACGGATACCGTCCGCCTTCCCCTACTCGATTCGAGCTCATCGGAGCTTGTAAGATGCCGAAATTGATCTCACACATTCACAAGGGAAATACTAGAAGATATAGCTAGAAAATGCATGACATTAACATTTCCTTCAAAAAGGCCTAAATTTTTTTTGAAAAATCTCAGTTTGTCAGAAAAGTATCTCGCTAGAGCTTCAGACCGATGGCTAATCGACCGAGGTAGCTTCACCTTGAAGAGGCGAAGCCCTATTAATAAGATGGTGCATTGATTCCTCGTCATCAGCTCTGTGGATCGACCGTCATCGAAAAACATGTCAGAGTTGTGCTTAAGGTGGTCTCCGGTGATCGAATCACTCAGGAGAAGGTTTATTTCGCCTCACCGGAGCTTGGTGAACGTGTGTGTGTGAAGTTAATTTGGGATTGATTGAGATTTGGTGGAGTTGGAGTTGAGAGCCTAATCTATTTGGCGGGCTGTAGTCTTTAATGGGAAGGCTTGAAGCTAGAAAATGCTTGGGGAGTTTATCTCGGTGTGCTAGGGCTTTGAGGGGCGTCAAGTGCTCAAATTGGATCAAATGAGGGGATATACCTCCTCTCTTGATTAGTTGGGCGGATTGGCTTCTTGTGATCATCCACTGCGAGGCAATGGTGGAGGTCTTGGTTCGGTTTGAGTGCATGAGTGAGAGTGGTGCAAGTGGCGGCTCGGTTTGGCTTTCCAAGTATCCCAATGGCTTTGGGGAGGTTAGCTCACCTACACTTGGCTCATGGATGACCCAAACAGCTTTGGGTTAGGTGAGTCAGTGGTCCTTGAGCCCATTTAGAGCTTAAGATGGCTGCCAAGGGGGAAGAGATGGGTTTGACCATTCAGAATGGGGTTTTGTCTCTTGTGGGAGGCTTTACCCATTGTGTAATGGGTCAATTCAGGTTCATTATGGGTTGGGTTATATTTAGTCTAACCCAAGGTGAGCCAGGAATGGGTCATGCCATGTTTCAAAGGGTTTTGGCTTGGTTTGAATGGGTTTGGCTTAATTTGACCCATATATGTCAAATTAGGCTAGGTTGGGTCAAGCTGACCAATTGGTCAAATTGGGTCAAACCAAGGGTTGAGTTAAGTTAAAATGAGTATTTGGAGTATTTTGGTTCAATTGGTTGGGTTCAATTTGGCTTGAATTTGGATTTGACCCATTTGAGTTCAAATGGGTTAAATAGGTCAAGTTGACCAATTTGGCCAAATGGGCTAAATTGGCTTGGGTTAGGCATTTGTTCATGTTCAATTGATCATTTGGAAATGATTGTAGTCTTTGATTTCAATCAATTTGGATTTATGAATGATTTAGGCCAAATTGACCTTTTAGGTCAATTTGGGCTAATTGGGTCAATTGGTCAAATTAGGTTCAATCAAGGATTTGATCATGTTCAATAATCAATTTGAAATGGATTTGAGCCATTAGTTGTAATTATTTTGGATTGGATCTTGATTTGACTCAATTTGGCCTTTTAGGTCAAATTGGGTCAACTTGGGTCAAAGTGTCAATTGAGTTTGGTTTGGCTCAATTGATGGTCAAGTCATATTCAAGGATTGATTTTAGGTTGATATGAACCATTGGTTTTAATTGATTTGGCTTAGGATGAGATTTGGTTCATTTGGCTCATATAGGCTAAGTTGGTTGATTTGGTCAAATGATCAAATTGACTTGGTTTGACCCAATGATGGCAATTTATCAATCAAGGATGATTAACAATCATCATAGGAGGTTTTGAGTGATTTGATCAAACCAATTTGGGTTGGATTAAGATTTGGTTCAAATAATTCATTTAGGTCAGTTTGGGTCTTGTGAGTTTATATGAGTTAATTGGCTTGATTTTAGGTTGGATTGAATTGAGTTGAGTTTAAATATTAATTTGGTATTGATTTATGGGTTTAGTTTCAATTGATTTGGGTTTAATTATATTTTGGCTCATTTAAATATTTTGGGTCAAATAGGTGTGGTTAGGTTAATTGAATTGGTTTTGGCTTTGATTGATTTGATTGTAGATTTTGGTATGGTTTGGAATGATGATTGAAAGATTGAATTGATTTTGAGAAAATCAATTGAACTTGGTTCGGATTGAAGGGAATTTGGTTAAGTCCATAAGGTTGAACCATAGGTTTAGGTTTAGATCATTTGGATTTGGTTTTGGTTTTGGAGTTTGGATTTGGATTTGAATTGAGATTCAATTGGATTTGGTTGTATTGATTTGAGGTTGGATCTTAGCTAAGAAGCTAGACAAGAGTCATGGTTTGGCTATATACTAGGTAAGTCACCTTAGGTCTTAAGGCATAGCCTAATCCTATGGCTAATCCTTCTAAGTCTCTAGGTTTAAGTTAAGTGTTCACTTAGTCACTAGAAGTGTCTTATGACTAAGGAGCTCTTAGTATTTAGAAGACTTTTAGATCTAAGATGGAAGAGTTGAATTCTCACTCCAAAAGTGAGGTCAACACACACACACACACATATATATATATATATATATATATATATATATTTAAAGTCAACTTGATTTTTTTTTTTAATTTTAGATTGATCCAATCTAAGTGAATTTGGTTTTGTAAACTTAACAAAATTAAGTTATCAAATTTTCAAATGATTTTAATTTCAATTTATTTTGAAATGATTAACTTGATTCTTTTAAAAGAAATTTTAACAAAGCATGATCAATTTTTAATTCAATGAAATGCATTAATTCATTATGGTTATTAAGTTCAAGTTAAATCTAATAATTTAGGTGGTTATAATTAAGCTCGATTCAATTCATGGTCATTAATGATGTCTATATCAATTTAATTAATATGTAATTTAGATAAATTTATTTTTATAGAGCCTTTATAAATTAATGAGCTTGTTCAAGTCCAATTTGTATTAGATTAGGCTTAAATTTGATTTCCATGATTCATTATGATTATTAAGAACTATGTGATCAAATTTGAATTTCAATTGATTTGATCTTATTAGAATCAAAATCAACTTAACCTTAAAATGTTATCATCAAATTAACAAACTATTTGTATTATTATTATTGAATTGGAATGAGCTTAGATTTAAACTATGTTATGCGCATTCTAAAATTGAGGTCAACGGGTAAGAATAATGTTCAAGAGAATTTTGACTTTATATGCTTCATAATATTTGAAATTTGCTAAATTTGTCTACCATTTGTTTGTTTTTTTTGTTTTTTTGTTTTTTTTTTTTGAAGTAACATGCATGAAACTTCATATTTGATCAAGTTACCCACACTTTAAAATTGGGTTGAATAGTTAGTAACCTTTTTATCAAATAACTTCCTCAAGCATTTCTCATCCCAACTCCTTCATTTCTAGTGATCATAAAGTGTAGGTAATTAGTTTGTGACAAAGTTTCATAGTGATGGTCTATACATTATTCATCTGTTTAATATCAATAATGGTGTATGTTTGATTATTTAAATTTAAATAAAACATTCTCATTTTGAACCCTGAACTTAGAACTGTTGACCTCATTTTTGGATGAGATTAACATCATCCTTAATCTAAATAATTAGGATCCTTAATTTTGTATTAAGAGCTTCCTAATTATACATTTAGGACACTACACTTAGTGACTAGGGGAGCAAATCAAAATTTAATAACAAATTAAATTAACTATAAATTTGAAACCAAAATCAAGTTTAAAATCAAATCAAACTCAACACTATAAAATGAAAGTCTATGTCACCCTAGTAGATCCTTCTAAGACGTAGCCTAACTCAATTGGATTAAATAAACTCAAATAATTCCCAAATCTAATAAAATTTAACAGAAATCTAAATAAAATACATTTGAATTGGAATCTAAATTCAATTGAGCTTAGATTGAAGTAGTTGGCTTCATTAACCTAATTAACTCATTTAAGCACAACATCACCTAAGTCCAACAAAAATCAATAAAATTAAAATAAATTAAAATTAAATCAAACCAAAAGCATAGAATCAATTTACACATACAAATGAATCCAAAAATAAATCTAGATAATGTTCAAAGTAGTCAAGCAAGTCATTTGACTTAGAGCCCCATGTATGCCCCATCATGTCAAAAGCCAACCAACTAAAATTTAACCAAATTAAATCACTATAAAGACTCAAAATCATCAAATGAACATGTTTAAACATAATTCTAAATAAATTTGAATCTAATATGGTTCCAAAAGGGTTAATTGGGTCATTTGATCCAAACAGACTCAAATTGATCTTATTGAACCTAAATTCAAATTAAATTGTAAATAATTCAATTTGAACATCCAAACTCATTTAAAATCATAAATAAATATAATTTAATAATTATTTGGCTTTAATTTGATTAATTTGATCATTTTATCCAAGTGAACTCAGTTTGACCCATTAATCCTAATTTGGGTTTAACTTAATTCAAAATAAAATTAACATCAAATCAAATAAAATCAATTGCTCTAAATTATCTTGAAAACTTAATCAAATATGATTAGAGTATAACACACCTTGATGGATTCCAATTGGTCATTTCATTCAATTAAATCTAATTTAATCCATTTATATCAAATTGGATTAATTTGGACTCAAGCCAAAACTTAACTCAAATTAAATAAAATTAATTAATTAATCAAAATCCTCACAAATGATCAATTAAACACAAATATAAATTTAAAAATGGTCATCTAGGCTAAAAATTTTAATTTGACCTATTAGGTCAAATGATTTAAAAATCATAAATGAATATAATTTAGTAATTGTTTGGGGATTTTAAACATGGGATTATTTTTAAAATAGGCTTAGTGTTAATCTTAATTAGGCATTTAGGCACAAAAAAATTTTATTTAGCAAAATAGGCCTAGTCGTCCGTCAAACGGACGACGGCGACGTCTTCCGCGTGGCGCCGATCGTCCATTACGGCAACTATACGCCGTCGTCATGCGACGCCACGCGGAAAATGGCCGTCGTGTTTCGGCTAACTGATAAACACGTCAGCGCCCGTCGGTTTGACGGCGCTAAAAAAAAAAATGCGCAATCAAAAGAATAGTATGAAAATTTCCCCATGAAGGACACTTTAGTGGCTTAACATACTCATTGACATTGAAGCCTCCTACTATAAATAAAATAGAACTGCTCAGTTCAAACTACAGAAAGTATCTAGGATGCCATATTTAGGCTGAACAATGATGTTTTAACATACATGAAAGCAACCTAATAAAGTCTTTCTATGATGCAAGTTAGAAATAAAAAAGTTTAGAAGCAAGGTAATTCTAAAGCTAAGAACCTGACAATAGCATCGCATACACTATGAGATTAACACCAAATTTCCTTCCACATGATAAATGAAATACATATAGTAAAAAATGAATAAATTATTTCTAGAAAGAAAATAAAAAAAACAAAAGGTTTACTTGTTTCATATAATATGTACACATACAACAAAATATGATCTAGCATGGGTAATATAATAGTACATCCGACTATCTCCGATGATGCCTACGATGCGGTATCGCATCACTTCGGTGTATAATGGGCGGTGGTCATCGTGGCGGTCTCGGTGATATCCATTTGGTCCTCCGGTTGACTTGCTCGGATGGTTGTTGAGTAACCATGATATCCATACGGGTGTCATATGGAATGAGGGAGGCCCACGTAGGAGGATTCTTTGTGCATCACAGCCACATAGATCCACATACGAATCTTGTGATAAATGTGTAAATACGTAGATGGTCCCCAGGTGGAGATGATGGACCAATATCCAACGCAAGCCCATCTCGGCAGGTACGGAATGCTAGTGTCCCGTTCGAAATATACATGTTTGTGTGCAAGTCTCTGCACAACCTCATACTCGTTGATTGATTCTGCATCTCTGTGTCATCTGCCCTCCTAAAATAGCGTCTGAATATATCCTCAGTATTCAATATGTGCTCACGCTGCATTGACAGACCGTGTATTATGATGTAATTAAAAAAAATGATTATCACAGTTAAGAAATGCTGGCTTACCATGAGTCGATCACCAGGAGCTCGAGGGTATCGTGGTGCGTGGGTGCCTTGAGATATACTGATGTAGCCAGACCGATACCATCTCATGTATCGATTAATGGTTGCACCCCCGACCTGCTGCGTAGAGTCTACCACCACAACTAACTCTCGTCTGCTCTCCCACTGCGCAATATATGTCTGGTGGTAAATGACCCGTCCATGTCGCTTTCCTCGACCATCCACTCGCATGAAAGAAGACTCTGGTGCAACCTCGATCGTGGGTGGAAGGCCACGAGCACGCATCGGTGGTGCCACTCAACTCGTTTCCAACTAATCAGAGGTACTCTAGCCAACCATATGTCATCCCCATGCAAGCATATATCTGCGACACGTGCACGGATCTGAGCTCCGTATGGCTCCCATATCACCTGTGTTGTTTTAGATGAATATTAGGGTTGCTATTTACATACAAAAGTTGTCACAAATTATGCACATACAAAAAAATATACCTGACTCTGCAGTAGGCCATCCAGCTCGTCTCAATAAACTCTAATATGGGCTGGCGTTACCTCTCGGATAAACCCTTCATTCTAGCGACAACCCACACTGAGCCCATCTATGTCTGCCGGGTATAGAATATGTAACGTCGGTCTGCCAACATGAACATGCTCCACCCACACTGATGCAGCAACCGACCATATTAGTCGCGCGTTGCCTCATGGAGCTCCAGTATAAATGCAAGCGCTCCTAATGAGAACTCTCGAACTTGTCAAGATCCTCCAGGTGAGGCGGATCATAGTGAATCTCGAACCGAAATTATACGGCATAAGTAGCTCGCAAAAGAATGTAAGCTCTGAGATGCATGCTAAACTGAAGCTCTATAGACCGATCCTGGCATTGCTGAGCATATAACAGACATGAATATCTCCAACGATCGGTAAGATTCCTCCCAATTTTCGAAAATAACCTTTAGTCCCTTGCGACGTGCATCCCAAGCTTTCATGTATGACACGCGTATGTTAAATTTGGACTCAATACGGCCAATAATTTCCCTGGGCTTTAAATCCAGATGACGCCTAATGGCAGGTTGAATGAAATAAGCGATAAAATGTCTGTACATTGTCTGTGTCCGGCACTAAGAACTGAATGACTACATGTATGTCGTGTACTTAAGCTGCCAATTCTCCATGCACCTTCTAATCTCTTACTTGAACTTGCATGTAAGCGCCACACTGAGTGCTTTGGTCGCATATTCGATTACAATATGGTGAACTTGGATTTATTTGAGGCATAGATCACATGGGCGTTGTTTATGATAGACCAACCACGCAAACAACAAGCGCCTTTTATCAATAAAGCACATCCCTTCATGCGGTTCATCCAATGCAACTTTCATATACAAAAGTTGACTTCAAGGCCATCAAATGTTTCCTCTTCATCCCATTCGGTTGTTTGAGCATGTGAATATACTCATTGTTAGATAGCAAGTACTCTCTGTTTGGCTTGTTCTAACGGTAGTCCCTAATAAGCTCTAACAACGCTAGATGGATATTTGCCCCTTAAAGAAGATTTATCGCATCACTTGCTCCTCATCATCATCGGTACTTGTTGCATAAGACATAGTTTCATACCATCACCTCAGAACATCACTCCTAATTGCGGAACTTGTGCATTTCCATTACAGTTCATTAGCGCACGCGTATGCTTCCTCGGCGGTTTCATAAATCAAGTGTGATGAATTCATCACTAATTGAAGCCCTGTGATGCTCCTCAGTAATGGCAATATCTCTTTCCTCACAACTGAACTCCTGAACTTCAACATAAATTACTACAGGTTGCACCGACGCTGCATTGAGTACCGAATCACATACTTCGTCGTCAATAATATGTGTAGCGATAAATCCAGCACCAATAGAAACCGACCTATAAGATTAACATGGCGTCGCATGATCTAACCTTAATGATCTCATGATTCGCCTTAAACAGTTAGTCTTTTCGTGGAATATACATTGGTCGATTTTTTCCACCAATGTAGGTTGGAAAGAAATTATCAACAACATTCAGTTCCATCATAATAAATAACTATGCAAACAGTTTCTGAACTCATATTCAACTAACAACAACTTGATAAGCAAGAATTCTTCCTCTCCCTTGTTCGCAGGAGAAAAACATTTCAAGATATAATACAATTGTGCATTGTAGTTGTCCCAAATTTTGCAAAATCATATTTCTAGTAAATTAACCTACTATTTTAGGAGTAACTACAGATTTATTGATAGTTCCCTAGTAAAATACATTACTATTCATCTTACAGTGTAAAAATCTACAACTAATTCAAATCAAAGCATAAAAGTAAAAACTAAAATTCCAGAGAACCAAATTAACATCTCCTGTTGGTAAAATATAAAATTAAAATTACATAATTAATACTTTAATTACCATAATTAAATCATCTTTATTATAAAAATAAAATATATAAAATTTATTTGAGATCCAAATAACTCATAAATTTAATAGATACTTCCACAGGCCAATAGTAACCGTTGGGAAAATTTTCATGACATATTAATTACATTGGTATATAAAAATGACTAAATCATATAAAAAATAAATTTTGTATAAATATCTATAATGTTTTCCTTGCTATCCTTAGATAAAATATTTAGTCATTATTACAATCATTTTGAAATAAATTTAATTATTTTCTAGAAAATAATTAATTAAAATATACCAATAATACTTTAATCCCAAAGTGAAAGTAACATAACTTGGTTAAATATCATCTCACATGAAAACTCTCCAATATATGAAAGCCGATCCAATTCGAGCTAAACAAATTGAACAAGTTCATTATGAACTATACGAGCTAAACATGAATAATTTTTCCTTGCTATCCTTAGATTTCAATTCACAAATTCCACAAATTTTTACAGCACAACTCAAGGGATTTTGCTAGATCTTTTAAACAAAAGATAAGTCGCATTCAAAGAAGAAATACAAATGTAGCTAAATAACTCAAAGGATTTTGCTAGATCTATCACAAGTTGCGAGAAAAATTACCTTAATGTCGGCCGCGAGCGAAGAAATATCCCGTTTCAGCCGGTGGCGCCTCGGATGGCGGAGCTCTCCTTGGCCCGAACCTCCCTAGCGGTGTGTGCTTACATTCTTGAAATCCGTGAGGAGCGGAGGAGCGGAGTAGCCGACGTTTGGGAGGAAAAGAGAAATAAAATCGCGGCTTACGGTTTGTTTGCCCGAAATAAGGCCGGCGGCGACCTCTCCTTGCCGGCGACGAGCTCCCCTTGGCCGGTGGTGCCGGTTGAGATCTCACGGCGGGCGGAGGCGAATGGCGTGAGCCAGTGGGGAAGAAATAAAGGGAAAGTAGATCGGGAGGGAGCTCACGGGATTATTTGCCATAACAGGTGATGCCGATCGTCAAACAAGCGGGCCGTAGCATCCGTGGCCGTCGTGTTTGGCGTAATATCAACAATAACGATCATCAAGCGGGCGCTCACGTCGACGTCCGCCGGTCGTCGTTTGATGACGACAGCCTATTTTGCTAAATAAAATTTTTTTGTGCCTAAACGCCTAATTAAGATTAACACTAAGCCTATTTTAAAAATAATCCCTTTTAAACATTCACACACCATCCGGAGAGTAAGAGGAGCTCAACCAACCATTTCCCTAGTTTCGTCGTCGATGACAGTCGGATTCCCACCACATCAAAGTTCTCTAATGGCAAGCCTCATGGCCATGTATGGGGAGAAGAGAGGGAAACTCCTACCTCAATCAAAACATCTCCAACACATTCAAGAGGGAAAGAGAGTCTATAGACCCTTCATTGAAGTTCTTTGTCACCGGCAAGCCGGAATTCGGGTTTAGCTAGCAGTAAACTTCCCGACCAAATAGGACAATATAGGAGAAGTGATCCTCCCCCAAAATTGATGATCCCTAGATGTTCTATGGGTGAAAACAAAGCCAACTGAGCCCTCACCTGAAGCCCTCGATGCCGATGAGCTGGAGAACCACCAAGATCGATGGCAAGGTGGTGGAGCTTAGTCTCCACACTAATCCAAAGCCAAATCGCATATACAGCTTCACCTCGATGTGGCGAAAGTGCTTGAAGTGTCCCCGCCGCTGAGGACTGACGTCGATGAGGTATGCATCAAATTCGACCACCCCTCAGCCTTAGCTCGGTCCTCTGTGAAGTCAACTTGATCTTTATTAAGATCATGCAGTGTAGATGTTTTGTAAATTGATTCTTGATCAGTTTATAATCGGAATCGCATGATTTCACTATGTAGATTGTCAGAAATAAGCCCCTAATGGTGGATGGCTCGTGGTTCTCCTGCAGAAGTTCAGGGATGAAATCATCGTTGTCTGTTCCTTTTATTTGGAATGAATGGATGTGATCTAGCCACACCATTCTATTTAATCCCTTAAGAAAAATCAGGATCAAACCTAGGCCTTCTGATCTGTGATCAGACGGCTCTGACCAATCTCGCATCCCGCCGCCATGTGATGTGGGATCCACGTGGACCAATCCACAGTCAAAATGCGAAAAGGGAAGCCCTGTCAACAGATGACGTGGGTAAGTAGGAGATTAGGGATTTATGATTTTAAATATTATAAAAATGAAACTTCAAAAGTCATATAAATTAAAATATTTAATCAAAAATTACAAATATGAATTCGTTAGATTCGTCTTTTGAGTGGAATCCAATGAATCTAAATCCCCAATTTCTATTGGGTATTTTAGACTTAATTTAAGTTTGAAGGAAAATCAAAATTTTTAATTAATCCTAAAATCATAACCCAATTAATCTAAAATTTTTAGAGAATCTAGTTGAGGCTAATATCTACTTATCATAAAAATTTCAAGGCAAAATGATGAGTGGATTGAAAGATATTAAATTTTGAAGCTCAAATGGTCTATTTTAAAAAATAAATAATTAAAATTTACAAAAATCATGAAAAATCATAAAAAAATGACTTAAAATACTTTAATTAACATCAAAGGGCTTGATAAGCCCTAAATCGTCACTTAGAATTTAATAAATCATTAAAATCAAGATTAATTAAGTTCATTTCAAGATTCTATAATAAATTAAATAACAAGCCAAAATAGGAAATAAAATAATACTCAAACCCTCGTTAACCAAATCCTAAATTAAATCAAGTAAATTTTAAATAATCTTAAAGTTAAATCAAATTTAACCTAAATCTTATCAAACATGAACTTAAAACTCAATTAAATTAATTATATGAAACCAAATCAAATATTAAACAAATTTCAAACTAAACCTAACTAAATGAACCTAAATCATCAAATCAATAATAACATCATTCATCTAAACACATAAAGTCAAATTAAAACTTCAACTAATTAACCTAAATTAAATGAAAACTCTAATTAACTCAATAAAAAGATCATGATCAACCCATTATTAAACTTTAATTAAGCTAAACATAAATAAATTAATTAATCTTTAATCAAACCACTTAAGTAATCCTCAATTAAGCTTAACATTCATTGTCCAACTAAATTTAATTATTTAAATAAGTTAATCATTTAATTAGAAACTGAACTTAATTAATTATTAATCAAACCTCAATTAAATGAATAATTTAGAATATTAATTAATCAAATTAATTTAACATCAACTAACTTATAATTCAATCAATTACTTAGCCAAGATAATCATATTTAGGCTAATAATATTGAAACTAAACAATCACTTAATCAGGGTTGAATCAATTGATTACTAAAGTAAATTAAGCTCCTTAATTAAATTCTTAATCAAATTAATCATTTAATAAAGGAAAGGCTCAAATAATAATTAATCTAATAATAATTAAAATTAATTAATTTAATTAAATACATATAAATTCATCAAACTTCTAATTATGATCAACACTTAATCAAGTTAATAATGAAACTTCAAATTTGGTTAAATTATCATTTAATTGAACTAAATTTAAAAAAAAAAAGTCATATCAAAACTAATACTTAAATCAAGCTTAACTTTAATCAAATAATTAATTAAATTCACTAGCAAGTGATAATCAAAGTAATTATGATTAATTAAATCATTGATTAATCTTTAATTAATTTAATCAATTTTTTAGTCAAGTTAATTACATAATTAAGTTAATCATGTTGAACTTAAATAAATCTTAATTTATTTAAGTCAACCAAATATTTAAGTTAAACCTAATAAAAGAAATGAGTTTTGATAAAATAAACTAAAATAATTATTAATCAAACTCCAACTACATCAAGTGAATCAAATTAATCATTAGTCATATTTTAATTAATCATGAAATCTAAGTGAATCAATCATCTAAATCAAACTTTAAATAAATAAATTAAACAATCAAGTCAATCATGAACATCTAATCAACTTAGTTAACTATATAAATAAAATTAACTTAATTAAACCTTGAATCTCAACCATATAAAATAATTTAAATTCAATAAGCCAAACTAAATTAAACCTTGATTGATTATTAAACTTTAAATTAGATGATCATAAATCAAGTTCACTTGACTAATTATTGAACATTAATCAAATCAAATCAAATCAAACTAAAGTAAACTTTAATAAATTCGATATATAATCAAATTGGATCTAATTCAATTTATATGAATAATATGAATTAATTAATCATTAAATATATAATTTTAATAATCAAATTAAACATGGACTAACAATCAAAGAATGTAACCAAATTCTAACAAATGAATCAAAATAAATGAAACTCTAAATACAAATATTTAAATATAAATGAAATCAAAGTAAATATATGATAAACTTAACCTAAGCAAATCAATAAATAAATAAAACAAATCAAATCACTTAAGTTAAATAAAAAAAATTAAATTTTATCAAACTATCCTCAAACTAAAACCAATATATAAATCAAACAACTAAATTTAATAAACTAAATGATTAAACTCTGAGGTGGAATTTAATAAAAGATCAATTTAAACTTTAATCTAATCATAAGTTAATTAAATTAAAACTTATTAACTAATTCAAATCAAATCTAAATGAAAACATAAAATCATTAAAATGCAAACAACATTTTAATTGGTTAATTAACATAAAACTCAAATAAATTAAATAAACTAATTAAATTAAAATGAAGGACTAGAAATTAAACATCAAACTTATATATATATATATATATATATATATATATATATATATATATATATATATGATCAAATTTAATGAATTAAACTCTTAATTGTAATCCAAATGAAAAGATCATTTTAAACTTTAATCAAATCCCAAGTTAATTAATTTAAAACATATTAACTAATTCAAACCAAATTGAAATGAAAAGATGAAATCATTAAATTTAAACAAATATTGTAATAATCTAATCAACACAAATCATATAAAACTAAATCTTTAAAATGAAACTTGAAGAAAGAAATTGAACATCAATTCAAAGAAGTAAATTAAACATTAGGTGGATTATAAAAATTGCATTAAATCAAACTAAAACTCAATTAATTTAGAATCAAAATCAACAATCAAAACACATGAAGTTAAACAAGCTCAAACTTTAGAATTCAAAATAAATTAAACAAATATTAATCAAATTAAATCTAATTCAATTGAACCATTTAAATAAATTCAAATGGATCAATTAAGATACTTAGGTTCTTAGTTTGACTTGTAAAATGATTTTCATCTTAGGATGAGAATTTTATTCTACTACGATTAGGATGTTGAATAGAATGAATTCTACTTAAAATAGAATTTATTTTATTATTCATTCTTTAAAACCTAACTTCAACTTTGACATAAAAATAAACCTATACTTAAAATAAAATTCAAAATCATTTAAATTGAAATCATCTAATGGTAAAATTGAACAAATTCTAACTTTAAATTAAAACTTGAACTTAAATGGCCTAGTTCAGGCATACCACACAAGCCCCTCTTTCACACACTAGATTTGTAAGTCACCGACCCTAAAATTAGGTTAGGCTAATGTGTTAATTAAGATGTGATGTTTTTCTTATTTTGTGGTATACTATTTTAGACTAGATGGGTAGGATTGTTTGCTCACCAGTCTAGATGTTAGAGCATTCTTTCAGGCTAACACTATTTTTTTCAAGGGGCTGTGCTTAAAGGGATAGCTATCATAAAATAAAATAAATGTTGTTCACTTGTAGATGCTACGTAAGTCCCTAAACATAGCCCAATAGGATAGGTGGGTTTGACAACCACTGATGTTAAGTCCGTATGTTTGAAATATAAACTGCTAGTGTGCTATATATTTTTCTTGAAGTCTATTTTGCAGGGTTTAGAATTTTATTTCAAAATTTTAAAATGTAATTTAGGCCTGGAAATAGGTTAAAATTTATGGTGTTTAAGATTAACATGAGCTGATTACTAATTTAATGGTCCTGGTGGAGCCTTAGGAGTTCCCGAAGGAGATAATTCTGAAGTTAATATAGACCCTATAAATCAGACTTTTAGTTTTAGACTAGGTTGTATAAGGGTAGAGCTCAGATGCCCACTTTTTTTTCTAGGGTGTATAAAGTGTCTAGTCGCACTTACCCTTTTATAGATTTCTTTTTGTGATATGTTTTGTGATGGAATGTTTGGAACGTTAGGCTCCTAGAAAAATTAAAAAATTTTACCCTACTTGAACTAAATAACTCGAACATAAAATAAAAATTTATAACATCACTTTAATTAAATTTTATAGGCATAATTTAAAAGCAACTACAAACAATTAGCTTTTGAATCATGTTAGCATATTCTTCGTAATTCTTGAATTGGGCACTTCACCTATTGCACATAATGGGATATATGACTTGTGAGGATGACCACCCTTCCTAGGGAAGTGTGCCTACTCATTTTGATTTAACCCATAACCACTTTCTAACTGCATCTTCAAACCAACTTCAAATCGTTAAACTTTTTCAAACTTTTAAGTAAGTTTTAAGCATAAATTGCATAATGTTAGAGTACGATTTAATGTTTAAGCAATCCTTGGGCAATGTGTGGGTAATGTCAAAGAAGGTTTGAGTATGATCTAATCATGATTTAAAGTTGATTTAAACATTGTTTAAAAATATTTTAAGTATAGTTAAAAGATGGTTGATCATTATTCAAAGATTTGTTGCTAAAATTTTAAAATTGGTTCAATCATGGTTCATAGATGATTTGATTGTGGCTTATTTTATTTTGTCCAAAATATCATTTTTGGGATTGCCTATTGAGTTAATTTGATATTTATGTAGATGCCCCCTCTAATCATACTTGTAGCAATGTTATAGGTACTTGAGAAACATATAGTGTTGTGGGTGCGATGAAAAAAAATAGATAGTATAAAACTAATAATTTCATTCTTAAGGTTAAGAAATCCCTCTTTAACCAAATTTTTAAGTGTCTTGAACTTAAATTTCCATGGCATTAAGTCATCTAATGAGGATGGTTGGTGATGATAAAAAGAAGGGTTAGCTTATTGTGTTATAAAATAACACAATATTTGACATTATTGTATTTACTTTGATCATTAGATTAAATATGAGGAGTTTTTAAGCAAGGAGAAACTTAATAAGATGAGTATAAAAAGAAATTTATCAAATAACTACTTAAGTGAAGATAAGAATTTTAATAATTTAGTTCAGAAGATAATATTTTTAGAGTGCACTATGAGAGGTGATGTCTTGAAGTGTGGTTTATAATTTTTTATAGATGGTATCCTTTCAATTATCATAAATGCAATATTATTTTATTGATATGCTTAGAATGGTTGAAGATGAGAATTTTTTTTTTATATGTCAACATGATAAGCTATCATGAGAGAGATATTGAGGGGGTTGAAGAGGAATATGGTGTATTATAAGGTCACTACTCTAAAGAAAAATGCCCTAACCCAATATATTATAAATGAATATGTCATGTTACCATAATACAAAAGTTTATAGAGCTATTCCAAAGATGGGGAGAAAATGTAATAACTTAGAGTGATTAGTGAAAGAGTAGTAAGATGCTCATGGTTAAAAATTTCTTGTCATTATTGATGAATGAAGATGTAAGTGCTATGCAAACAATTATAAATTAACTCTAAGTCCTTTTTAGTTGTTTATAAATGTTAACTACTTTACACTGATGTATTTAGATGATAAGAAAGATTTTTATAAATTTGTCATATATACTCCTTCTCAATCTATTTCAATTAAACTTTCAAAAAAGAAAGTACTTGCTACACTTTCTAAGAAAAAAAATATGAATGAGTGTCAAAGCATAATTAGCTACAAGTTAAATCATGGTCTCATTTGAAAGGTTGATGTAGCTTGCTATTATTATTATCTTAAGAGTTAAAGGGTACTTAGCTTAGATTGGAGAATAATTAAATAAAGTTAAAGAAATAAATTGATGCATTAATTAATATTGTTCAAAGTTTTGTTTATTAAGAAGAGAAGTAGTGTCAGAAAAATAGTAAGAAGATATTTGTTATTGATTCAACTATTCATTAAATTAATTGAAAGAGATGGAGAAAGAGATGAAAAAGAAAGCAAATAGTGTTGGCCCTTGCTATTATTTGGCTAGATGAGGAGGTTAAGAAAATAGATGATTACCTCATCTCTCGCTATTATACATACTTAATAAATTATAAAACAAAGAGGTGAAGAATAAGAAGTACTTGAATGAAGATTTCATATATCCATTTGAAAGAGGTGAAAGCCGATAGATTTATGCATCACTAATTTTCTCTGTCTAATCAATGAAAAGTAATTACCTTTATTCAAATCTTAGATGCTATGATTGATAGATAACTTCGAATATAGAAAAATAAAGATGGGCAGTGGAAGTGCAATGTAATTTAATAGGCAAATAACTATACTGTATAGATAAATAATAAGATGAGAAATCTATTATTTTATTGAAAGCATGAGTTCTTAAATAATTAAATATACTCATTTTATTTTGATTTCTTGTCAGCACATAAATTTGTTATATTACCTAATGAGAGAGTTAATTTGACATTACTCAGAGACCTATGGATAGTTGCTATGTTATTAGATGAGTTGGCTGATCAATATCATAAAGTAATAATCTTTACATTCAACAAGCTAAAGAGTAAGGAGTCCTTCAATTGGCTTTGACAAGCCCTAATGCATGCTATTGGACAAAATAAAAAGTTTCTTAAGTTTTGTGCTGATACAAAACTTATATATATTTTCAATGAACTAAAACAACCTATACTAGATAACATATGAGATCTCACTCCCTTTACAAACAATGATATTGTATGATTCACTACTCTTGCACTTAAGCACAATCTTTACAAATAATGAGTTCATTTTGCAACTAGTTCTTTATGTTTCTTCAAATGTTAGTAGTATTTGATGAGGTTCATAGGTCTTTTATAAGATAAGTTATTCCATATTTTAGTAAAAATATATGCTAATCGTTCTTACAAATAGTCCGATGAGTATATTTTATTACAATTTCAATGAAGAATATATAGCGTATGCGATATAACACATAATCTATGTGAGTAAGAAAAAAATCTTTTAAAAAATACATTTAATCATATATGTTATCTTTTTATAAAGATAACCTATGTGTAGACTTATATCATAAAAATATAGATCTATGGATTAATAAAATAGATTGAATTACTTGATAAATATTATTGTTAATTCATTTTAATGATACTTTACTACTAATACTTATTTTTTATTGATTACTTTTATTTAGATCTATTATATTATAGTGAATATATTCAATTATGATATATCATAACTATTGAATTGTTTAATGATGTAATATAACTATTGGATGGTTTATTCTTAAGATAAATATGCTAGATTGAACTCTATTGTGTTGTTGTTGTTAAATTATTCTACATTATGATATTATTATTGTGATTGCACTCAACTATATTAACCTTATATAATATGTTGTGATACTAAATTACATTTTGATGTAAGATGAACTCGATTTCAAAAATGTTTGCCCGATGTTCAATTGTTGTTTGAGTCATGTTCAAAGTTGCAATGAACAAGGTTCGAACATAGTATGGGCAAGCTTCAAACATGACCTGAACAAGGTTGGAACCATTTTAGAGACTTCTTTTAATATTGTTTGAATCTTGCCCAAACTTTTTTTTTTCAATCATCAAATAAGTAGTACATGGCAGAGAGAGAGAGAGAGAGAGAGAGAGAGAGAGAGAGAGAGAGAGAGAGAGAGAGAGAGTAATTGGGTTCAAGACATAGTTTTGTGTATATTCTTTCTAAAAATAAATAAGAGGCATATTTCATCAATTTTATGAGCCATGTAAATTTGAATTTTTCATAATATATAAGTAATCTTTAAAAAATTATTTGTTGAATAACAAAATGATTATTCACAAACTTCAAATTTAATTCATTTAAACTTTAAAAATTTATGCTAGCCAACTTAACCTATTAGTTTGGAGTTTAAGATTTTAATATAGAGCTTGTTTGAGATCAATTTTATTTTCAAAAATATATTTATTTGACATGTTTTTTTATGTATTTTATTTTTTAAATAATTTGAGTAATTTCAAAAAAATATTTTGAATAATATTTACATTTTTGAGTTATATTAAAAATAATTATTATCATCCATCAATGTAGCTGGTGTTCACTATCATCATTGGGCACTGTTGTTTCAAGATATTCATTACAATTGTTTCTAGAAATGGTCAATATCATTATAAAAATACAAAAATATTTTTAAAAGATACATATATATATATATTTTTAAGTAAAAAATAAATAAATAAATAATAAAATAAAAGTGATTTTAAATGATCTTTAATCGATTTGAACTTAAAATTTTATATATGTGATATATATGAATCTAAATTCGTCCAAAAATTAAAATCAATAATTAGATAAAATTCAAACAAAGCTATTATCATTTCATCTACCATTGCCATGCATTTATTTTGGATGTCAGGGCCTTTATTTCTCATGGGACATTGTTTCGGCCGCGGGAAGCGTACAGGAGTCCTCTCAATGTTCATTGTAGTCTCAGTGGTACCTCTAGATCAGAGTCGGTTTTCCGACAGAACAAAGGCTTCATGCGCGTTCGGCGCTCTGAATCACTGAATTGTGAGTGAACGCTCGATTCATGCTTTAGTTTTTGTCTGGCATCTTCTTTTTTAGAGGATTCGATGCAGTCTAGAGAGATTTTTTTAGATGATATATGTTTTTGGCAACTTATTGTCTGGATTATAGTGTTGGTTAGTTTGATTTGGATCCGTTGCATTGCTGAACTATTTCTAGTTCAAGTTCTTATTGGTAGAGAATTTGTGCGATGTGTCCTTTGGAGAAGTGTAGGGCAGGCGAAGTTTTCATTTCTTGCTTTCACATTGCTTATGTTATTATCATTTTGGATTGCTTTTCAATTACATATCGATTCTGATTACTTGAATCTGGCTTGCTGAATTGTTTATACTTCAAGTTCGTATCAGCTGATGATTTTAGTAATGCGTCCTTTGGGCTTTGGAGCCCTGGAGGGCATTTGTAGTCTTCATCGTTTTAATTCAACTTTTTTTTTTTTTTTCCATTGTTTATGTTATAAGTACTTTTTGGATTGCTTCTGAGTTGAATTTCGTTTTTAGTTTGTCGGATCTATTTCGTGCTGAATTATTTCTACTTCAAGTTCGTAATGGCTGAGAATTGAGTAATGCGTCCTTCAGAGCAGTATCAGGGCATGTAAAGTTCCACTTTGCTCTAGAGATTCTGCATCATTTTTGTCATTAGGATTTGGGATCGTTTTGCTTAAGAGTTGGATCATACCAGCTTCAAAGAAGAAGACTTGCGGAGCTTTTGGTGAGGATTTGGGATTTAATGCTATGATCTAGTTACTCTCGTTGTTTTTGTTGGAGATATTCCTATTTTTTTATCTCCTTTTTATCTTGCTATAGTTGATGATCCGAATTCTATTAGGCTTGGACCAAAAGCTCGTGGTGCGATGTATTTGTTGCAACTTGAATTATGGGAATATATTTTTGGGGATATGTGGTGGTAGCGGAGAGATTAGGTCTATTGAAGTCTCCGTGGTCTGTATCCTTATTAGTTTTCTCACACATCTATGTACATTCATGTAATTTAGAGCTACATACCACACAATTCTTATGTATTTACATATCAAACACCCAAACTTCAATTTTTACATATATAACACCCCAATCTTCAATATCACATGAAAAATACCATCATCACTTACTTTTTAAAAGTGAAATGCACCTTTTTAAGCATAGGAAAGTGTTAGATAAGTAAATATCTAACTTTAGGTGTTAGATATGTAAATACATAAGAATTGTGTGGTATGTATGTAAACCTTCCTTTTTTATTTTAGCTGCCCTCTCTACTTCTAACTCTTTCCTTTTTGATATGGTTAATTTTTCTCATTTGCCCATAGTTTTTATCATCAGGGGATTTCCATGTAAATCTATGTGTTCCTTGATTTGTATTTGTGGTCTGTCTCTTCATTATTATTCTTACACATCTCATTTTTTTATTGTGGAAACTTTGTTCGTTTAAATAATGTAGTCCTGTCATGTCTTTACGCCATTGATGGATGCTTAATTCAATGAAGTGAATCACTAAAACAAATTAGAACAGCAACATTTAAGTTGCTGATTGATGGATCTTTGTATATCTTCTTTCTCCAGTTCAATTTGTGCTTTCCTTATCTCCAAAGAACTGTTAAGGTTCTTGTGATGCTTCACTGATTTTACTGGCAGTACTGTCTTCTAAGTTTTATTAAAGTCCGGTGTAGATATGCTATACTTTGGTCAGGCTATCTTTATTGCTAGTTTCATTTCTTGTTTGCTGCAACAAGCACTTTTCCAGTTCACTTTTATGCTTTGCAATATTGGATGTGATGAAAGAGACATGTAAATTGATTTTCATGCTTATTCCCCTTTCCTTTTATGTGCAACAAGTAGGTAAGGGACTTTATATATGTGAAATTGACATTTATGAAAATCCCAAGGATAGAACGATTTTCTTCATCATCAACTTGCTTGATGGTGTCCTTCATGTTATTTGTTGCTTTTTCCCTACTTGGAGTTTGGATGTTCACTTCTTCGACTATTGTGCCTCTAGAGATTTCTCCACAAGAAGCTAGTAAATCTGAGTTGAAAAAGCAACTTCCTCAGAGTGATTCCGGGCCATTGGAGGATGACTCTAGCAAGGCTTTCACTGAGTCATATATGTCTCCTAACCATACTTGGGATGATAGTCGAGTTGATAAATTTGGTGAGGCAAACTCAAAAGGCAGTGAGATTAATGTGGGCAATCAGAGAGATGGCCAGGACAATGCCATGGGAGAAAATGTTGAGTGGAATGCCAGCCATACTGAAGATGAGACCATTGGTCATAAATCCAATGGTGGCATGAACAATCAAGAGCCGAATTCAAGCGTGAACATTAATGATAATGTGGATGGCAGGCAACAAGAAAATGATCAAAAAACTTCAAACCAAAGGGAAAATAATGATCGTGATGGAATGCACGGTGACAAGGATAATTCTCATACAGAAACTGCAACAAAGCAAGAGGTGCATCCAAATGGTTCCCAGTTAGAACTTTTAAATGAGACTAATACCCAGGTCGGAGTTTGGTCAACACAAGCTACTGAATCAAGGAATGAGAAGGAATTGCAGGCATCTTCTTCGAAGGGAGAAGGTACTAAATACAATTGGAAACTATGTACATCACAGCAGACTACATCCCTTGTCTGGATAATGAGGAAGCTATAAAGAGACTGCCTACTACAAAGCATTATGAACATCGAGAAAGACATTGCCCTGAAAAGGCCCCAACCTGCCTTGTGCCACTTCCAAATGGATATAGAAGGCCAATTGAGTGGCCCAACAGCCGAAATAAGGTATTTTTGAATTTTTATCATTCATTTTTTTAAAATTGGATGTTGGGCTCAATTTGTTTGCCTGAAACAGATATGGTACTACAATGTACCTCATACGAAGCTTGTAGAAATGAAGGGCCATCAAAATTGGGTAAAAGCTTCAGGAGAGTATCTGACCTTTCCAGGCGGTGGAACTCAGTTCAAATTTGGCGCTTCTCATTATATTGCTATGATTCAAGAGGTTTTAGCTCCACTCTAAATTTCATCTTCTAAGAAAATGTTGAAAGCAATATATATATATATATATATATATATATATATATATATATATATATATATATATATATAGATATAATGACCTTTCATAATCCTAGTTTTTTGCAATGATTCAATTAGGGGTGTCAATTTGTTTGACGGATGTGTTGAATTGACCGGTCGACCGAATAGGGTGACTGAGACCCATTATTAAACGGGTCAAAACATCAACTCGAACCCTACCCGACTTCAACCCGATTGACCCAACACGACCCGAATGATATATATATATATATAATGTCAAAATCGAGTTAAATTTGGGTTTATGTGTAAAAATTAGGTCAATTTTTGGTTTACGGGTCAATTTCGAGTCAAATTCGAGTTGGCGGGTCAAAATCGAGTTAATTTTGGGTTGGTGGGTCAACCCAAACCCGACCCGAAAAATCAAACGGGTCAATTTCTTCAACCCGAACCCGACCCAAAATTATTGAGTCAACTGGATTTTTAGTCGGGTTAGTATGTCGGTTTAATTTTGACACTCCTAGATTCAATGCCACTTTCAATTACTTATGTACTTTGACCATTGGGGTTCAGACCACATGTACTTTCAAATAAGAAAAATATAGTTAAAAATTTACCATAGAATTATGGCCAAGCAGTTAGAAAATTCACATGGAGTCTTAGTGAAAGCATACTTGCATTATTAAGCTCCAACAAGCTCTGCCTCACAAACCAGATGTCTTAGAACACCACTGAATAGCCAGCATTATGATCAACAATGAATTATGATATATAAAAAAGAAATATAAATAAATAAAAAGAAGGTAAACCCAAAAATTAGACAGGGATTTAGGATCAAGATAATATGGGAACAATTGATCAACAATAAAAGCATGGAAATGAAAGGAAATAATGCTCCAAATCCACTGGCTCCCATAATCAATCGAATCAAATTTGTTGCCAACATGTACAAGCAGTTGCATCCCATCCGAATAAATCTCCACAAGGAAGAGGGAAGTATCCATACACTATAAGGAAAGTGGCAATGAGACCATAATGTGGCATTATATTACCCATAACGAAGGTATGGATGATGAACTTATTTTATTGGCCATTGAAACTCCAAACAAAATTTAGATGCAATTAAAAGAGGATCAAAAAATAATTAAGAAAACAACCAACTGACTAATGTTACCTTTTAATTTTATTGGCAACTTGTTACCTTCTAATTTTTCTTTACGTTTTTACCTAATTTAATTAATTTTTATGTTCCAAAAAGATGAAAGTCCCTAATGTTATTAGTTATATTGTCCTACTATCATTGGGAATTCTTTAGTCATTCCACAACTATTTATACTACTTACCACAAATGTATCATGTATTTTTAATGACTGATATATTTCTTTCACACATTTCTTTATCAACACCACCAAATTAAACCTCATGGTCATTGATCATATGCCTTTTCAAGACCACTATGAGTCATAATAAAATCCTTTAATTGCTCTTTATATTTTTTAGTTAATACAAATGTCACCTCCGTAATGCAGTTTCCTTCTATAAAAATTAATCTCTTTTCTGATATCAGTGTTATTTTTGTGAGCTTATGTTCCAAGACTCTCTGGTAAAGTGGTTAAGGCTTCACTATAGCTCTCTCAATCTTAGACATCTTTTTTGTTCTAAAATATGATACAATTTTGTTTTTCAAATCATTTGGCATGCGCTTGCTCTCTATGAGTTGATTAAAATGATTTATTAAGAAAGCAATATTAACATGTTCGATAGCCTCCTCCAGATCTCTAATAGGTGCCTCATCAGGACCTACAACTTATATTTATACATTTTTTTAAAGTTACATTTTTTGTATTAATCTATAGTACACTAATTTATTTTTCTTAAAATTTCAATTTAAGAAGTTATAAAAATAACAATTTCACACTTAAATTAACCATGATTCTTATGCCTTTTCACTTCACCAATCCTTACATAGGATTTATTTTAAGCTCAAACACACACACATACGAAGAAGAATGAAGATTTGCCTTAGTTAACTTTTATAATCATGGCTATTTTATATATGTCCCTACATAATGCTTGTCTATTTTATTAATTATGATCGTCAGTTGCAACATTGATTTTACTTATTATTTTCTTCTCAAATTTTCGTACAAACCTCTGCAGCATTTATTTAATTTTCCCACATCAGTAGCAGCACATCTGTTTACTGTAATACCCATTTGTTTACGGTTTCACTTAACACTCGTTACATAGGATTTATTTTAGAGTCTCCTATTATTCTTATGTTTATTTTCTTAATAAAACTATTTATTCTTCCCTAAATCAAGTTTTTAAAGTTCTAATTTTTCTTCCTTGACCACATGTGAAAGATTGTAACTTCTCATCTTTATAGCTATATAATTATGATGAATTGAGGTAATATCTTGTTTTGAACTTCCCCTGGCTTCAACATCATTAGTTTTTGTTGCAGTCATTTCCTGGGATAGCATGGGGAAATCACAGCCGAGTCATTCTGGATGTTGGCTGTGGAGTTGCAAGCTTTGGAGGTTATCTGTTTGATAAGGACGTGCTAACCATGTCTTTTGCTCCTAAAGATGAACATGAATCCCAAGTGCAATTTGCCCTTGAAAGGGGAATTCCGGCAATATTAGCGGTTATGGGCACCAAGAGACTTCCATTCCCCGGCATGGTTTTTGATGCCATTCATTGTGCTCGCTGTAGAGTGCCATGGCATATTGAAGGTATTTTAGCTTTTGATTCATGGAATATTTCAGATTATTACGTATTATGTAAGCTGCGTGCTTAAGGAAGTATATTATATAGGTGGCATGCTTTTGTTGGAGTTGAATCGTTTATTAAGACCAGGTGGTTTTTTTGTATGGTCTGCTACTCCAGTTTACCGAAAGACAGAAGAAGACATTGGGATATGGAAAGGTAAATCTTTAGTTCTTGTTAGCTCCTTAATTCTATGCGTGGTAAAAAGAAGTTGCTTTACATTGATAATTTAATGATTTGGACCATATTTCTGGATTTTCCATGGGCTTTCTTAAGTAATTTTTAATCATACAAACTATTTAGTTAAAATTTTCTTTCTCTGATCTTTTGAAACTTTTCCTTATACGATTTTTGTATTCAAATTGATCGTTATAGAATATGATCCCTTGAATTGACTGAATGATTGAATAAGCATGTATTACTTTGAACTTCTAGTTTATTTTGTAAACAACTTTATCGCTAATATATCACTATGAAATCCACTTGGAGGGTACCTTGACATTTGAATCAGCTATTTCCCTATGATTTTTATTATTGCAAGGTGCTCAGCTTTGCTGCTGTTTGATTTGGTTCATAATTTCACATCATAAAGAACCCAAAGATAAAGGGAATAATCTGTTAATAGGAAGCATTCAACCAAGTATTATTTGCATTGTGAAAATGTGGGCTCAGAATTTGGCATTATGTCAGGTAGATGTGCGAACTAATATTTATTTGGATACTGTTACCAGCCATGTCCGACTTGACAAAGATGATGTGTTGGGAAATGGTGAGCAAAACGAAGGATTCTGTGAACAAAGTGGGTTTAGTCATCTTTAGAAAGCCTTCAAACAATGAATGCTATGAACAAAGAGTGGTGAACACACCTCCACTTTGCCAACAATCTGATGATCTGAATGCTTCTTGGTATGGCGTTTCCCATGCACGACTTATACTGTTCAGCCAAAAGTAAATTCATTTTGTTTATTTGAAATATAATCATTGATAATTGATCGAGCACGTTTTGTTTTATAGGAAAGTTTCTTTGCAAGCATGCATGCACAGGTTACCTGTGGATCAAATTCATTGGCCAGCTATGTGGCCGTCAAGGCTTGAAAAAGCACCTTATTGGTTGGACAAGGTTCAGGTTGGGATTTATGGCAAACCGGCTCCTGTTGACTTTCAAGCAGACTTTGAGCATTGGAAACGTGTTGTAAGCAAGTCATACCTGAATGGAATTGGAATCAATTGGTCCAACATAAGGAATGTCATGGATATGAGATCCGTATATGGAGGGTAAGAAATCATAACATTCATCTTGTTGACTTATTTTTTGGAGGTTACTTGCGAAAAAAATTTAGACTTTGATCATTTTCTTTTATTATGTTTGTTGCATGCAAGACGTTGAGTTCATTAGAGGGAGAAGATTTGATCTCCTTAGCTAAGAGAAGTAGAGCAAGTAGGGGAAATGATTTTTTATGTGAAAACTTTGTAGAGGAAATAAACATTAAGCTTTGCCAAGTTGAAATTATTTCAATTGTTATTTGGAAAAAGTTATAATAGATTTTCCTTCTATGAACGAGAAGAAAGTGTTATTAAATATAAGTGAAATTGAGATATTCCTAGCATATTCTTGGTGTTGCAACACAATATAATTTAATTGATCAGTTAGATGGAGGTTTTACCTAGCATGCACTGATATGAATATGAGGATACAGATATGATATGAACATTGAACACATCTAATATTGAAAGATGGGATACAAATACATATTTTAGACATGGTCTTATAAATTTTAAATGTTAAAAATTAAAAGTAATGCATAAAAAAAAATGATAAGTCATTTAATTCTAGCATATGTATGCCAATAAATAAATGATTGGTTGGGCTCATCATGTGTGAAGGATCTCAAGGTTTGCTGATTACTAGATTCTTAGATGCAACGATACTGACCCCCACATTGGTGTGCGAGAAAGAAAGGGTTGGGATTCAGGTGGTTCTATTTGCTGAAGAGGGAAGTGAAAAAGTAAATATAAATATTGAAGAAAAATAGAGTTATATTTAAAATCAATTCTTTTTATAAAATTTTAATTCATTTATTTAGGACATATGTCTGGCATGCATGACCATTTTATTTTTACTATTTTTTTAATCAGACATATTTATGCCATGCTCGACACATGTTAGAAGCATGTTGGATGTTACATATTTTAGAAATGTTATCGTGCTACAGGGTTTAAGGGTTTTGTACATATGTCATAAAGATCATTAAAGGCAATCATATTGGTTCTTCCTGTGGGATTCAAAAATTCGCCACCGACCTCTTTCGGAAAAGAAAGGAAAGAGTTGTTTAATTGTCGGTGATAATTTCAGAAGGCGGATGAATAGTAGATAAAACTGAGATTTCGTTCATTTGGTGAGAACTTTTTATATCTGGTTCGGGTTTCTATGGTATATTATTACCCTCTGTCTTGAGAAGCGCATTTCGATTAATTTAAATTGTTAAACGCAGTATATAATTGGTGAGTGGAGTTTAGAACTTATGAAATTTATTATTTTAACTTAAAACTTTTGTGGGAAGCGATGTGACGTCCCGATCTGTTGTCGTCGGTTTGTGTGATCCAGTTCAGTCGAGGAAGGTGTAATTGACGTCCGACCAAACACAGGTTCGTCGTCAAGGTGTCGCTTGTAAGGGTGGAGTTTGTCTAAGGAGATAAATATCGGCCCTTAAGAGAACTTTTCTTGAAAATCATTCTACGTTTATTTCGAAAGCCGTTAGAGCATCAATTTTGGCAATAATTTAGTGGTGCCATATCACGTGACACCGGTCAAAGTCGCCATGTAGCCATTTATGTGGTTATATTGTAATTACCGAAGGACAGTACGTCGCTACTTTAAATATTTGAGTGTGAAGGTAGTTATGTATTTAATTTGGCATTATTATTTGTGACGAAAGATTTTCTTAATGTCAAGACAAACGATTGGAGGGTGGATTGATTTTTTTTTAAGTTTTAAGTTTTAATTTAAATAATTAATTTCACTTTTATTTACATTTATTTTTGCTATTTTATTTGGAATTTGATCATTTTATGATTGATTTATATTTGAATATATGATCATTTATCATTGAAATTTTAATTGTAATTACTTACCGATCGTAGATTGTCGATTGATAGGCGTCTACTCGTCAGTTTCTACGGATGGATTAAATTCATTATCTGAAAGTATTATCCTTCAGCGTATAACAGCATGGAGGATCGGGTTTGGGACTTTTTTTTTTGAGGGTTTGGATTTGTATGTGAATTGATTCATATCTTGTATTATATGGAGTAAACTACCGGATATTATTAATTTGAAATTATAATATATCAAATTTTTAGGTTTTATTAGGTCAGAAAAACCCGGGGATGATGTAATCATTCTTTTATTTTATACCTAACTTGCGTGTCACTTGTTTGAGCACTTACATGTCTGATATCATTGCTTTTAAAATGTTGTATGGACATTGAATGTAGTTGAAATGTAGGTTGATTCAGTTTAAGTTTGATATGACATTTTGGGTTTGTTAACGGACGGTCAAACCAAGCGGGATATGTAACATTGTCATTTTGTATTTGACTTGATTGTAATCTGGCGAGTTTTGATCTGAGATTTTTTTAGGTTTTGTTAACGGGTCAGAAAGACCAAGGGATAGCATTATGGAGATTAGAATGTCTAAGTTGGAGTTTGATGTTTGACATGGCATAGATGTCGAATTATAAGCATGAACTTTGATACACATTGTAAATCGATATAGATGCATTACGTAATATGAATTTGACCATTTCAAATGTTATTAGATGAGATCTTATAAGGTATAAGGCGAGTTATTTCTGATTTATTTGTCGAGTCAGTATAGATTATCTATAAGATATCGATTGACTCTTTCGTATCTGCGTGTATCAGTGAAAGTCTTATATAAGAATGTGAATGCATTCTGATTGTATGTTTAAATGATATATGATTGATTAAACCGCTATCATGATCGGCGTCGCGATTCTTTAACAAATCAAGCGTCATTTTATAGAATATGAGTTTGATTCTTTCAGTATTTGAATGAATCAAATGGATTAGAACATTCTTCATAAAGGTCGTAGATTTCATTTAACTGCGTATTAAAGACATTGGCGAATATAATGATATAACACTTTAAATATGCGTGAATCATTTCACTTTAGCATTTTAGCATGAAGCGCTTCCAGTTTGTTTAAATAATGTGCTGTTTTATATTGGATGCATTGAGTGTCACATTTTCATTTATCACCCATTCATGTATGCATAATCACCACTTAGGTGAAATGAATTTGAGCTTTAAATGAGTAATTATCGTATCTTATGAAGATTAGGTAAAATTTAGCGTAGGTAAGCATCTTTAATTGTCGTATAGTATGATGAATGAGTTAAGCGTGAATAATCGTATATCACATGTCTTTTTTCAAATCACTAGACATTTCGCATTTTTTATTTATCAAATTTTTGATATCCGTTCCCGCGTCGTCTTGGGAGGCCCAGCCATCTCTCTGAGAAGGCGTGCATGGTAGGAATGTCATTGAGACACACCGGTAATTTATTTGCAAGCGAAAAGGCGTGCATGGGTTCTGACCGGCGTTCGCTATGCGTTAGACAAGCGTGAAGCAATCATAATATGATTTCTGGCGTTAGAACAGCGTGAGCAGTCTTATCAGGTTTAGCGTTAGACGATGTGAATGTCTAGCGATAAGCGATAAATTTGTTGCGTGTATCTGAAATTAAAGTATAAGCATTTATATATGACACATTTCACCTTTTTTTATTGAAAATTTGACCTCCGGCGTCGTCATGGAGAGTGCCGAGGGGTAGGCCTTCCAGCGCGAAAGCGTGCATGGTGGAATGTCGTGAGATCACTCGGCAGTTTATTTGCTTGCGCCGAGAAAGGCGTGTATGGGTTCATAACGGCATTGCGTTTTTGGCGTTGGAACAGCGTGAAATCTTTATCATGCGGTTCCACTGCGTTGGAACAGCGTGAGCAGTCTATCCCAGTTTCGCCGCGGCAGTGAGCAGGCGGCTATCATGCATATTTCCTGCCGCGTTGGAACCGGCGTGGATATCTATCGAAAGTTTACGTAGCGTTGGAACGATGTGAGCAGATGCTTATATCGCGTATTTCTGTCCGTTGGAGCAGCGTGACAGTCTTTATCAAAGTTTCGCGTTGGAACATGTGAGCAGGCGAATGCCATCAGCACGTATTTCTGTGCGTTGAACGGCGTGAGCAGGTGCCATCGAAGTTTACGCGCGTTGAGCGATGTGAGCAGTGATATGCATATTTGCGCGTTGGAACAAGCGTGAGCAGTCTTTATCAAAGTTTCCATGCGGGAATAATGTGAGCAGGTGCCTCCCATTTGCGTCGTTGGAACGTGGCGACAGTCTTTCTCAAAGTTTACGCATTGGAACGATGTGAGCGATCTTATATGGCGTATTCACTTAGCGTTGGAACAAGCGTGAGCAGTCTTATCGAAAGTTTCCAGCCGCGTTGGAGCAATGTGAGCGGTCTTATAACAGCATATTTCCACTTGTATTGCGAGAGTATAGCGATGAATTTTACACGAATCCTTTATCTGGTGTTTATCGAAGTTCTGATAGCCTCGGCTTTCACATGAGGGTTCTTAGTGAAGTGACGCGCTACGCTGCAGAAAGAAGGCGTGCATGGTAGGTGTCGTGAGACAATTTGCTTTGATAGCGTGACGTTCGCATTATGAAGATATCACCGCGTCAAATATCACGAAGAATGAAACTCATAGATAATAGCGGTGGTATAATAAAATCCTTTGTTTAATTTGATTTTAGCGTGAAATGAAAGATTTCGACAAATATGAAAGAGGCATGATATGTATATAATTCACTTCATAGAAATCAATTGAAGCAAAATAAAGCATAAATTCATGGAAACGTCGTATCTCATCAAAGCAGTAAAATTTAATTGATTTCTCCCTTAGATAAGAAAGTTTAGCAAACCTTGCTCATAAAATAAAATGATTGATTCCCCTTAGAGGAAAATATTTTTCAGCAAACATCTTGCCGATTAAATAACAAGATGATTGATTCCCCTTAGGAAAATATTTTCAGCAAAACATCTTACTCATTAAACATTTTACCCATTAAATAACAAATGATTGATTCCCCTTAGAGGAAAACAATTTTGAATCTTTATGCCTTACAAAAGTAATAGTTTTCCTTCATAAAAATCTTTCAGCTGTATTATGCCCATTAAATAACAAATCGATTGGTTTTCCTTTAAAAAAAAAGATTTATAACACATACCCATTACAACAAATCAATTCATTTCCATAGGTAAAAAAAAAATTTCCAAGAGAAATGTTGCTTCACGAAGGTAACAAATCGAGGAAGAAAAGCAAAATGTCACAAGGATAACCCTCATCTTTCCTCTCATTTCTTTGTGCTTTAAGTTTACACAAATCCATAGAAATCAACCAAAGGGACTTATCAAATTCAGATTTAAGGCAAAAGCAGGAGGAAATAGCAAGCATGCACATCCTCGGTTCTCGTAACAAGCAGAATACGAGAGGAAAGGAGAAACAAAGAGGATGCTCTCAGATTTAGAAGGAAAAGAAAGCGAAAGCTTATAAGCGTCTCAACATATCACACAGAGGAGAAGAAAAGGCTCATGGTTTCTCGTGCGTCAGTGGAAAGGAACAGATGAAAGGAAAGGAGGAAAAAGCAAGAGAATGAACTCTGTGACTTAAAAGTAGCAAGAGAAAAGCAGAGCATAAATCAATCATCTTAATTTCATCTTTGAAACCAGGCTCCAACCATAAAACACAAATGGAAGAGGAAGCAAATCTACATTTCCTTCAAAAAAACCCACATAGCAAAATATAGCTCAGATTGAAAACAACACAGGGGTTTGGTTGGAAGAGAATCAGAAGGATCGAGTCTCTGCTCTAGAGTTGGTCTTGAGAGAGAGAAGAAGACTGCTGAGAGCTTCGAGAGGGGAAGAGGGGTGGGTTGGTCGCAAGAGGAGAGGAGAATCTCTAGAGCTTGAAGCGAGAGCGAGAGAGGATCACGAGAGGGAAAAGCCGAATGAGAGAGAGGCGTGAAAATGAGGTCAACGCGTTCAGCCTTTAGGGCGGCCTCTTGATTAAGAGCAAGCGAGTTAGGTAGGATTAAGAGGATTAAAGCTAATTAAACCAATTTAATAATTAAGTAATTTTAAATTTTGTAATCATTAATAATAAACAATAATATGGGTGTCAATTTTTAGTGTGTTTATAACATCGCGATTGATTCATTGATGGAGGCTGTTGACAACGTCGGGCGGTGAAGTAGTTAAATTGATGCGGCGTCGCATTTGAATGATGTCCGCACACTTTTGAATCGGTCTGAAGGCGTCGTTTGATAAATTTTGGCGTTTGGCGGCAATTGATCAATTCGAGCGGAGGTCGTTTAGGACGTTTCGAGCTTCCGACTTTGATGCGCGTAATTTCATTAAAATTGATTTTAATTATTTGATCGATCATTAATTGATTGATATTTTTATTTAATTAATTTTGATGCTTTTCGGCATTATGAAGTCAATTTTCAAATTAATTAATTTCGATCTCGATGCGATTAGGGTGTTAAACTCATGTCATTTATTTAAGTTTAAATGGCCATAGTTGTAGGTCAACAAATGCCCAACAACATGTAGCGCATGGGCGGACCGTGTTTGTTATGTAAGTTGAGCGGATCTCAAGAGATTTGCTTGGATGTCCGCTTAAGTTGTAATTTCTACAACTCTAATACGTCGTTGCCCTTTGATGAAGTGAGTATAACTCTCAAGTTGGGCAAGCATTTGCATTTCATCAGTTCATAGCTTCGTTGAGCCGGTATTTGTTGTCATTAGTCAATGTTTTGTGCTTGATGGACTAGATGAAGGAGATGATTTGACTTGTCATCATCAACTTGTCAAGAATTTGGTGCATCTTCAACTATGTTTTACTTTGGCGGACTTGTTGAAGACTTCCTCGAGTTTGAAATTTATATTTTCTCCTCTGTCACGGCTTTGTGCCTTGTGGACTTGATGGAGTTGATGAGATGAGAATGTCTTGGTCCGTGCTTTGTGCTTTGGCGGACTTGTTGAAGACTTCTCTCGAATTTAAATTTGTATTTTCCTCACGTCACGGCTTTGTGCCTTGGTGGACTTGATGGAGTGATGAGATGAGAACGTCCCGGTCACGTGCTTTTCTTGTGGACTTTATTGAAGATTTCATCTCGAAATTTGGGATTTGTATTTTCCTCTGTCCTGGCTTTATGCCTTGACGGACTTGATGGAGTTGATGAGATAGAAATATCTTGGTCTGCTTTGTGCTTTTGGACTTGTTGAAGATTTCATCGAGGATTGTATCTTGTGCCTCCTTTATCGGCTCATGCCTTGATGGATCGATGGGAGAAGTCACGAATCATCTGAGATTCGTTAGGCGAAATTACCTTTTACAGCTTTTACTTTGTGGCTTGTAGAAGGATAAATGCCGGCGACCAGCTCTCGAGCTTGTGTTGGATCAATGGCAAGAGTCATCGGTCTTCTTTGCACATGTAATGAACATCTTGATGACAAAACTCCACTTAGTTGACATTTAGCTTTATCTGAACATTGGGATACTTCTTGGTCCTGCTTTTTTGCTTTATTGGACTTCTTGAAGAAGAATTTCCTTGATCTTTGCTTTTACGCTTTGATAGACTTATTGAAGGAGTTGAGATTTTACATTTGTATTTGATTCCAAACTCGGCTTAGTGCCTTCTCGAGTAAGGATATCTTTTGTTGTAGAATTTTGAAAGATGACCTTGACCAATAGGGATAATTTCCAGTCCCGGGTCACTTGAACTCACCAAGTTGGAGAGATTTGGGGATTTGGATGCTCTTGTCTTTGAGCAGTAGGAGGATCACTACTACTACTGTGTGGCGTGTTGAGTAGCAGTCTTCTGACTTCATATATTTGGCGTGTTGAATCAGACCTTATACACCCTTGAGTCGTGGACTTGAGCAATTGATGAAGGATTTTATCCTCTAACGAGATGGGGATCTCTACTACGGCCTTTGTGGCGTGTTGAGTAAGCAGAACTGTCGGCCCGACTTTAGGCGTGTTGAGTCACCTTATACTCGAGCCTTTAGATTTGATGGGATGAAAATGTATCCTTCTTGGTTTGTTGAAGTTCTGGACTTGAAAATTTTTTTCTTTGGTCTGTAAGACTTTTAAATTTGAGAATTTGAATACATAATTTTGAGTATGCATGTGGGGATCTCGACACTGAACGATGTCACCCAAAGAAGAAAAAGGCCCTGTCTTACGAGAGCATACTTTCTATAAAACTTTAAAAAAATGCCCTAACGGGGATTTTTATTTTATTTTGAAATGCGTTCTTGTGTTACAAGAGAATTTCCAATGAAAATTTTCATAAGTGTTTGATAAAGATTCTTCACGATTTGTCAATCACACTTTCATGTGTAATATTTTTTAAATGTCGGCCGTTGATTGGCGGTATTTCTTTGAAGTCAGTGATAGGCTCCTTGATATACCTTTTCACAAAAGGTCCAATTAGGTTCAAATTTACATGATTCTGCGATGAGGGATGATTGGTCTTCTACCGGCCGGACGATTCTCCTTCTGAAAAGCTTCGAGGCGTCTTGTATGATCGAATGCTCACGGACATCCGATAGACTTAGATTTTCTTTGAGCTTGGAGCGACCTCGTCAGCGCATCAAGCTCTTCCAGACGAGCATTCTCATCTTGGGTAAGATTTTGTTGAATACTCGGGCGAAGGTAGTTCAACAGTGGCAAAGCTTCGACACTTAGTGCATAGGGGTAGACTTTGTAGGAGTTTTGTAAGTGGTGCGGATGCGCTTCCACAAGTTTGGTATGCACTCCCTTTTATTTCTTGTGAGAATTTTTCTAAGCAATTTGACTAGTGTTTTATTAAATGCCCAAGCCATTTGCTCTCGGATTATAAATTGATGAATATATCGTCAATCTTATCGTCGACAAATTTATAAACTTTAGTACTTTTGAAGGCGTCGTTATCGAAATGATTCGGTACACCAAATCTATAAACAATATTGTGGGTAAAGAAGTTAGTCACTTGTTTTAACTTCTTTAAATGACTTGACCCACTTGGAGAAATGTCGGTGTTCTAAGATGAAGCGGTGACCGGTGATGATGGCGGATCAATTGGTCGATCATCCCCCACTCAAGCGGCAAGATCTATCGTTGGATGCTCAGATTTGGAGGCGATGAATTATGTTACCATGGACGCATTCATGGCATCTCTTGGCATGATTGATACAATCTTTTACCATAGGACCAATAGTATCCAATTTTTTAATTTTGAAAGCCATTTTAGGACGATTGGTGTGCACCACAAAGTCCTTGATGGATTTCAACAATTACTGTTGCTTCTTCTATTCCCATGTAGCGCTCGAAGGATCTGATGAGTATTGCCAAGCATATAGTGAAGCCTTTTCTCGAGTTGTCGTTATCGACTTATTACTTGGCAATTTGCCTTCCTTGAAGTAGTCGAAGCGTCTCAGTCTTCCTTCTCTTCTACTATAAGGATTTCATTATGTGGTTTTGGCTTAGTTGGAGGCTTTCTTCTTGAATGGTTTGAGCTTGTCTTGTTGACTTTGAAGTAATTTGTAAGGAGTGTAAGAGGAACATGGCACCTGATTATGTGATGACCCCTCTTCCGTGAGGATCTTAAACTTAGCTCTAGGATTTAATGTATGTGGTGTCATCATCCATACTGCCATTTCTTTAGCTAATTTAGCTAAACAATCTGCTTTCTATTCACAGCTCACGGAGACTTCGAGTCATAATGACATTTGGAATTTGCTTCATAAGCTCGAGAACTTCGTTTGTGATAGTAGGCCAATTCAAGCTTGTTGATTTTGTAGGCCAACACTTGATTGATTAACTTGAGAATCGCCATAAATTTGGAGATTCGGACCCATGGAAATGGCTTCCTCTAAACGCCGCTTCATATTACGCTTGTTGTTGGTTGTGGTTGAGTTAATTTATAAGAATGTCTCATATGCCACCTTGGTGTGATCAAGATGAGGCAGAATCCGACTTAAGCCTTTGGGAGATTTGAGGGTTGAGTGTATCTAATGGATCAAAATACAATTCCCACATTTTTGCTTTTCTTTTCATATATGTGCATGATTTGCTCATCGGGAAGATCATCGTTAAGCAATGAAGCTGTATGGGATGGGCAGAAAATGAGAATTTTTCACCGCTTTAGGAACATATATAATATAATTGGTAGAAGGGCGACATCGTGCGGCGACATCAGCGTTGGTCTTGTCATCAAGAACTTCAGCGGATCGATCCTTGAGATAAGGGTAATTTTATGAGATAGCATGTAATGGCGTAGCTTTTGGGCGAAAATTAAATGCTTCTCAATTGGAGAATGCCTCTATTAGTCTTGAAGTATAGAGCATTCTCCTTTCCTTCCTCATTTATTGCCAACAAAGCACCTAGAGATTCCTCAGTCTTCTTGTGCAAGATGAGAGCTTTCGGGATTGGACAAGAATGGGTGGGTTCAGCAGATATTTCTTGATCTTGTCGAAGGCCTCTTGACATTCTTAGTCCCACTTGAAAGGTATCTTTCTTCATTAATTTTGCAAAGGGTCGAGATCACGACGATTTGATATAAATCTTCTAATGAATGCGAGATGTCCCACTGAGCGAAGTTGGCAGACTCCTTGGAGGAGGCATTTATCGCTTTGATTTTGTTGGGATCGATTTTCAATCACCTGCATATCAAGGAACTTTCCAGAAACTCAAAGCGCGCAGGATTCATCTTGAGATCATATTTTACGATTCTTTCAAGACAATCCTTAAATCATCGAGATGATCTTCGATCTATACTCTTGACAACGTCATCATAGCACTCTACTTTTTTGATGAATCAACGTCAAAGATTATAGCCTTTGGTATGTAGCTCCGCATTCTTGGGGCATGTGTGTATATGCCAATTGGCGTCTGAATGAGGTATGTTTCTCATCTTGAGATCTTGATTTGATTGTAACGATGATCCATGATGAGAACATGTCATGTTTGAAGTGTTATCCGCGGTTCGATACGAAGTCATCCTTTGGACATGTATTTTTCTTCTCGAAACAATACAGCTTATTGAATTTCTTGAATTTTTTTTTTCGACATTCTTCAACCTCAATCTCATTTGCTTGGCTTTTTGTCAGCAATTGCTTAATTTGTGAGAACATATCGAGATAAGCGGCATCATATGTCGGCATATGTCCACAATTCCCTGAGCAAAATTTTAATTCTTCCACTTTATCTTTGAAAGTGCGATGAGCGTGCGAGGATCCTCTAAATTAATTTTCTTTAAGTTCATCCATAGTGCCTCCCCACCATCTTCAAGCTCTTGTGCGTGCAGCTTCTACTTCTTCATTATTTGTACTAACATTAAGAATGACATTCTCATCTCATCACTCTCACTTCTATTCTGTTAAGCGTAGCAGTATATTCTGTGGACCGTTATCTTGGATGAAACCAAGGCCTTTGGTAGTGTGCTTATTTCTCTTACCAATGGTTTGAGAACCTTTTGGGTACCACATCATTTTGAAGAGCTTAGTCCTTTACTTGCTTTCGGACCCCATGTTTTGCGTTTTTGCATCTTTGGAGAGTAATATTTTGGCATCCTTGTGGGCATAGCTTCTTCTTCTTGAATAGTTGCATTACCGATGGGATCCTCTTGACACCCTGGTTTATAAAATAGGCTTCGTGTTTTCAGGAGAGGAGGTACATAGAAGGTCACCTTCCTCGACTTTGTGAGTTTCTCGAGGGTGATTTCTTTAAAATGTTGGGGAGGAATAGGAGTGACTACGAGTGTAGTCTCTATGGCGATGGATCTATGATTGTTTTAAAGTAGGTGCGTGCACCTTACCTTCAGCGATTCAAACTCATGTCGAGTCAAATGTTCTTCCTCATCGAGTTTTCGAAGATTCATGGCCTTTGGATTTAGAAGGAACACATTCATCTTCTTCTTGATTATCCTGCTAGATGAGGGGACGTTATTGATTTTGGACTTGTTCTTTATATCCCAGGAATATTTGGAACAACCTCTTTTCCTTTATTATTCATTTATCTTCTCCCTTCTTCTTAACTTGTTCTTTTATGGGTTTTGAAGTAGATGATATTCTTAGTTGTTTTGTTAGCTTTGATTCCCTGGAAGGAAATGGCATCTTGATAAATCTTCATTTCATGCATAAAGGTTGCATGTCACCCAATTTGGCATTCTTCTCCATCTTTGTATATTTCCATTGATGCAATGTAGATGGGACAATACCATACTTATGAAGCCATGGTTGACCCGGAAGGGCTCACGAATGAAGTATCTGCGATCACATGAAATTTGGCTTACGTGTAGAGGTCTCCAAATTTAAGAGGAAGGAAATGAATGGCGATAGTTTCTGTCCCTCTCATTGAAACCTTGAACCATGACTTTATCGTCCCGATGTTGTACATCCCAGAGATACCATCTAAGAGTTCTCAAGTTCATAAGATTCACGGAGGCAGGGATCAATTAAGATCCGCGGTATTATAATTTCATCACTTTCAGTTGTAACATACAGGAGGCGATTGTGCTCTGCAGTCCCGAGTATTAGATCATCTTCTGAAAATGTGACGGTTGGAGGCTCTTGAACATGAGGTTAGCGGCGTTGACAAATATGCTTGAACTTTCCGGCTCTTTGAGAGCTTCAATTAAGGTGCGGAGATCTTTACATTAGAAGTGCTTATACACTAAGTATGGAATTTTCCTTAGATGGGATAGAATATTGTATCCCTTTTGATGAAGGCTTCTTATTTGAATCCTTAGGGATAACTTTTTCATTGATTTCAATTCTTTTCCTTTATCTTTATTCATTGGCTCTTTCCTCTGTTGGGATGGTAGCACTCGACCTTCTCAAGCGTACTTGAGCTACTTCATTTGCATCAGAATCTTGATTCGATTCTTCATCGCGCCGTCAATGATTAGAAGATTGAATCCTTTTTTATTTTTTTATGTTTGTTGATATGGTGAGCTCGATTCATCTTCATCGGAAACGAGTTCTTCAGGCTGTTATCGACTTCATGCATCATCAAGCAAGACTCGGTAGGAAGTTCTTGACTTCTTCCCCTTCTTCATTGATCGAAGATTTGAATGCAAGCGTGATAGGTCGCTGGCGATTGTATAATCTTCCATATTATTGATGATCTTTGTGTTACGTTGCGACCATCGATAGTAGTAGTAACATTTTGTCTACTTATCTTCTTCTTTTATTTAGTTTATTTTTTTGTTTGGCAGGTTTCTTAGCCTTCCATTGCGGTATTTGGCTAGGCTGTCTTTCGTGAGATGAACTAGCCTTCCCATAACTTAGGTTTTGTCTCAACTCAAGTACGGGCTCAAGTGGTGATTTCCTTGAATACACAGGCATACTTCAATTGCTTTAACATTTTCTGATCTTTTTTTTTGATCCTTCATCATCGACCTCTCTTTGCCTTTATCATTCTTGATAGTCTTGGAGATGAGGTGATTACTTTGGTGGATTCTTTCTTGGGACGTCAGATAATGTGAATTCTCCATTTCTATATTTATTCCAATCTTTGAATATGTAGCAATCTTCAGGGGATGGCAGAACCGATGATATGGACAATAGTTAGGATTATCTGCTTGTCCGACCTCTTAGTCTTTTTCACGGTAGTTGGAGACTACTTTGAGTGCATGTTTAAACAATTTGGCCACACTTTCCTCTTAAAAATACTCTTTGTTACTTTTCTTTTAGGGTGGGGCCATTGAGTCATTCGCTCCTTTGTTTGCTTTGGTGGCTCGCCTTCATTGAAGCGACCTCGAGTCATCATTACCTCAAGTATGAGCTTGGGTTGTGAGTTGAATGATTGCTTGGTTTTTCTTGATAGGCAGGTAGCTTTTCTTTATAGACTAAGCTTACACGTATCCTTCTTGTATGAGGTGAAATCGTTTCACCTTTCTTTGGTCCAGAGCTTTTGCTCTTTTGGATTTATCTTCTTGGCATTAGCGGGATAAATTTAATTTCTCAAATTTCCACCCATCAGTAGCTCTTGAAATGTGGTAATTGAAGCCATGCAAAGATAAGGCATCTTATCATCGATGTTGCCCATCGGAATTGGATTGCATGCTCTTCTTCTAATTGTTGCATTTCATACTCTATTTAGCATTATATATGTCGTCTTTTTCTCTTTCTTCTTCAGGCGAGATCCAATGTTGTCTCTTTGCTAGCGAACCTTTTAACGAACATATTTTCAAGTTCGCAAAAGTCTTGATTGAGTCATTTGATAACTTCGACATACCATTCAGCGGTCGAAGTTAAACTAGTGGCGAATAATAATGCATCATTACCCTGTGTTCAGGATGCTTTGAATTGGCTAGATCTTTGCTTGGGATTACCATTTAGTCGAATAGATTGAACTTTGGCATTGAATATCCCTTTGGATATGGAATTTGATCATACTCCGGATATGGGCGACCTTTTGATTTTTACGCACCCGCGGTATAACGACTTTGATCTTCTCATTCAAGATAATATCAAGTTGAGAAAACGAGATATAGTTTGTATATTACGAAGCGGGTTGTGGCGACTCATTTATTTCAATCCTCGCTTCAATTTGGACCCTTGAAGCATGTGAGATCAAATTTATTGGAGGATTGTCATTGGCATTGGAGGCTTGATGATTATTTGGGGGGGCAGTGTTGGACTGCTGATATTTCTGCATTAAGCGCATCATGCGTCATCGCATCATCATTTAGCTCATTTTCATATTCAAGTGGCGATTTCTTTATCTTTGGCTTTCATCGGCCGAATTTGTCTTTCTTACCCAGTAAGTAGTATCGGTGAAGGTGGGATTTTCTTCCCTTTCTTCTTCCTCTTCTTGTTGTTCCTCTCACGAAGACTTCGAGAGGATGCTTCCTATTTGAACATTTTGTTGTTCTTGAGGTTGAGGGAGAATGCTTGTTATGCGGCCTATGTTGATATTGGCAACACGGATGGCTCAAACTTGTTGCACCATATACACCACTTCTTGATGGTTGCATCCTCCTCTTCTTCTTTCCTCTTGGACACAATTTTGGTCGGCGTCCAATGGAACTTAGATTCCAAGTGTGGAATCGAAATTTCTTCGATTAGAGGGCTTGATCAGTTAACCTCCTCTTGATGGGATGGAGTTAATTGATGGCGGGATCCCACGGAGGATTCTCCAAGGTGAGTCATATTCTTTATCATTGGGGCCCTCTTTTTAGGCTCCCATCTGATAGATTTGAGTTGGCGGATCTCGGGTCACACGGATGTCACGCCTTTGCTCAGAGCAATTTCTTTTTTGAGGCTAGGCCTCCAGATCTGCTTACCTTTCCAGGGACCTTTCGGTGGATTCACTGACCTTGGTCCAACCTGTTCCATGTGTGTGGGACATGGATTGGTGGCGTCGGCATTTGAGTTGCGGGATGAGGTCTCCTTGGAGGCGCAGCATCCCATAACGAGGACCTTGGTATTTTCTTTTCATCAGTCTCTCTCTTGGCTTGGAGAACCCGGTACTCGTGCGGATATAGTTTGGGTTTCCTCGCGGGCTGAAACACGTTGTGGGGTCGGGCTGCTTGAGTGGTAAGTATTAGTTTAACCCTTAAGGTTATCAAACCGATTGTGGGTGGAACACTCATTCTTGGTTCCAAATTGGTTCTGGCAGGTGCAGGCATAAGTGTTGAGCAGTAGCTCAGATTTCTTTTCTTCTTTGCCTCATTTAAACTTGCTTCAGATGAAGAAGCTTGACATCATTGCCTCCAGGCGAATGGTTGGTGGATTGTATTAGGGACAAAGAGATCAGCGATAACAACCCTCTTCATGATTGGTGTCTCGAGGAGCCTCTCAGGCGATTGTTTCTTTTGAAGTGACCCTATGATAAAAAGACCTTTTGAGATTGTTGCACATGGCGTCGAGCGAGTTTACTTTGACAAGTCGAACTACTTTCATTCAAGATGGAAATCCACCAAATGGATGGTAGCTCCGGTGCTTCGACGTGATAATGGCGTTGCCAAGCGGATGTTGGCCTTCTAGTAACGGTACAGTTGTGTTACGTACCATTAGATTTAAAGGTAAAATTAGCAATTAAAATAAACTATCACTTAAAATATGGATGATATTAAACATTACATTAAATAAAATCTCAAATGACTTAAGACTTTTATAAGCTTTAAGTTGTCAAGTTTAACTTATCATTTCTCATTTCATTTTCATTTCATTTTTTTTTTATACTCCATTATAACTTAGATTTGGTAGCCAAAGATGGAAAGAGAAACATCCCAGTAGTGAATCTGTGGGATCAGAAAATTATAGACCTCTTTTGAAAAAAGGAAAGAAAGAGTTGTTTAAGTGTCTGGGTGATAATTTGAAGCGGATGAATAGTAGATAAGACACAGAGATTTCGTTCTCATTTGGTGAGAACTTTTTTATATCTGGTTCAGGGTTTCTATGCAAGACATAGTTAATTACCCCTCCCAATCTTGAGAGCACTTTTGATTAAGATTTGGTCAATGAATGGTTAAAGAGCGAGTATATAATTGCGGTGAGTGGAGTTTAGAACATTGAAATTTATTATTTTAACTTAAAACTTTTGTGGGAACGAACGCATCTAGATCCCATTTCCGTCCCCGGCCACTCCCCCGGTCCGCAATGAGGGAGGTAATGACCCAACCTCGACTGATCCTGTCAAGAACATTACGGTTACGCCCAAGGTGTCCTTGTAGACTATGGAGTTTGTCTGGGGACAAATATAAGTCAACCTTTAACATAGGCTTTTTCAACCAAATACATTCTACATTTCACTACTCAAAGAGCAAAGCCGCTGGGGAACATACCGTACCGCGGACTGTAATTTGGTGCCATATCATACGAACCACCCTACCGGGGCTCGTCAGAACCGCCATTTATGGTGCCATATCACAGAAACCACGCGACAAGACACGCCACGCCCACGGCTTTAGAATATTTGAGGTAGTTATGATTTAATTTGACATCGCTCTTTGAGCAAAAGTTTTCTTAATTTGTCACCAAGACAAATATGGATGGATTGATTTTTTTTTAAGTTTTAATTATTTAAATAATTAATTTCATTTTATTTTTATTTATTTTTGTATTTATTTGAATTTGATCATTTTATGACGATTTATATTCAATATATGATCATTTATCATTGAAATTTTAATTATAATTACCCTTCTCGATCATAGTTAATATCAATCGATAGATCTTTACTCCCGCTTACCGGGATCGTCAATTCATTATCTCGAAGATAATCCTTCAAAACCTTGTCCACCTAGCCAACATGTAGGATCTCGGACTTTTTTTCGTTGATTTGTGTTTACTAATTGACATATTCGTATTATATGATGTATCATTTTCTCGATATTATTAATAAATTTTATAATATCAAATTTTGTTTTGTTAACTTGACCGGCCCCCAAGACCAAACCGGATGACAGAAGATTCGTTTCTTTGTTTTATACCTAACTGCATACGCCCCTATTGTTTAACACTTCAACATACACAAAGATTCTGTCTTTTAAAATGTATGGACATTAAATGTCTAACAAATGTAGCTCAATTGCAAGTTTAAGTTTCGATATGACATTTTTGAGTTTTGTTAACTTACGGCCCAAGACTAAACAATACGTAATATCATTTCAATTGATATAGAATGCAAGCGAAGTTTTGACAAATTTTGTTTTAAGACCCCCCAAGACCAAACCGGAAGATAAAGATCTATGGAGACAAATGTCTAAGCCGGAGTTTGATACATGGCATGATGTCTAATTATAAGATTGCTATACCAACATTGTAAATCGACATGACTGTAAAAATAGATCATTTCAATGTTTATTTGATCAAATAGATCTATTCTATAAAGACTATAAGACACGAAGTGACTCTCTCAAATTTGTCACAAATAAGATGTGATTTATCTATAAGATATGCATCGACTCTTTATGTACTGCATGTTCTAAGTCTTTATAAGAATCAACGCATTAGCAAACCAAAGTGATTGTATGTTTCTAAATAATATACGATTTTTAAAACCACTTATCATATCAAGATCTCGCTTTAACAACTCATTATTTATGTAATACGAGTTTGATTTTTTTTATTTGCATGAATCAAATGGTTAAGCAAAAGAATATCTCATAAGCCATGATTTCATTTAAGATATTAAAGACATTCAAATAATAGAATGATATATAACACTTTAAATGACACCAATCATTTCACTTAAGATTTTAAATTCTGCATGTTCTAAATGATATATGACATGCGAGATCTTTTCAGATTGAGCGTCACATTTTCATTTCTCACCCATTCATATGCATAATCATAAAGTAAAATGAATTTGAACTTTAAATGAGTAATTTCATGCTATGAAGATTTTGTAAGAACTAAGCCAATGCTTGAAAGATAGTAATCATTATATAAGATGATTTATGAGCTAATAATAATACGCATACATCTTTCTTTTTTCAAATACAGACATTTCACATTTTTATTTATCAAAATTTTATACTCGCCATCCCCATACAGAGACATTTTTTCCACCACGCCGAAAGTGTACATGTGTCAGACATACCAAAATATTTTGCACCACCAAGAAAGGTATGGCAGACAAGATTTCTTGCTTACGATAACACGGCAATACTTATATGTGATTGCCACGCAACAACGATCAATAATTTATCACAAGTTTATGAATAAACGCGAATCATAAAGATAGAGAAAATAAATTTGTATCCATGTATATAAATTAAAGTATAAGCATTTATATATGACACATTTCCCTTTTTTTTATTGAAAATTTCAGCCTCCCTCTCCATCCCCGATAGTCGCCGGACTGCCTTTCCCACCACGCCAAGAAAGTGTATGGTGGTCGGAGACACCCTACCGGTTTATTTGCCCACCACGCCAAGAAAGCGCATGGTCAGATAACACATACAGATTTCGCCACGCTGAACAACGAGCAAGTACTTATCATATCAGCTGCACGCTGAACAACGGAATCGTACTTATCACAAGTTTCCGCCGACGGAACAATGAACGCACTTATCGCAGCATATTTTGCCACGAACAACGTGAATGTACTTAAGTGACAACAAGTGATATAAGAAGATATTTTCCCACGCTGGAACAACAATAGTACTTATCAAAGTTTCCGCACAAAACAATGCGAACGGTACTTATAAGATTTTCCGCCACGCTGGAACAACAAGCGCATTATCCTCGCCGCACGGAACAATGTGAACGCTTAAGAGCATATTTCCCCGCCATCAACAACGCATGCACACAAAGTTTCTACCGACGGAACAATGTGAACGGCATTTATAGAAAGATATGCCACGCCGGAACAACGCAATGCGATTATCAAAATTTCTCACGCATCGAACAATGAACGCATCTATAAGAATATATTATATATGCAAGAGATAACGAATTTTAATAATTTATCTCCATCAAAGCTCAAACTTCATCGCCATGAGAGATCGAAGTTTCACCACGCCAAGAAGAAACATTGTGTCGAGACACATGCAAACTGATAAAGATAAAGATTTTTAAGAAGATATATATCACACGCAAAGATGCAAGAATGAAACCCATATAACAAGAAGTGGTATAACCAAATCCCTTTCTGCTTAATTTCGATTTTAGATGAAAGATTTCAACTGTATATGAAAGAGGCATGATATATATATAATTCAATTTCATGAAATCAATCAAGAAATAAGATTTAAATTCATGAGAACAAAGATCACTCATCAAACAAAGAATTTTAATCGATTTCTCCCTTAGATAAGAAAGTTTAGCAAGCCTTATACCATCAAATAACAAAATGATTGATTCCCCTTAGAGGAAAATATTTTCAAAGAAACATCTTACCCATTAAATAACAACGATTGATCCCTTAGAGGAAAATATTTCAGCAAGATCTTACTCATTAAATAACAAATGATTGATTCCCTTAGGGAAAATATTTTCAAGCATTTTACCCATTAAATAACAAGATGATGATTAGAGGAAAACAAGCATGCTTATGCCTCACAAGAAGCTAAAATTCCTTTCATAAAATACTTTCAAAGACGTATCATGCCCATTAAACAAAGAATCGATTGCTTCCAGTAAAAAAAACGAATTTCAACCACATACCCATTACAACAAATCAATTCATTTCCCAGTAAAAAAAAAATTTAACAAGAGAATGTTGCTGTAACAAGCAGAGATAACAAGCACAATCGAGGAAGAAAAGCAAAATGTCACAAGATAACCCTCATCTTCCTCTCACTCTCTTTCTTTTTTTACACAAATCGAATCACCAAAGGGACTTATCAAATTCAGATTTAAGGCAAAACAGAAACAAAGAAGCATGCATGCCTCTATCCCTCTATGCTAACAAGGCGAATGGACGAAGAGGAAAGGAGGCACCAAAACAAAGAGGAAGCTCTACCGCCTTTAAGGAGAAAACAAAGAAGTTTAAAGCTTATAACAGAACCCAACATATCACAAAGAGAGGAGAAGAAAGCTCTCTGTTTGCAAGGCCCAGTGAAAGGAACAGACCAAAAGGAAAGGAGGAACCAAGAAGAGAATGAACTCTCCAACCTAGAAAACAAAGAACCAAAAGCAGAAGATAAATCCAATCATCTTAATTTCATGCTATCAGAAACCCGTGAAACAAATCCAACCATAAAACACAAATGGAAGAGGAAATAAATCTACATTTCCTTCAAGAAAACCCACATAGAAAATATATAAAGATTGAAACAAACAACCTGGGGTTTTGCTGGAAGAGAACGTGAAGGATCGAGTCCTCTGCTTGGGCCAGGTTCTGCTTCAACCGAGAGAGGAGCAGAGACCGAGGAAGCTCTAGAGGGAGAAGGAGCCACGGGGTGGGTTCAGTGAGCAAGAAGAGGAGAGGGAGAATCGCCAGAGCTTCACCAGAACGAGAGAGGACGCGAGAGAGGGGAAGAGTCAATAATAGAGAGCGAGAAATGAGGGTCAACGATTCCTTTCTACTTTGGTAATTTCTCATCTAACGAAATGCGCAAAAGGATTAAGAGGGATTGATTGCGCTTAATTGCAAACCAATTTAATAAAATTATAATCACATTTATAATCATCCTAATAATAAACCCCAGAAATATGTGTCAATTTTGTTTCACAGCCAACGAACGCCGACCACGGATCGAGGTCGTTTGACAACGCCGACGGCGAAGTAGGTCTAAATTGCGACGTCGATGACCGACCGATGTCGCACACACTTTGCCAATCGTCGGCTTGTTTGATAGAATTCGACGCTTCGCCATAACGACGCGATCAATTTCGGAACGGTTGTCGGACGCTCTTTCTAATTTCGACTGATGCATAATTTCATTAAAAATTTTTAATTTTTGATCGATCCTTAATTGATTGATATTTTCATTTAATTAATTTACGCTTCGACGAGAAGTCGAATTTTCAAATCAATCAATTTAATCGATCTCGACATTGGGGGGTGTTAAACTCTATGTCATTTATTTAAGTTTAAATGACGCATTGTTATAGGTCAACACTTCCATAGAGGTAGAGAAGTTTGACTTGAATGCCACTTGAGGTGATGATGGAAGATCATCACACCCCTGGCGACCCCCTCAGATTCTAGCCAATCAATGAGTATAATGACGACTCGACGACATGATTTCACCGACACGCTCCAACCCGCCATCGAACGAAGTGAAATTTGTATCTAATCAAATCATCACTAAATTTACAATTCATCTACTAATTAATTCATATCACAATTACCTAAGATAATCTTTAAGCCAGAATAAATACAGAAAAAAGCGCAGATCAAGATAAAAGTTTGTACATACCCAAAAGTTCTTTAATTTTCCCAAAACTATACACCCAAAACGTATAAATCAACAAAACTGCCTAAATTTTCTACCCACCTCGCCTTTTTCCCCGAAATTATCAATGAAGATCATAAGCTAAAGCTTTCAGACAAGAACGCTAAAGTAGTTCTCGAACAAAGACAAGAGGAATAATCGCGACGTATAATGTAATTTGCGTAAGAGAAAACTGTAAACAATGTCAGTAAAAGGTAACAACGTGAATCGAACAATACGTCAGATTCAGATCAGATCAACGCCATGTCAGCGCTTTATTTAACGAAAGTCATTTCTTCTATATCAAATCATTTTTCTAAACGCCATTTATAATCAGATGCACTTCATAACAAAAGTTGCCACCCTACTTCGGCTTAAAGTCAAGGTAGGGCAACCATACTACTTACCTAATGTCTCTCGAACCGATAAATTTAACAGCCAACCTCACAATATCGTGAGTCGAATACTAAGATCCCCGCCACCGCCATATCTCGTAACTTTCATCTCAGATTTTTATAACATACCTTCCTATCACAATTTTCCCGACATTTCCGCTTTTTCATATATCGATTTAACATTTAATAACGATGCTTTTAAACATTTTCATACGCCCAATAAAATCATACGCTATTAAGAAAATGAACTAACCTGGCTTATACTCATTCAGAACAGATACAATACGTAAATATCTATACGCCATTCATATTATTTATAAAATCAAGAAAAGCGATGCACATGGGTATAAACTCGAATTTAAATTAGATTATGTCTCCCATTAATACAGGTCTGATGTCTTCCCCACCTCCTCGATGCAACTATAATGAAATAACTCTTTTAAATACATGAAACTCATAAATACATTTAACACGCTAGTATCGCTAAACGCAATCTTACCCAAATTGATGTCTCCTCATATAATCTTTCAAATCTGACCATCCAAAGTAATCTACTACTAAATGATTAGATTAACATAAAGTTAATAAGATTCCTTGTTTGCAAAATTAACGATTCATACTACTACACATACCTATTATCTTTTCCCCAAACATTTTTCGATTCCCCAAAAAACCTTTTACAACCCAAGTCAATTACTTAAAGAAAAAAGATTGCATAACTTACCCATGCCTGCTCGTAGATCGATTCACTGAACTCCCCAGGCGATCTGCGCCTGATGTGCGATTCCGGTCGAAGCCAGGGTTGCGCCCATGAAGTCGAAGGCTGGGTCCAAGCGAGCCGTTTTCATAACTGAAAGCATCTGCTACGAAGCGGCACTCTGTCGGCCGGTAAGCGAAGCGAGGCTGTTCTTGGCCGGCGAGAGGAAAAGAAAGGAGGAATTACCGATTCGCTCAGGAAATGAAATAAGGAAGCTGGGAGAGATCCAACCATACGTGTTAAATCCTTAATCCCATGCATAAAGTAAAGTGGTCTTCTGATAAGAACGAATTAAAAACAAAATTAATTAAATTAGAAATAAGCTAATTGGATATTACAATTTCTTCTTAAAAAAATTTGTCTCGAATTTCTTCAATCATTCAAAGGAAGGAAACTTACTCATCTCTTGTTCCACCTCCCAAGTAGCTTCTTTGATTGGTCAGGCTTCCATTTAATTTTAACATAGGAAATTTGTCATTTGTAATCTCTTCACTCAAATTCTAAAATCTTTTCGCTCCAATGCATAAGTCAAATCGGTTGTATTTCAACCTTTGTATATGGAATCTTCGCTCTGCGTGATCCATTTTCTCAACATTGAAATGTGAAAGACATTGTGAATATCTGCCAAGTCAATGGATAAGGCAAATGTAGCCATATTGTTAATCCATGATTTCCAAAGGTCCCATGTACCCAGGGCTCAATTTACCTCCGTGACCAAATCTACTAATTCCTTTCAGGTTTGACTTTCAAGAATACAAATTCTCCAACTTGGATTTCGGTCTTTAATTAAGTATACTTGGCGGCGATCTTGGCGACTTTTCTATCTCGATTAATCGATTTTCTCAGAATTGATCAACCAACTTTGGACCAATGTCTTTCTCCCACTTTACTCAATGGAGTTCTACACTTTCACCATACAATGCTTCATGAGCCCATCGAATACTAGATTGGTAGTTATTGTTGTAGAACTCGATCATAGGAATATGATCTTCCCATTCTCCAAAATCTAAAAACATAGTCTCAACAAATCCTCAGGACTTGAATTGTTCTTTCGATTGTCCATCTCGAGGATGAAAAGTTGTACTTAAGTGTAGCGTGTTCTAAGCCTCTCAATTCCTTTCATAATCTAAGTAAATCTACCATCTGTCGACGATCACTTTGGTGCAATGAAGTCTTACAATTTCTTTTATATATAGATTTATCAATCAATGCGTTTTATAGGTAAGAAATGGACTTTCAATCTATCCACAACAACGATCTTATCACGCTTTAGATCTAGAAATCCATAACAAAATCCATCGATTTCTTCCCACTTTCACTCCGGTATAGGTGTAATAATCCACGGGTCTTTGATCTTTTAAACATCGACAAGTTTAACATTTAGGCGATATTGTATGTCTTTCTTCATACCCGACCACCAAAATGCTGCTTTTAAATCTTTATACATTTTTGAACTACCTGGATGAATAGTATATCCCGTAGGATGAGCCTCGAAATTTCTTGTCTCATTCGCATCACGTATAATTGTGAATTCTTCAATACTCTGCATCTACGGTAAAATTCGCCCATTCCGGATTTGTTCGATGAATTTCGATATCGCGATCCAGGTTTAAATGCGGCTTTAATTCTATCAAATAAAGTTGATTGTCGATTGATATAAATAAATATCATTTGAATCTTCTTTGTAAAGTTCTATTTCTCGATCAACTCGACTGAGTAATAATTCAAGATTTCCTGGATTTACGGCTTAATGTCGGCCACCACATTTTTGACAATCTTGAATCTAAATCATAATCTTTAATAAACTCAAGTCATCTTCTTTTTCTTAGATTGATTCTTTTGTGTAAAGATATATTTAAGACTCGATAATCGAGAAAATTTTCCTACAAGTAATGTCTCCAAAGAGCAAAATCACATTCTTGCTCTAGATCATGCACGGGATAATTTCTTTCGTGAGGTTTTAATTGTCTCAAGATAAGCAATTACTTTTCTATTTTGCGTTAAAACACAACCTAAACCTTTAAAGATGTATCACTAAATATTTGGAATCCTCGGTCGATGGAATAACACAGTGCGGTTGTCAAATCTTTTCAATTCTTGAAAACTCACACATTCATTGTCCGAATTTGACATCCTTTCAATAAATTAGATAGGGCATTGCATATGAGAAAATCTTTGACAAACTTCCGTAATAACCCTAAGCTCAAAACTGCGAACTTATAACATTCTTTGGTGCGGACCATTCTAAAATTCTTTTACTTTTTTGAGGATCAACAGAACTCCTTGTGATAATGTGACTAGAAATGCGACGCTATCGTCCAAAATTCACATTTTGAAAATTTGGCATATAATTGATTTTGTCTTAACAATTTAAAACAAATACATGATTTGCGTCTTCTTTCAACAACAACAACAAGCCTTAATCTCAGGTGGGGTCACATGAATCCTTCGTCTCCATTGTGTCCATTATGTGTCATTCATTATAATTATCTAAGATCATTTTTATACATCTTAACCAAGTCTTTTAGGTCTACCTCTATTTCTTAACATAAATCTAATGCATCTACTCTCCTGTCATCTGACTACGCTTTATGTGTAAACCATCTAAGGCGACTCTCCCTAATCTTATCTACCAGAATTTCTAACTTTTCTCGACTCTCCTAAATGCTCTTCGCCGCTTTAGAATAAATCATCATTAATAAAGATGATAACAAACCTGGTCCACGAGCTCGATTTTAGGTCAGCATTGAGCGTGGTTAAACCAAATGGCGTAACAAGAAATTCATAATGTATCTTAAAAATGTTTTAAAATATCGATCTTTAACTCTAACCGATGATATCAGGATCTCCTCAATTATCTGATAGCCATCCGATCAAATAAATCATCAATCCGGTAGTGGATATTTCTTGATTGTCACTTTATTTAACTCCCATAATACATCACATCAGATCTTTTCTTATAATATCTGCACTCGGTGAGTTCTTGGCCGAATAAATCCTTTATCTGTCAATTCACCTCGACACTTCATTCAATTCTTTGGAGCCCATCTTGTAAGGAGATTTATGTATATAAGTTGTACCGGGTTGTACATCGATCCAAACTCCACTTCGTATTGGTGGTACGGTAATTCCTCCAAATACATCAAATTACAACTGGAATGTTTTTTATCAAACACCTTATTCAACACATCTAATTTGGGAAATATAATTTCACCGCTTAAATATTTACTCAACTTTTGTCGAAGACACGTTCTTATCACAAGAAAAATAAAATGATTTTTCACCGGGCAAAATTTCACTCTCCTCTTCCAAAGATTCAATTGTTGCAAAATATTTGATCAAAATCCATATCCAATTATAACATGTCGATAAAGATAATTAGTTCAGAGGAAATTGTTTATCTTGAATGTTAATGTCAACAACACATTTCTATTTGTATTCAAACTATCACCGTAAGAATTACCACACATTACGGTGTGAAATAGATAAGATAAAGCGGTAAATTGGTGGAAAGGAATCGAAAATGAGCATCTGGCACCAATCAAAACAATCAAATGATCTAAAATTTTAAGCATACCGACACCACTTCTTTTGATTCCTTCGCTTCTGGGTGATAGCAAAAACTCGCTTCTTGAGGGTTGATTTTTTTCAAGTTTCTCCTTTTCTTGAATTGAAGGTTTTCCCAAAATTGTGTGTTACCCTTCGCTTCCAAAACTTTCTTTGTTGACCGTCCCGATAATTGTATGATTTTATATCCTTCTTTTTTCTCCGATGCGATCTGTTGCGATGTCAATCCACACTCGTAATATTTCGATCCGCACATTTACCAAAATGTCGCTTTACACTTATCACAAATAGGTTTCTCCTGAATTTGTTTATCAAACTTAAATTTCTTGATAAAAATCGGCCTTCTTTCAAAGCTTTCGTTTGCTTTCGCTAGAATCCTATTCTTGGAAAAATTCAATCATTTTCAATTCTCCTACTTTCAACTAACACTGCGAACTCACGATATCAAATCTTGCTAATGTCAACCCATTGATCTCGCCAAGAAATCTATGACATTTCTCCGCTATCGACATAATGTGGAGCGTATCTAGAAAGAGAACTTCGAACCCCGTCTTGCGTTATAGTTTTGATCCTTGAGTTAGATTGAAAAATTTGTCTTGTAAAGCAAGCCTGGTTGATGGAGGAATAAACCAATTTTGAATACTTTGACAAACTCATCCTATTGATAGTAATAGGTATTTCAAATCTTTCCCGGTTGAGCCGCCACCACCTTTTCGCCTCCCTTCAATACAAAGTAGCCGATCTTTCTTCTTTCGGGCAAATCATCCCATCCAAAATTTTTTCCAATTTTAAGCGGTCAATCTTCGCCACTATAGGATCATCTTCTTGAATCTTGGTGGTTTGAGCGTTGAAATATCCTCAAATGTTAATCCACTTCAACCAAACTCGATCTGCTCTAGTCAGATTTTCATGATTCTACTTTCAATAACGAAATCAACTACCCTCAATTCATCGATCTACCTTCACCACAGGTTGTATTTCACTCACTGTTAAATTATCTCCGATGGAATTCGAGTCTGCATTTAGTGAGGATCAACATCTATTTCGGCATTTCTTGCAAATTAATCTGTAATTATAAAATTATTTATTTGATACATATTTATTAAACATCACACGTACATGAAATTAAGAACATATGGATTCCTAACCCAAAATTAATCGTCCTATAGCTTTGTATTGATCAATTCAACACTTAAAAATCCGCTCTTCCATTCTTATTACTCAATCTTTTTTGCTCATTATCCTTATTGCTCGACATATCACTTTCGTCACATCCCAGGATGATTTAATTATTGAATTGATGTAATAGGATGACTCGATTGGACATGATTCCACGCTTCAACCTGTCTTCTTGAACGGCAGTGAAATTGTATCTAATCAAATCATCACTAAATTTACAATTCATGTACTAATTCATATTACAATTACTGGGCGTAATCTTTAAGTTTGTAAATAAATACTGAAAGAAGCAAAGGCGTCGATTATTAAAAGTTTATGCATCTTTAATCTTCCCAAAACTATACACCCAAACTGCATAAATCAACAAAAAGGTCACTTCTACCCACCCTTTTCCCAAATTATCAACGGTAGCGTCGTAAAATTTAAAGCTTTGTGAGACAAGAATCTAAAAGCTACAGATGAAACAATCGTGCATTATACATGTAAATTTTGCGTAAGAGTAAAAGCGGTAACAATCGCAGAAAGGTATGATGTAATTGAACAATATCGTAGATTCGTCATCGATGTCATAGAGCGGTTATTTAATGAAAGTCGTTCATATCAAATCATTTTTTAAATGCCATTTATAATTCGTAGGTTTTGACTTATAACAAAGGGTCGTCGGCGTAAAATTTAAAACGAAGGTAAACCATACTACCTTACACTGTAGTTGGATAGCTAATCCCTCACAATATCAGTCGAGAATACTAAGATCCCCTTTCGCTCATATATCGAGCTTTTCTATCGCATTTTTATAACATACCTTCCTATCAATTTTCACATTTCCGCTTTTCATTATCGATTTAACATTTAATAATGCATGTTTTAAACATTTTCATACGCCCAATAAAATCATATCTTTATTAAGAAAATGAACTAACATATCGTTTGTAATTGTACAATATGTAAATATCTATACCATTCATATTATTTATAAAAATCAAGAAAAGCGATTAGCATACATGGGGATATAAACCGAATTTAAATTAAATTATGTCTCACCTTTAATACAGAACTATGTCATTGATACTTTCCTCGATTCCTCCCTATATACCACTTTCTTCTCATAATCTTTCAATCAGCATTAAAATAATCTACTAATGTCAATCTAAATACTAACATAAAGTTAATAAGATTAATTTTTTGCAAAATTAATTACATTCATACTACTACACACATACCTATTATCTTTTCCCCAAATATTTTCAAATTCCCCAAAACCCTTTTACAACCCAAGTCAATTACTTAAAAAAGAATTGCAACACCCTGCCCCTCTCTCTCAGATTCGGAACTCACCTTTCGTGCGTCTGCGCCAGACATCGATTCCAGTCAAGCGAGGCGAGGTTGCACTCAGATGAAGAGTCGGCGGCAAGGCGGTTCAGTGAAGTCGAAGGTGAGATCGGCGGGTCCAAGTGAGGCCCGGTTTCCGCTTGAAACGCGTCTGATCTGCATACGGAGGCGGCACTCCTTAGCCGACGGCGGCCAGCGAGCGGCGGTTCTAGTGAAGCGAGAGGAAAAAGGAGGAATTACCGTTGCGGCTCAGAGGAAATGAAATAAGGAAGCTGCGGGAGAAATCCAACCATGCACGCGTTAAATCCTTAATCCGGCCGTTGCATGTAAAGTAAAGTGGATTTGCTACAGTAACGACGGATTAAAAACAAAATTAATTAGGAAATTAGGAAATAAGCTAATTGGATATTACAATCATAGTCGCTATTAAGGGTAGTATGAATGATTTAAAATTTTTGAAAATGAAGGTCACACGACCTAAAGGTATTAATGGATGGCACTGGAAGATCATGGAGCTATTAGAGTTGGCTATACTGGTCCTTCCCTTGTGTGGAGATGACATTACTTAAGACATTAACAAAGTAGTATAAGGTCTAATAGCTACTAGTGGTGATTAGATATGTTCTTTTTTTTAGGTGGGGATAGCATGCCTTAAAGATGGTGATGGAGTGACATGGGAAGGTTGTTGAGGCGACTGGAGATGGTCCTTATTTGGAGTTTCAACTGCATGACTAGGAGTAGGTGGGCAACTTGGTATTAGCAGATGACTTGGAGTCTGCATGTGTTTAAAAGCAATTGACATGGTCATAATCGGTAAAGAAGGGGAGGCTATTTGTCAGGTGTCAAAATGCAACCATGAATCATTGAATAATTTGAGTAGGTGAGTGATTGGATTTGACAATTATTTCAAGTTGGTGGATGACTGGAGGCTATGAGCAATTGGAGCCAACATGCAACCTATGGTAAACGATTATAGGTAGTCAACTTAGTAGTTCCTTTGAAAGGAGGGGAGACTAGGTGACTATAAGTCAACAAGTGATAGAGGATGACAATTAGCATCATGGACATCATGTGAGGATGGCTGTCAAACAATGACAGACATTAGATAATGGAGAACATCAGATATTGATAGTGGTGTCAGATGTGATGAACATTATGTGAAGATATGAGTTTTATGGTTGATGTAGATTTAGCATCACGTGATAGTGGGCATCAAGTGATGTCGTGTGTCGTGATGGTCCCTTTCCAATGAGGGGGAACAATGTGATTTGGATATGAAGAAGGTCTAATGATGCAACTCCAGAGATAATCAATTGGTATGTTAAGCGAACAATAGAGAAAAAAGATTCATGTAGTCGACCCCATGTAGTGGGGTAAAGGCTTGCTATTATTGTTGTATGCTAGGCGACAATTTGGATTTCTAGATTTTTTTACAAATTGATGCTTATTGATAATTGTTAAATATATGATGATGAAAATTTGTGACAACTTACTAACAATCTAGGTACTCCAAGCTCTATAATTCTCTATGAACTGAGGATTTTCACTTAGCTCTATAAGATTAAGTCTTACTTGTAGATTTTTAAGGGGAGTTTCGGCCTTTTTTATTGAAATATTTTAAATAGTGACATCAGATGATCTACATTATTATATGGGTATAGAAGTTGATTGGACAATCTTATCCCAAGGCTCATAGTGGCTACATATTGGGGCTAGTGGTGGTGGCCCGTTGGCAGCCATCATTGTTGAAGTTTTTGACTGACAAAGTGAGGGTACCATTTGAAATGCTTGTTATTATTATTCCAACAACACTAATTTTTGGGTTCATAAAATTCTCTATCAATCAAACACATTTTTTGATATAAAATCATACCAAAGCACTCAAATGTTGAAGAAGATCTATAAATTATTTGAAGGACCAAATCAACTTTGAATTTAAAAAATTTACAATCAAAATGATTGTTTCACATGCAACAATTTAGAGCTACATATGTGAACTATTCCCTCCTTTGTTGATTAACAATCACAATATTCAACGATCATGTATGCATAGGGACCTTAATACTCTTATTTAGACATATGTGGTCAATAAGTCTCTTCCTGCTCTCTTATCATTAAAGGATGATTATTAGCTTGACAATATTACAAAAATAAGTCATGATACCTCTACAAGAAGCTAATATTGGAGAGAAATATTATCTAAAATCTTGAAATAATGTTCACATCAACATTTTGAAAATATTTGTGGTTATGAAGCTTTCCATTAATGTCTTGTAGTGCAACCCAAATTGGTCCACATGGATATAAGTTGTTATCGCTTGCTAAAATCCCCCATCAATTATTAGGGGCACACAATGAATCTTGTATCTTACAGGGGAAATCCTAACATGAACTATAACTAGCTCTAAGGCGTTCATGTTAGTCACACCTTAGTTTTATTAATTATTTTTGAGTTGACTACACCATGCCATTAGAATAATTAAGACATGATAAGCAAATCATCCCACTAAATAGGACTATAGTCAATATCCAAAATCTGTAAAAAAATATGTCAACTGCTTTTTGAAATATCAGTCTCCCCTTCTTGAAGGTCAAAAATGCCCATAATAAGATTGGGAGGAGCAACTTTGTTTGCAACTTTGAAAGGAAGTTCGCATCGACATTTTGGGTACAATGTTAGATGGACACCCTCTCACTACACATCAAGTCAATTCCACCTCGCTTTAAGTAAGATCAAAAACACCAAATGGATGTTGGTGATTACAATTTGACAATCATGCACCATGTCATTGCTCAAGACCCCATATATATATTGGAGATGTTATTGTTGATGTTTAGAGAGAGACTGTTGTTGAAGAAGATATTGATTGAACTATTATTATTTCAAAGCTTCTTATATCACAAAGAATCTCCTCAATAAACTTTTAAGTGGGTCTCATCTTTTTGCATTCCTACATAATTTTTATCGTTTCTAGTTAGACTTCTACTCTTAGATGTATAAGAGAAACAAATATATACGTGATAAGGTTGGAGTAGCTCTAGTGGCAGATAAGCTTAGAGAGAGTTGTCTTAGATGACTTGGTCACATAAATTGCCGACCGTTTGATGACCCAATTAGGAGAGTAGATGTATTAGATTCGAGTTATGTTAAAAAAGGTATAGGTAGGCCTAAAAAGACTTGGTTAGAAAGTATAAAAAATGACCTTAAGTTGTTAGGATTAAATGAGAATATGACACGTTATAGAAAAAGATTCATGTAGCCAATCCCACGTAGTGAGATAAAGGCTTGTTGTTGTTGTTGTTGTCATCTATGTCTAGTTATACTTCTACTCTTTGGACAAAGTCACCCTTGATTTGAGAAATATGTATCGACTATCGCTTTTCAATCAAGTCTTAATTGATTTTATGAGAGTTGGTTTAATATTTTTTTGTCGTAGATTAAAATTATTGAGTTATGCTCTAACTAAGATTGGTTAAAACTTCTTGACATCTTCAACAGCAAGGTTAATGTCATTGAGTCAAGCTCTAATAATCTAGGATAGGTTAAATATCTTTTATTGATTTTTCTTAACTTTTTTCACCATTGGTTAAACTCATCATATTAACTTTAGCATGACAGCACAATATAAGTCAAAATTCCTTTAGTAGATTTCCTTCAATCTTTCATGCCACGAATTATAGCCACTGAGTAGGATTGGCTGATAAATCAGGAGATTGTTTGAGTTACAACATTAACTTTTGAATCCTGTGCAAGGACTTTTGGTTTCTTAATAGGCATATCTATTAGTCCCTAGTATGTTATGGTGAAACGTTTCCCTTAAGAGTACAACAAATCTAGCTTTCAGTGAATATCTCATCTTAACTGGACAAACGGGTTCATGTCGGAGTGCAGGGTAACACACTCACTCATATTAAACAAAACACCAAAATTCTGGGTGCGCACCATTCTTTTCTTTGCTAGATTATCTCTCTAATAAACTAAGAGCTTACTATGGAAGGCTTCAAGGTCACTCAAAAATATTATGGTAGATTACTTTGTTTAGTGGGGATGATCAATGATAAAAAAATCGCTTTATGTGGTGAAGCCCATCAACTTAGCTTTTTGGAGCATATTGGATCAATAAAAAACTCATTTTTTGGCCCATTCACTGAAACAATCGCCCACATCCTATCAAGCCAGTCCAAAACCTACCCACTGATGACTTACAACATTTTTTTCCCGGGGAAGGTCTATGTTGACATCCAGGGAGTGATTGCAAGTTTCCCTTTAGTTGCAACTTTTAGGTGCTGGATTTTTCAAAACTTGATATTTCCAAATCCACAAATTTTAGTGTCCGAAAAGGGAGATACTTGTTTGGATTGTAAAAATTCTTATCAGTCAACTGTAAATTTAATGCAAAATTGAATATCTGAATAAAAAACTTCTGAAATTATTTGAATGACTAAATGGACTCGAAATTTGAACATTTACAGTCAAAATGACCATCTCACTTGCAACAAGGTTCAAGCATACTATCTTGAGGTATTTGGTCCCTTTGTATATGTAATCAAGTTGTAGAGAGAAAATAAACTCCAAACTTCTGAATAAATCTGCTTATAATTTTATGCTATGCATGTTTTTACATGTATGCATATGAATTCATGAACTTACGTTTACCAAGGTTCATCATTTTTCGTCAAAGATTCTCAGACTTCACTGTAATCTCCTCACTATCTTTTGAAGAGCTGCAAAAGAAAGTCTTATCTAGACGCTCCCGTTTGCGTACCCTGTTACAGTGTAGCACAAAATCTGGTAAAAAAACTGTATTACTAACGAAGAATTCCTTCACTCTACATCAGTTATATTTTCGTCAGCTTCAGCGGGTACCATGTCGTCTCTGTGCTGTCCCCGCCACCAAAATTGGCAACTCAATATTACAAAAACCAACAAACATATTGAAATTCCTTATTTGTAGACGTGGAGCAGAAACTAAAGCAATTGGTTGCAACTAATTCTTTGGTTAATATTTATGTGCTTAGACATGTTTTTATTGATTTCATTTTATTTGTCAGGCAAGTTATTATATTTATCAGTTAAACGACTAAAATTGATAATATTTCCTGCAAAAAAAAAAAAAAAACATCTGTATTTTCTGGCGCCAATTGTTTTTATTTAAATGTTCAGGAGCAAAGCAAGTGGCGATCATTTTTTTGTTTAGTGTTTGATGAGGACTGCTTACAAGAGCCACACTGTTTTATAAATCTAGTTGGCAATAAAAATACTTTGGACTAATGTTTAGCCTAAGCTTCAAATTATTGCAAACAGATTTGATAAAGATTGATTGTTGTCATGATAGGTAAATTATTCGTCAACCTTTGTCAAAAGTTATACACTTCACATTGGTTCATGAGATGAAACATGCTGCCTTTTTTTGGATTTATTTTTACAATCAAGTTTTAATCATCTCAGTTAACTTCACTGCTTTTTTTTTTGTTTTTTGTTTTTGGTAAGCTTTGCCGCAGCTTTACATGATCTAGCGGTTTGGGTGATGAATGTTGTCCCAATCGATTCACCAGACACACTTCCCATTATTTATGAGCGTGGCCTTTTTGGGATGTATCATGATTGGTGTGAATCATTCAGCACTTATCCGAGAACATATGATCTTCTCCATGCTGACCATTTATTTTCAAGACTTAAAATAAGGTATGATCATGTCTACATATTATCACTTCTTTTTTAATTTTTTAAGCGAATTGATTAACTTATTGGCTTACATTAATGGCAACTCTAATTAGAAGTTTATTTTGTGGGTGTCAAATAGTTCAGTTGGTTAGGGTCTTAAAAGTTATTTCCAAGATTTTGTGTTCAAATCTTGTCTACACGATAATGACGTCCCACTTTACAGATTTAGGTGAAAAAAAAAACTAGAAGCTTCATTCTATCCTTCAATTTTCTGCTTATACTCACATGTTTACTACTACTATATGTAAAACTGATGAGAATCTTCACATCAAAAAAAAAATAAACTACCTGATTAGAAGTTCAGCTAATTTTAGAAACCTATACTATCTCATTGACACAAATATTATCTGCCACAATAGCATCCTAACATCTCCGAAGAACTTGGAATCATATCAATTCCTTTTATCTTTGTTGTTCTCACTAGCTATTGTTATAAATCGGAGTAGAAAAATAACGAAGAGATTCACCAATAAAGCACAAACACAAATCACACAGAGAACACAAGATTATATGGAAAATTCAAGATGGGAAAAACCACGAGCAGAGTAGGAGAATTCACTATATCAATGAAGAAAGAATTACAAGTGGAGAGTTTTAAGTCACTAAAGGCTCATAAAAGAATGTGTCAAGTCCTTTGTATAAATTGAAGGGGTATTTATAGATTTTGTAAGATCCTATATTTAAAAAGGTAACCAATAAAGTAAGAGTGTACGGATTATACTTTAAATGTCATAATAAAGTCAATCCAATGGTAGAGACCCTCAATTCCTATGCGTATATTTTTCAACTAAAGCAAGAACGTATAGATTACTATCTGAAGGCTATAAGCAAATTAATCTAATGGTAGATGTCTTTAATTGGTTGCTTATACATTCTTGCTAAGGTGAGTGGGACCCACAAAAATTTGTGTCACTAATTTAATAATTTCTATCTTGACATAAATATCTCAAAAGATGGAATAATCTTTAATAATAAATAAATATTCTCCACCTCCAATGATCTCTAATCAGTAATAAATGTCAATCAAATTCAACCAATGATTGAATTTGACAATAAAAAGTGGCTTTGTTGTCATATTTGTTGGATTCTCGTATGTGCTCACCTTACAAATAGCAGTATCACTACAATCAATAATGTCTTGAATAAAGTGATAAAGTATATCAATGTGCTTTGTCCTCTCATGGAACATTTGATCCTTCATGAGAAATATAATACTCTAACTATCACTGAACACTGTAGTGATTTGCATGTCCTTGTCGAGTCCTCCAAATAGTCCTTTAAGCCAAATAGCTTTCTTGCATGCTTGAGTGATGGTCATATACTCAGCCTCTATAGTAGATAATGCTATTGTATTTTACAAAGTAACTTTCCAGTTGATAGCACAGCCTCCAATTGTAAATAAACTTCTTGTAAGAGATCTCTTGTCAAGATCACTAGCATAATCTAAATCAACAAATCCCTGAACTCCATCTTTAGTTCTCCCGAACTGCAAGCAAGCGTTAGCGGTGCTCCGTAGATATCGAAGAATCCATTACATAGTCTTTCAATGCTCCTTCCTAAGATTTGTCATATATCTGTTCACCCTGATAACATGTGAAAGACTGAGCATATCATACATATGCTATGTTATATAAACCCTTCCTTGAACTATGGACATAAGATAGATGAAAGCTTGAAGTGTGCTGTTAAAGAAGTACTTGTAGGCTTTTACATGTTGAACCTATATAAAATCAATCAGTCGAAACGATCTCCAATCGATGAACGTACTTTGTCATCATGTTCATAATGTCGAAAATGATTAGAATATACATCCTGCACAATCCGATGGTTGACTGATCAAGAAGGAGGGTCGTCGAAGCTCCAACGAATATATCAGAGTTACGAGGCTTCGACTATGCCTAAATGACCTTCATTCGTGAAATTGGTCGCGTTGTTAAACGCGTTCCTTTCAAATGAGGCGTCGCTCAATTGGACGAAGTGCCGAATGTCTAGCGGTTGGAAGTGACGCATACAAATTTGAACTAAAATTGACCGATTACTTGGTCTTTGATCGCGGATTGTGTTTAACAACATCATAATAACCAAAAATTGATAAATATATTGCTCATGGAATAATGTTGGCATAAAAATCTCAATTAGGATTAATCTTTAATTAAATAAGGAAAATCCTATAAATACACATAATCTTAACCCTAATGACTACCCATAGCCCCAAAAATCCCACAGTTGGCTAATCACGCTCAGTTCTCTCTCTCCGCCTCTGGTAGCTCAGACACTATCTCCCTATCTGCTCTCCCATCCTTGCACCATGACAGCGAAGGTGTTCATTTTAGCATCCCGTTTCCCATCTCTCGACCAGGGTAGAACCTCGGCGTCCGAGCGCATCCCTCATCGCGTGAAAAGCCAAGCAGAACCCGGCGGCTTCGGTCGCTTCTGTCAGTGCGTCCACGCTGCCAGCGCGGCATATCGCACCAGTAGCGCGGGCGCATGAATCCGCGCATGCGCGTGTTGTTTGTGTTAAAATATAAATACTTATCTTTCTTGACATGAGGAAAAAATTTGTTCGTATATATGTACCCGTCTACACTTTCTTGGCATGGCGGGAAAATGTGAGTCACACATGTATCTTAGAGCCTTATACATACTTTTTTTGGCATGGCGGGAAGGCGCATTCGGCCGTGATATTTATATCACACATACATTCTTCAGCGTGGTGGACCCAAAGATACTGAGGCACCTATGGGACATCGGGATCTTGAAATCTTGTCAAATTTTACTCATTTTAGACTCTTAACATAAATTCAACCATAATTATAAAATTAATGTTTAAACTGACATTGCAAATGTATAAGTATCCGTACACGTCTTTCTTGGCGTGACGAGAAATATGTGATACATGCAGGTATCTTAGTGTCCTATACATGCCTTTCTTGGCATTGGTGAGATGGCATATTCATGTCGTAGTTTATACCACCTATACATGTCTTTCTTTTCGCGTGGTGCAAAGATACATCAGAGTAACCCCTGCAGACGGCGTCGGATGTTGTCGAAAGGCTGTCAAATTTTCACACCGCTAGGAGACCTAAACAGCTTAACATAAATTCAACCATAATTATAAAATTATTATTTAAACTAACATTGTAGGTGTGTAAGTGTCTGCACATCTTTTTTTAGCGTGTGGAAAAATCATTTCAGCAGTACTTAGGCCTGTACCTTTGTTGGCATGGTGGGATGGATTCAGTTGAGGTTTATACCACATGCCTTTCTTGGTAGTGAGAAGATACAGCACATGGGAGGAATGAGATCTTGTCGAAATGTTCTAAACTACACCGATGAGGCTAGCTTAATATAAAATCAACTATAAACCTAAAATTGATGTTTAAATTGATATTGCAAGTATATAAGTACATGTACACGCCTTTTTTAGTGTGGCGGAAAAATTTGTGTTATATCTGAAGTGCTTGAGACCCATACATGTCTTTTTTTGGCATGGTGGGATGATGATAAAGGTGTTTACACCATACATCATCTTTCTTGGCATGGTGGGCGGTCAACCATTGTAGCCTCCATGTGAGGGACGGAGGCTGTTAAAATTTTACCTAAAATCTTAAACTTACAATAAAACTCAATCAATATAAACAACAATAGTCAAATCCCCTAAAGTTAAATCAATATTAATTTTAATAACTCTCGAATCTTTGAATGCTTAAACTTAAATCGAGGATCTTTCGAGTTGTCTCGAGTCGAATGAGGGTTAACAAACTAAAAAATTAATAATAATATTATAAAAATTTCAACTCAATAAGATATCTGAGAAGCTAATTCTATCATATGACAGTAGATTTAATCCTCTATTATTAAATTAATGAAGTCGACGGATCTGAAATAATAAATCACCTTGATGATGGTTGTGATGAATGAAGATTTCAACCGGAGGAAATATTTTATCAAAATGTATTCACAAGCTCAGATCGAATTAACTTAAATCAAGTATCAACTCCAATGCAAAATCTAATGTCATTAAGTTACAAATATTTAAATGAAATTCAATCTCTAAAAACTTATAGCTAAAATTCAACTCCTTATGATTATTGTTGAAGGTGATAAAAACTCTAGCTTCATAAAAGATGTTAAGTAAATACATGTATGTTTATTCTCAATCAATCTCACGCCAGTAACGCGGTCCTCGATTGCGTGGCTTGGATAAAATGCGTATGATGCGATTATGGTAGAGTCCCCGTATGGTTCTTGTAACAATTATATTATATTACGATCGTCAGATGTTCTTTAATGATTCGCCTTTGAGTTGAATCATGAATCTATGATAGCATACTGTCGGTTAAAGAGCGGGCTCTTCTCCTTGACAAACACCATCACAAGTCTATAAGGTTTCTACCCATACGCGATAATGATCCCTTGTTGGTTTATCTCCTCTGACTAAGTAGACTAGGGACCACGATAGCCCGAGATGATGGAACAATGGGATCTTAATCGGGCGCGTCATCATTCTCCCAACCATCCGCTTTAAGTTAAATAATTATGAATTTCATAAATTCTAAATCCCAAATTTTAAACTCCACATGCTGCTAATATATGATATGCATTTAACAATCTAACGACCAAATCGAAAGTTCTCTTTTAGTATTGGAAGGGGTAATTAACTATAACTATAGGAAACCCGGAACCATCTAAAGTCCTCACAAAACGGAAATCTGGGTAGTGTCTTATCAATTCTTCCATGTCTTGAAAATTTCAAATCTTTAAATCACTCTCTTAATTTGGCAATTTTTGAGCCCAATTTAGCGACTATTGGAGATAGATTTTTCTTTCCATTTTTAGCTAATCAAATCAAAACTATGATAGCATCGGAATATAGTAAAATCAAAATTTAAAATTATTTATAAAATTAAATTGATTGAAACTCAAAATTATTTTCATCATGAACATGATTTGTTTTCATATTTTATCATATTTGTTCTGTTATATCTCTGTATTATGAAAGTGTGGGGTAATATATCAATTATTGATTACTAATCCCCATCTTTCACTTGTGCAGAATGGATCTCCAGAAAATCTCATTCATTGTGCAGCTAGGTTGCGGAGTCAACATCCGCCTGACAAATGCTGTCATCAACACCGGAGATGCTAGTGCTACTAGACAATTTGGTAGTGTAGATTTCCCAGCCATCGCTGCTCGAACTATTACTAGGCCACAAGACAATCATGCTCAATTTGCACATCAACCCGTGTAGCAAACCAAGTCTATCAAAGCTCTTATCGTTACTGTTGTTGAGGTTCCTTGAAAGAGAGTCTCTGTATTTGAAAGGTTGGGATCATCCACCATAAAGAGAGTTATAAGCGGCGGACAATTTGATGCATGCGAGCATTTACTTCCCGACCTTGCCCTTTGTCAAGGCTACATGATCGCTTCTTCATCTAGAGAAAGTTGACTAGAAGGCGAGGAGGGATGACGCGAGCCCATCACTCTCACGCCCATCTTACACTAGCTTACAACTAGAAGCAAGTATTCTTACTTGCAATAAATTTGAAATCCTGAAATGGGTAAGAAGGAATAGCTCTATTGGTGATGTTAAGCATTTTTTTTTGAAAGCTCAACCCTCGGAAGAAATACTGAAACTCTATCCAGTACATGAGTTTTAAAAGTTGTAAAAGAACAAGGCCTTATGAAGAAGAGATATCAAATGTCAATTATCAGAGAGGTCAATAATGCTTCACTGCAGAAGCTACCATCAGTGGTAGTAAGAACTCAAGAGTGTTACAAACAAGCCCTGCACGATGAACATCGGGGCGTGACACCTGAACCGTGCATCCAAGAATCTGCCGTCGAAAGGTCCCGACAAAAAAGTAAGCAAATTTGGAGGCCAAAGCCTTGATGTGAAACTATCTTAAAAAAAATCAATGATGTGACATCTGGACTGTACTCCCAGAGATCCACCACAAATGAAACTCGTCAAGAATATGTACCTAAGAACATTTGATGAGATTTTTGACGGTCGACACTATGGAGAGTCATCCAAGGGATTTCATCGCCAACTAGCTCCATATCTTCAAGAGGAGGTCAGGTTCGATTGCAGTCTTCAGAACCAAAAATTTATTGGAGGCGTCAATCAAAGATCCGTGTCCAATAGGAAGAAGCAGATGTAAAATCATACTCCTTTCAGATAGGACAGAGAATGTCGAGAGGCTTTTGACAGTATCAAGAAGTATCTATTGAAACCGCTCATTCTCGTAGTACCAATTCCAGGAAAACCTCCCATCTTGTACAGACAAGAAGAATATATTTTCTATGATGCAATGATATGAGGAAAGGAGAACACTATATTACATTAGGCAGAAATGAAATGGAAATGTAATACTCTCCAATCGAGAAGCATTGTTTGGCTCTAATTTTTGCTCTCTAAAAGCTTCGTCATTACATGTTATCTCATAAAATTACTCTCATCTCAAGGATCGATCCACTGAAGTTCTTGATGACAAGACCAGCGTTGACAGGTTGCTTGGCACGATGAGTTGTTCTTCTGCTACAATTTCATATCGCATATGTTCCTCAGAAAGCAGTGAATGGAAAAATTCTACCAGATTTCTTTAACGCATCACCTACAAGACTCCCACAAAATTCACTCCTTATGCTCTAACATTTAGAGTTGAAGTTGTTCTACCACTAAAAATTGTGCTACCATCATTTCGAGTAGCTGTTTAATTCAATCTTACCCAAAATGAGAATGCTCGCTTATGAATGGAAGAGCTTGATGTGCTTGACGAAGTTAGGTTCCAAGCTCAGTAAAATTTAGAAGTCTACCAAGCGAGGATGTCCAAAGCATTCAATCATGCGGTGCATCCTCGAACCTTTCAAGAAGGGGAATCGGTCCTGGTGCTAGAAGACCAATTAATTTTCACCACAAAATAGGCGGTAAATTTGAGTCTAATTGGAAAGGGTCTTACATTGAAAAGGCATATCAGGGAGGAGGCTACTAGTTTATCTGTTTCAAAGGTGAAAGACAAATGCCGCCAATCAATGATCGATATTTGAAAAAGTATTACACTTAAAAATGTAATCACAAGAATGCATTCGATCATACGGTGCATCCTTCAACTTTTAAAGAATGAGAATTGGTCCTGGAGCTGAGAATACCAATTATTCCTCATCATCATTATATGCGTAAGTTTTGCTTGAAAATTTTTTTGTAACACAAGAATGCATTTTTGAAATAAAGCAAACACTCCCCTATCAGACATGGAACATTTTTAAATTTTATAATAAAATGTTAAGCTTTCTCCTATAAGATAGGGGACCTCCTTTTATATTTGGGTTGACATCATGCCTAAGACCGAGATTTCTATATACATGTTCAAATTGTGTATTCAAATTTATTAATTTTTAAAGTCTTACTGATCAAAAAGAGAAACTTTTAAGTATGCAAATTTCAATAAATCAAGTTGGAAACACATCTTCTATTCATACATCAATTCTAGGGCTCGAGTGGGTGCATAAGGTCGGACTCAACAAACCCAAATATGGTCGAGTCACTGACAGGTCTGCTTACTCAACACATCACAAAGACCGTAGTAAGAGATCCTTCATCTCATTAGCCCGATGATAAAATCTTTCATCAATTGCTTAAGTCCAAGACTCAAGTGGGTGCATAAGGTCGGACTCAACATGCCCAAATATGGTGGTGTGCACATCGCATCACAAAGGCATACAAGGGATCCTCCTATTTCGTTAGTTCAAAGACAAGGGCATCCAAATCTCCAAATCTCTCCAACTTGGTGAGTTCAAGTGGCCCAGACTAGGAGATCATCCATAATGGTCATAAGGTCATTTTTCAAAATCCAACCAAAAAATATTCTCACTCAAAAGGCACTAAGCTGAGTTTGATATCAATATTAAATGAGAAATCCCAACTCCTTCAACAAGTCTGTTAAGCAAAAAGCAAAGACCGAAGGAAACTCTTCTTCAGCAAGTCCAACCAAATAGAATGCGAAGGATCGAGGAAGTCATCCCACTGTTCATATAAAGCCAAAGGTTGAACTGAGGGAGTTATATCATCAACATGTCCGTTACGTGCAAAGCATAGGACTGATGACTCTTCGTCATTGACCCAACACAAGCTCTGAGAGCTAGGTCGTTGACAAACATCCTTCTATAAGCCCACGAAAATAGAAAGTTATGGCATAAGGTAATTTCGTATCACTTGAGAAGTCTTCAAGACAATTCAGGACTTTTCTTCATCAAATCCGTTAAGGCACGAAGCTAGGATAGAAGAACATATAAGATATGAATCTCCGAGGTGAAGTCTTCAACAAGTCCGTCAAAGCACCATGCATAGGACCGAAGATGTTCTCATCTCACCAACAAGTCATCAACTCCATCAAGTCCACTAAGACACGAAGACAGGACAGGAAAAAAAAAATATATATTTCAAAATTTGAGATTTAATCTTTTTCAATAAGTCTGGCACAAAGCATAGGACTGAATATATTCTCATCTCGCCAATAAGTCATCAACTCCATTAAGTCCACCAAGGCACAAAGCTAGGATAAGAGAAAAATACTAATTTTAAACTCTCAAGAGGAAGTATTCAACAAATCCGAAAGCACAAAGCATAAGACCAAAGACATTCTAAATTCTCTCAACAGTTACTGCGAAGCTTCCCCTATGTGTGGATGATTCCGGAAGGTTATCGAAATGCTGTCAAAATTTTACCTAAAATCTTAAACTTGCAATGAAACTCAATCAATATGAACAACAATAGTTAAATCCTCTAAGGTTAAATCAATATTAATTTGAATAACCCGCATGAGCCCCGACACTATGTTGAATGCTTAAATTTTGTGTCTGAGGATGTTGCGCGGGTTGTCTCCCGGTTGGGTGTTAAGATCGGGTCCGGGTTAATAAAACCTAAAAATCTAATAATATTATAATAATTCTAACTCAATAAGACATCTGAGAGCTAATTTTATCATATGATAGTAGATTTGATTCTTTATTATTAAATTAATAGAGTCGACGGGATCTGAAACAATAAATCATCCCGATGATGACTATGTTGAATGGAAATTTCAACCGGAGGGGATACTTTTATCAAAATGTATTCACAAACTCAGATCAAATTAACTTAAATTAAGTATTAACTCAAATGCAAAATTTAATATGTTATTAAGTTAGAAATATTTAAATGAAATTCAATCTCTAAAAACTTAAAATTAAAATTCAACTCATCTTCTGCAATTGTTTGTTGAAGGTGACAAATTAAACTCAGTGATAAAGAATTGATGTAAAGTCAAGCATTATGTTTACCTCAATCAATCTCTAAGGGCGTGACGCCGTGTCCTCTTGTAAGTATACAATTGTATGGCTTTTCGATATGATGTAGTTCGATCGCTTCTCGGCCGTTGGTTGTCAAATGACACCATTATGTTATGGTCACGATTGTAGCCCGTATATTCCCCAATGTGTCATCCATTGAGTTGTGAACCATAAGGTATACTTGATAGGGCAAAAAATCCTCTGTCAGCTACGGCGGACTTAAGCTTGCCTCCTTAGACAAACTCCACCCCATGTCTATAATGTTCCTTTGAACGATGCAACCCATGATTCGACAGGATCCTTCTACGACTACTCTCCCTAGTAATAAATGGAGACCTAACCATGAGATCTTGATCGGGCGCGTCATCATTCCCCCAACCATCCGCTTTAAGTTAAATAATGATGAATTTCATAAATTCTAAATCCCAAATTTTAAACTCCACATGTTGTTACTATACACTATGCATTGAGCGATCTAACGATTAGTTTTAATCGAAAGTTTCTCTCAGCATTGAGAGCGGTAATTAACTATAGGTACTTGTGCCTATAGAAAAGATCTAAAGTCACAAAAAGCGAAATCTCAGGTAGTATCTTATCTACTATTTCATCTGTCTTCTGAAAATTTCACCGACATTTTAAATCACTCTCTTAATTGAGAGGTCGGTGGCGAATTTTCGGAGCCCATAATGATATTATCTTGTATAGTAGGCATAGATGGAGGTGTAGATGTAGATCCTATCTCCACTTGAGTGTTGGGGTGCTAATGATCTGCTTCATGAGAATCTACATTGGGAGGATATCGTAGCATATTAGTTTCATCAAATATAACATCTCTGTTAATGATGGTTTTCTTAATTTCAGGACACCATAGCTTGTATCCTTTTACTCGAGAGTTATAGCCTATAAAGATGCATTTCATTGATTTAGGATCAAGTTTTCCAGCATCAACTCAGTTATAAGCAGCACACCTGAACACCTTAAGATCATTATAATCCATAGCAGCACCAGGCCACATGTCCTGAGGAGTTTGCTTTTCAATAGTAGTAGATGTGGAGCGATTGTTCAAATAACAAACAGTTAAGGTGGCTTCAACCCAAAAAGATTTTGATTATCTGGAATCAGAAGGCATACAACGAACCATATCCAGAATTATCTTATTCATCCTTTTTGCCATGCCATTCTATTGTAGAGTATGGTGAACTGTGAGATACTTCACAATCCATTTACATCTATCGAAATTATTGAATTCCTCATAACAGAACTCTAACCCATTGTCTGTGTGGAGGTATTTAACCTATCTCGTTGTCTGCTTCCATCATAGTCTTTCACTCCTTATATTTAAGTAGTGCATCCGCTTTTTGCTTTAGAAAGTACACCCATACCTTTCTTGAGAAGTCATCGATAATGGTCAACATATAATTTGCACCTCCTATAGAAGAGACTGTTGATGGCCCCCAATGATCTGAATGCATGTAGTCCAAGATCCTTTTAGAGTTGTGAGTACCTTTTGATAAATCTGACCCTTTTCTACTTCTCAAAAATGCAGTGCTTGCAAAACTTGAGTTTGTTAATATTCTACCCACTAAGAAGCCCTCTTCTGCTAAGTTCTACCAACCTGTTCTCGCTCATATTCCCTAGACGCATGTCATGAGCAAGTAATATTCTCATCAGAAAGTGTAGGTCTTCCCACTGTTGCATCTCCATCAACAATCTGATCATGCAGAACATAAAGCTAGGCAGACTTCCTTTGCCTCTTCATAACTACCAAAGCTTTTTTTGCTAATTTTCAATACTCCACGTTCACCGTTGTAGTGATACCCTTTTAAGTCAAGGGTACTCAAGGAGATAACATTCTTCTTTAAATCTTAGACGTGTATAATCTCATCAAGTATTCTAACAACCCTACCAAACATTTTGATTTGTACTATGCCAATACTATCCACCTTATAAGATGCGTTGTTTCCCATAAGCACCTCTCCAATAGGCATAGTTTCATATGTTAACTATCAATCCCAATGGGGACACATGAAATGTGCACACCCGAAATCAAGAATCCATTTTTCATTAGGATTTGAGTCACTAGTAGATACAACAAGCAACACTCCACTGTGATCTTCAGCGATATCTACTTCACCAGATTTGTCAGGCTGCTTTCCCTTTTGATTAGCAATGACTTTCTTTTTATTTTTCAATTTGAAGCACTGAGCTTTGATGTTCCTCATTTTCTTGCAATATCTGCATACTTTTTCTTTGTTATTGGGTTTAAATCTTTCTCTTGCATCAGCACTGGAACTCTTCTCTAGAGCTCTTCCACAAATTAGGAGACCCTTAGCCTATGAGTCTAAGCCAACCACCAAATACTTCAATTTTTCTTTGAAGAATAATACATTGTATACTTCATTCAGAGTAAGAGTATCTCGACTGTAGAGAATAGTATCTCTAAAAGTCGAATATAAAGAGAATAGAGAGCACAATAAAATTTATCATACTTGACTTCTATTATCTCAAGTTCCGAAATAATTTCTTTAAAGATTGCCAAGCAATCCTATGAGATCCACTTTTAGATAAGCGGTGAGAATAAAGTTTTTGTTTAAGATGTAACTTGTGAGGCCCTTCATCATGTATAACTGCTTTAATCTCGCCCAAAAGGCAGCAACAATTTTCTACTTCAACGCATCTTGAAGAATTTGATTTGATAGATTTAGATGAATTTTAGATAGAGCCTCCGATCCATTCGTTGCTTCTTCTCTGGCGACCAACTTGAGTGCATCTTGTCAAATCCCAGCAACAGTCATTGAGATCCATTTGGCTGAGGATCGCCTGCATCTTTACTTGCCATAAGGAGAATCTTGTGTTGCGATCTAGAAAAGGAATGTCATACTTTACGGTCGTCATCTTCCAAAGTAACTTCGAAAGCAATGAACTTTGGCTTTGATACTGCTTGTTATAAATTGGAGTAGGAAAATAACAAAGTGATTCACAGTAAATTGTACACACAAATCTCATAAAAAACAGAAGATTTATATGGAAACCCCAAGATGAGAAAAATCACTGATAGAAGAGGAGAATTCACTATATGAAAGAAAAAAAAAATACAAGTAGAGAGTTTTGAGTTGGTCAAGTTCTTGTACAAATTGAGGGGGTATTTATAAATTTTGTAAGATCCCTTAAGAAAAGACCTAAATAAAGTAAGAGTACACAAATTGTAATCTAAATACCATATTAAAATCAATTCAATAGTAGATGCCTTCAAACCGTATGCTTATGCTTTCAACTAAAGCAAGTGCACATGGATTACTTTTTGAAAGTTATAAACAAATCAATTCAATGATAGAGGCATTTAATTCGTGTGTTTGTGTTTTTCTTTTAAGGTGAGTGGACCCACATAAATTTGAGTCACTAATTTAATAGCTATTATATCAACTGTAGAGTAATTATCATATTTACTTCCCGAAATCCTTATATTTTCATAGATAATGTACATGTTTTTTGCTTTCTTTTACATGTCATAGTAATCCATCATTAATTTTTGAAAATTATTGCATAGAACATTGTAGGAATTAAAAATTGAAGAATCCAACCATTTTTTTTTCTTTTACCCGAAACAGTTGTTTTAACCGAGTCTTCCTTAAGCTAGAGATTTTTATGAGTGCCATGCAGGAAATTTCCTAGAGATTTTTTATGTTAAGGCCCAGCCAATGCTTATATATTAATCCAGTGCGATGTACAAACATACAACCGAATTTCTATATATTTAATTCTTAAATTTTATATTTATTATTATAACACCCTAGTGTATATATCTGAAAAAAATATATTTCTTTAGATTAGTTAATATTAGTGTTATTTTTGATGTCATTTAAATATTAAGATGCTAGATAAGCAAATATAAAGATTTAAATATTAGATTTAAAATAAATAAGAATTCAGTGATATGCATGTAAATGACTAAATCCTGAATAATATAATTTCTCTATTTAACATCCCATAACAAAGCGAACAAATTTTTAAATTAAGTATATTTTAATTAATAATTAACAGATTAAGCATTCATAAAAAAAATTTAAACTTTAGGTACAGTCGCCCGATAAGTCGGCGACTGGCCGGCCACCTCATCGCCGAGGTGGCGTGACCAGTCGCCTACTTATCGGCCCGGCAAACTAACCATTCGATTTGTTGCGGCTTCTGTTAGAAACGCTAACTTAACGGCGGGTGTAAGTTCGACCATGCGATAAGTGGGACCATCATTTTAAAAAAAAAATGAAGTTGTAATTTTTACAACAAAAACTGAAGTATTTTCAATCAACATTAAATGTATATTCATGTTAAGATTGCATTCTAAATAAATACACAACTAAGTGCTGAAATAATTTTTTTATGAATGCTTAATCTGATAGAAAGACTAGAGAATATATTTTCACTTATTTTATATCATTGATGATCTCGTAAGGTGCGAGCTGTTGCCTGTGATCGTCGAGGTGGACCGAATACTTAGGCCTCAAGGGATTTTGATTGTTAGGGATGACGTGCAAACAATATATGAAATCGAAGACATTCTAAAATCTCTCCATTGGGACAGTAAGCTCACCTACTCAATGGAGACTGAGGCTTTGCTTTGCATGCAGAAGAAAATGTGGCGCCCCCAACAAATAGAGGCAAACACTGCTTCTTCTCCTGTGTCATAGCCTTTATACGCCGCAAGTTAGCTTTCTATTTCAAAGTATGTGATCAGTCTAATTATATTGAATCTCTCTCTCTCTCTCTCTCTCTCTCTCTCTCTCTCTCTCTCTCTCTCTATAGAGAGAGAGAGAGAGAGAGAGCTATTTTGGTGATTCTCATAGCTAAATCAGTTAATTTTTAGGGAGATCTCATATTAAATTTTAATTTTTTGTTATTTGTTTTGAATTCTCATGTTCAAATTGGACGATTGTGTCTAGTTTAAATTTGATTGAAGCTGGCCTGTCACTATTTAATCAGAAAATGATTTTCTAGCTCGCTTCTTTTTTTGTCAAAATAAATACAGAATAAAGTAACTGTTTAAGTTTTCTTTTATGTTTGAAAAGTACAATATATTATTTTATAGACTATTTCCTTTACAAAACTATTGAAATTACTGCTTTTTTCTTATAAAAAAAATACTATTATTTTTATCTAATTTACTTGAAAAAAATAGTTTCTGAATAGAATCTACGTCTATTGAAATTATAAATATTAATAGATGTAATATTTATTTAATTTTGTGCGCTATCATAATTTGCTGAAAGTGAAAAATATTAATTGAAGTATTGATAAATTTTAATATGTGGCTGGAAACTTAATGAATAGAAATAAAATAATATTAATTTTATAAATAATTAAGGTTTGATTGATATATAAAAAATTGCCTTATAGTTTTCAATTGAATGTTAAGAGGTTGTTTGTCTGTCTTAGGGAAGGCTGTATGAGATTTGCAGACTTAAATCCTAAATTTCATAAATTTATGACTGGATTGATTGCCGGATTTATTAAATCAAAATTAAAAATTTATTAAATTAAATTATATTTATTTTATAATTGATTTGAATTGTAATTCTTTTTATTTAATTTGATTTTGATTTAACATAATTTATAAGAGAAATAAAATTTTTGTTTTGATGATGCAAAGATTAAAAAAAAAATTAAATTATAATATAAGAAGAAAATAAGAAATCATATTATATATATATAATGATTTCTTAATTTTTGATTTAGGTGTTGTTTTGATACCTGAAAAAGAATCAGTATAAAGTAAATGTAATGTATTTGGATTATTTTAAGATATTTGGTTGAAAATTTTATGAATATATGAGTTTTTTTTTCTATTTGGTAGAGTAAATATAATATAAAGATTATCGGGTTGTGTATAGATACATGATTACACAATGATACGGTGAAATATGCGTATGCGAACGATTGATGGGGTGCCTTGGTGGCATGCTTACGGCAAGGTGAATTGACGCTAAGCAAGAATTTATATTAACAGAGATTTAAAAATTTAAATCGATAAATTTTAAATACATTAAAATTGATTTTTCAAATGTAATTAAATATGTTATATTATTTTGAAATTTTATTTTATATCATGTTAAATATCCAAAAAAAAGTTAAAATTTATTGTATTTATTTTATTTTATATTAAAAATTCATCAAATTAAACAGCCCTGTAGTCCAAAAAATTTCTAAAATTGCCAAATAATCATTATTTTAAAATGAAAAAAAAAGTTAAACTATTGTCTTTGATAAATTTAACTAAATCAACTAAATATAAGTGAAGTTTGTATTTTAAATCAATTAATCCACACTCACTGCACATCTCGAGCAGGTGACATTTAAAGGGAATTAATCAAGTTTTAGTTAAATTATATTTAATTATGCTACCAAGACTTTGTATACTTGAATTAGATGAAAATTTGACAATATAATATCTGAGAGGGATTCATAAAATGACCCCACCTAGTGGATTAAGGCTTGTTGTTGTTGTTGTTGTTGTTTGTTGTGTATGCTACCATTTAATTTATTTAATTAAATTTTAAATACTAATTACTTAATGTCTAATTGATTAATTATTAATTTTGATATCCCTGAGCCTAATTTTTAAAAAATAATAAGTTTAATCTAATGACAGATCTTATATTTTTAAATAAGAAATCAAATATTTAAATTTCTACACATATATTATATCCATAACTTTATTAATAAATTAGTTTAAATATCTCAAAAAATAATTATTATTTTTAAAATTAATTGTCGCATGTCAGCAGAAATTCGCATTGATTGTTTTAAGGGGGATATATATATATATATATATACCACATATTTTTTAATACATTTACATATCTAAAACTCAAACTTTAATTTTTATATATATAATATCTTAATTTTCAAAATCACATCAAAAATATTATCATCACTCACTTTAAAAAAAAATAAAATGCACCTTTTCAAGCGTAGAAAAATATTAAATAAATATTTAATTTTAATTATTAGATATATAAATACGTAAGAATTTGTGGTATGTATGTAAATCTCCCTTATTTTAATTTAAAATGTTGAGCGCACACATAGTAAAGGAGAAAGAGCTTTAAAACAGAAACTTGTTTTGGAAAGTCTAACAAAGTTTAAACCTAAGTCATGCAGTAAACACAAATAGAAAAAGTATTCATGCATAACTTACATTGGGGGCCATCAACAATCTCTTTTATAGGAGGTGCAAATTAGATATTGACCATCATTGGTGACTTCTCAAGAAAGGGATGGGTGTACTTTTTAAATTAGGAAAGTTAGGCAGCTCTGAGGAAATTTAACAATTTTTCTAAAGATCCATCCATGCAAGTAATTATTAATACAAATTTGCACAAAATTATCCAATCTTTGTATATTTCATAAGCAAAATTTTAATAAATATTAAATAATTAATATGGCAATTATTAACTCAATATTAAGACATGATTTATACAAATAAAATTGATGGTACTCAATAGAGGTAGGTGCATAAGAACAAATCATATTATTGTAGGAATCAATTTGATCTTTTGTATTTTGTGCTAAAAAGAAAATTCAAGATAAAATTATCTATGCTAGTTCATATATCAATATGAATATTATAAAGATCTACAAGCATATTTATAACAAAACAAAAAAAACAAAAGTAGCACTCTATAAATAACTAGAAACTTATTACATAACATCAAAGATGATAACCCTAATAAGAAAAGATACATTTATTCCCCTAATAAACAAAGTTACATATCTCCAATGGTAGTTTTTGAACTAAGCTCTTTTAGAATTTAAAAAAAAACCCTTGAAGTTACTTCTAACTCGAAAACCTTAAACGAAATGAGCATTCAATTAATCATTAATACATGAACAAAAACATTTAAAGCTAATAATTATTGAAATAGATGCAACCTACTCACCCTAATTACCCCACAATCAAGTTAACTTTTTTAGTATAAAATAAAGCTTATAATATTAACACTGGTATGGAACCTAAATAAAAGTTAATTATAATATGCTCTAACTAATGATATTAAAAGTTAATATTTAATTTGAGAAGTAAAACATATGCCTATTATTATATCTATAAAATAATTTCTTAAATATTGAGTTTAAACATATAATATGGAATTTGTATTATGTATTAAATCTAAGGAGTAGAACAATGTAAGGTATGCATGAATACTTTTGACTAGAATAACATGCATAAATATAAGTACTAAAAAAGAGAACATGATGATGAGAAAGATAGACTTTTAGGGGAAAATAGAAGATCTCATGGTGGTTATACATCATTAGTGCGACATATTTCCATGTATCACAATATTAATTTTACACTTAATATGATCTATAATGAGAGAATCATAATGATCTAACATTAATGTCTTAATAAAAGATAAATTTTGTTAACATTTACATAATTCTTTAATGTATATACATTCAAATATAATGAAACAAGATGCGATAATATGCTAGAAGCAGTTCAATAAAGAGCTCAAAGAGTCAAATACATAAAGAGTATAATAAATTCAATAATTCTTTTCAATAACACACATCTTTTTAATATATTCATTAAATAGTTTAGGTTGCAATCATTTAGTTAAAGGATCAGCAATCATAATATTAGTGATAAGCACTCTTTGTTTCTGAACTTCTTCTTTAACGATAAATTATTTCAATTCCATATATTTAACACCCTTTGAATACTTGTTGTTCTTAGAAAAGAAGACTGTTGAAATATTATCATAATAAATTTTCAACAACTTGACAATACTGTCGACAACTCCAAATCCTAAAATAAAAATAACCATAAACCCATGAATGGCTTCAAAATACATGCCACAAACTCACCATAGTGGATGCAATAACGAATGCTTCCCACTCCATGAGATAGCTCCTCCAGCCAGTAGAAACAAATAACCAAATTTGGATTTTCTAGTATCTACACATTCAACAAAATCTAAATCTGAATATACAATCACCTCAAGATGATTGAATCTCTTATAAGTAAGCATTTACTCTTTCATTCCTTACAAATATCATAAAACCTTTTTTGTAGCCTTCCAATGATTAATTCCTGGATCACTTTGATATCTACCCAACATTCTTAGAGTAAAATTGATATCTGGCATCGTACAAGTCTGAGCATACATCAGACTTCCAACAATAGATGTATAAGAAATTAGTTCCATTTGCTTACGTTCCAATTCATTCTTTGGGCAATAAGGCTGAATTTTTCTCCTTTTTGAATTGGAACAATACTTACATAATACTTTTCCATTTTAAATCTTTCTAAAATTTTATTGATATATGCTTTCTGAGATAATCCTAACAATCCTTGTGATTTTTTCTGAAATATTTCAATTCCTATCATATAGGATGTCTCACTCATATCTTTCATTTCAAAGTTTTTTGAAGAAATTTTTTGATCTCATATAATAATTCAAGATCATTAGTTGCAAGCAATATATCATCAACATATAAAATCAAAAATATAAACTTACTCCCACTAACATTTAGATATATACATCGATCAACAATATTTTTTTTTTAAAATCCAAATGAAGATAGTATCATTGAACTTAAGATACCATTGTCAAGAAGCTTGTTTAAGTCCGTATATTGATTTCTTAAGTTTACACACTATATGTTCTTTTTCTTTAATTGAAAAACTTTTAGGTTGATTCATATAAACTTCTTCCTCTCAATTTCTATTTAGAAATGCAGCTTTCACATCCATCCGATGTAGCTCCATATTATGATGAGCCACTAATGCCATAATAATTCTTAATGAGTCATTTTTGAAAATTGGACAAAAAGTCTCTTTATAGTCAATGCCATCTTTCTAAGTAAAATATTTGGCAACAAGTCTGTCTTTATATCATTATATATTGCCATTAGAGTCATGTTTGGTCTTAAAGACTCATTTACATCTAACTCTTTTAGAACTTTTAGGCAATTCAATGAGATCCCAAATATTATTATGATCCATTAATTTTAACTCTTCTTTCATAGCATCTAACCACTTTTCAAAATTAATACTTTCAATGGCTGTATAAATGAAACTAGAACATCATCAATTCCTAAGTCAAATTCTGACTTTTATAAATAAACTAAATAATCATCCGAAATAACATATTTTCTTTCTCTTTGAGAACGTCTTAATGTTATTTCTTATGGTTCATCAATTATAGATTTATTGGTAATAACTTCATTATGTGATGTATGTTTATTCAATTGTTGTTCTTGTAAATTATCAAATTGTTCAACAATAATAGGAACAACAACTTTAGAAGAAGTAATTGATAAATGAATTTTTACTTTAGCTTCTTCAATTTTCACATTTCGTAGTTTTGTACTCCTACTAATATCACTATTTTCAATGAACTTAGCATTTCTAGTTTCAATAATTTTTATACTATGATTAGAACAGTAAAATATATACCCTTTAGACTTTTATGGATAACCAATGAAATATCCATTGATTGTTCTTGAATCTAGTGTCTTTTCATGCAGATTATAAATTCTTAATTCTGTTGGGCAACCCCAAACATGAAGGTGTTTTAAACTAAACTTTCTTCATGTCCACATTTCAAAAGGAGTTTTTGAAACTTTCTTATTAGAAACCCTATTTAATAAATATACATCATTTTTTAAAGCTTACATCCACAATGATAAGAATACAATAGAATAACTTAACATACTCTTAATCATATCCATTAAAGTATGATTACGCCTTTCTACAATATCATTTTGTTGTGGTATTCCTGGCATTGTGTATTGAGCATAAATGTCATACTTTTCTAGAAATTTAGCAAATGGATATGGACATTGTCCAGATTCATCATGCCTTCCATAATATTCATCATTATCGATCTTATAATTTTCACTTTTCTATCTAATTATCTCAACCTCAATGTCTCCAAGGTATTTATTGACCAAATTTTTCATGCAATAATATATAACATGAAAAATCATCAATAAATGTGATAAAATACTTTTCTCTACCAAAGGTTGGAACATCAAAAGGTTCACAAATATCAATGTGTAAATCTTTAAAAGTTGTATGTTTCTTGTGGCCACTTTCTTAATTTCATGTGTTGTAAATTTACCTTTAATATAATCCACATATATATCAAGATCAGTGAAATCTAAATAAGGAAGAATTTCATTATTTACTAATCTTTATATTCTTTCTTTAGATATATGATCTAAAATATTTATTCCACTAATAAGCTGATCTTTCATCAACCAAATCACGTTTCATTCCAATATTATGATATAAGATCAATAAAATTTTAGCAAATAAATTATCAAATTTTAATTTATATAAACCATCATAAAGAATATCAGAGCCAATAAAATAATTATGTTTAAATAAACTAAAACATCCATTTCCAAACTTAAAATTATATCTAGCATCAAGTTTAGAATGAAATTTCTAGAAACAAAATGGAACATAAAGAGTTTGAAAAAGATATAAATGATGTCTAGTATTAAAAGTATACGCTTCCAATGGCTTCAACTGAGCTTTGACTGATTACCCATAAAGATAAACTTTTCATTTGACTTTATGGTTTAAATCGTAAGGAATCCCTGCATCATATTTGAAATATGTGTGGTAATCAGAATCAATCCACCAAGTGTTATAAGGAACTTTTGTCAAATTTGATTCGAAACATACAAAAGTACTTGGCTTACCTTTCTTTTCAAACTAAGCTTTCTTTCTCACAATCTTCGATAGTGTCCATCATGATAAATGACATATCATACTTATGTACCTTCTTTTGGATTTGAGCGAATGACACATTAGCTTTCAGGTATCCTTTATTGCCCTTAGCATTCATCTTAATTAGTTTTTTTTTTAAAATTTTTGACTATCCCATGAGATTAACTGAGTAAATTTTTTTTTTCTTAAGCCTTGTTTCTTCTTGAATAAGCATACTTTGTAATTCAGACACATTCCATTTATCTTTAATAGTATTATAATTTATTTTGAATGGACCATATTCAAGAGGTATGGAATTAACAATAAATTGTAGAAGAAAACTTTCACTCACATTCATTCTTATGGTGTTTAATCGCAATATTTGTCATTTGATGCTCACATATGAACCATCAAACTTCATGGTCAACATACCCATTAATATCCCAAAGACGCGTGACTTATCAGACTCGACCGAGATAAATCTTTCACAAACTTCATAAATTCCTTTGCATTATCGCTTAGTTTTGGCTTTAATGATTAATACGCAATCATTCATAAACATTAAGCTAAGTCTATTTGATCTTTCCCAATCATCATAAAATTTTGTTCATACTAGTAGTAATAATATTGGCTTATATTAAGAAGTGCTAAATCAAGATCCAAGACACCTAAATGAAATTGAATTTGTTCACTCCATTCATTAAAATTAAGCCCATTAACTTTATAAACGAAAGCTAGAATGAAGTAATAGAAGTAGATGCTAAAATATTAAATGTTTGAGTTATAAACACAAACACATAAAACAGATAATTCATATAATCAAAAAAAATGCATATTGAAGTTCTCCTTGGGTGATACTACAATAATAAAACATAATTGATGCTATCAATTTCACATAATTGACAATTATACATACTTTAATTAAATATGTTTGCTATCTTTGGATATGCTAAACATCTAGTCAAGTATATTAATTAACCAATTATGTTCATCCATGATTACAAATCGACTAATCAACCTTTGATCTTAAATAATTTATAATCATTGAACTTTAATTACTTATGATAAATTTATAAAAGTTCATTATGTTATTTCATTATTAGCATCACATACTCATGAGTAATTAAATAAATTTAATTTGATATTTACAAAAACTTTCTAATTTGATCACTTTGGTGATTAACAAATTATGCTTGATGTAAATATCAAATTATAAATACAATAATTATTTCAATTGAATGAAATACATAAAAAAAATCACTAATATGTATATAATTTCATACATGAACAAATCCAAATTTAATGGTTGTTCTCTTAATATATACATGTAATTTTCTTGATACGCAAATCATTAATTTCTTAAGAAAATTCAATAATATAACTTGTTCTTAAAATTTTAAAAAATATACCAACATTATCATGCTTATATATTAAATATATTAGAGGTGTCACTTAGTTTATATAAATACATTATGTAATAATTTTATGCTTGCATACATTTCTTAATGCATTTGTTTACTCTAACAAACCTTTTGTCATATATATTCATAAATCATTAATCAAAATGAAATCATCACATCAACTTAATGGCCAAACTTTATGTTGTTAAAAAAAATCTAATTAAGTATTAGTGAATAAATCAATAAATAATGTTAATTGTATAACAACATTTAAATATTGTATTATCAAAACATTAATTTAACAATATGTTATAATATCCAGAAGGAATCATAAAACTTTTAATGGACTTTAATTTCTTAGATAATTAAATGATGCATCATTTGAATAAGAAATCATAATTGAATTTAACATAAAATAAAAAAAATATAATTAACAAATGGGAAGTATGGCTAAACAATAAATTCACAGCGAAATGACATAATTGTCTATAAAGACATCAACCAAAATCTATACATAATTATATAACATATGAAGTTTAACTTCAAAACACGAAACAATTTTTTTAGTGGAAAATCACATGTTCACAAAACTGGCTCTGATACTACTTATAAGAAATTATTGTATTCGTCAAAAAAATAATTTTCTTTATCATACAAATAACACAATTGTATAAGCTCTTAAACCCAAGATTTTGATAAATAAATAAATCGCATACATTGATTTGTCACGACCTTAAGTTGTGAAATTAGGATTTTTCTTCTTTCACCTAAATTTTCTTCATGTAGTAGTCATAATGGAGAGACACTTATACATTAAAGGATAAGGAAGACCAGAATAAAGAGAAATTTTATTTTATCAAATTAAAAACAATTGATCAAACTCTCTTTTGACTAATAAAATTTAAATACATAATTAATTATTAAATAATAAATTAAATAATTATTAATATGGGCCACACTTAAGATGAGACTTCTTTTAAGAGAACTCAATCACTTCTTTGAATCCCTAATTATTGATGTATATTTATCTAATAGTTTTTATTGAGGCCTATTTCAAATTTATTTGAATTAGATTTAAAATTTATCAAATCAAATTTGAATAAAATTTGGACCTCTTGAAAATATGATCAAAAATAATTTAAATAAAGCCATCAATGATGATTCTCTATATTAAAATAGAATATTTATAATATTTCAAATATGATATATATAAAAATTTAAGAATATTTTTTATCAAAAATAAATGTGATATTTTTTTAAATAAAAAATGTATATTATATTAATCAAAATATTATTAGTATGAAGGATTTAAAATTAAAAATTTTTAATAGCATAGGTCAATAATGACAAAAAATTATTTTTCGGGTAATTATTACTTAATTACTATAGAGTGCAAGATCACAATTAATTGCCGCTGTCCGCAGCACAGAGGGCATGTATGTTTCGGCCTCAAATTTTTTAGGAAAAAAATCATTAATGTTTTACACTTTTATTTGTAAATAAATAAATTATATATATATATATATATATATATATATATATATATATATATATATATATATATATATATATAATTATATATATATATATATACCATCTTAGACGGCTTCCACCGCCTTCGGAGGAGGCGGATGAATTGAGTGTGAGAATGTGGTGCAAGTCTTGCCGGGAGGAGTACAAGGAGAAGGACGCTGGGACGTGCAAGGAATGCTACGAGGAGGCGAGCGAGACAGAGGAAGAGCTCAAGCGCGAGATCGAAGACCTCAAAGCCAAGGTTGCCTTCCTCCGCCTCAGTCCCGCCGTCGACTCCCCGCTCTCCAACGCCAATGCCGATCTGCTGCTTCACGGCGTCACTGAATCCCAAGACGGTACCAACTCCACCTCACCCCCGCCGTCCCCGCTCACCGTGCTGTCCTCGTAAGTCTCATCTCTTTCCACTTTTCTTCGACCACAGATTTTTTGCAATAGGATTTTGTTAATTCCTGATCATCTTTGTTGATCTGAGATACATCTTTGGGGAAACACACTTGAATTTCTCTTGTGAGAAGGGTCGTGCTGTTGATTTTGTCAATTAGCGGATATATTTACAGGTTTAAGAGACGAGGTTGGGTTTCCGTTATAGGTGGGTGGGTAGGTAATGCTTGATGCTGTATTCTGTGTAGGAAATTAGGAGTGAAGTAGTAAAATACAAGAATAGTTTTGGTGAAATATTTTAATTTTATGTTCTAGGTTATGAACCTGGATTCTTAGAAGTCATTGTAGAATGATGTGTGTCATTTGAAGTGCTTAAGCTTCTTTCATTCTCTCCATATTATCATCTATTTTTTGAAGTGTGTCCTCCTTGCAATATTTCATATTGCTAGAGAGATTTGGAGTTTTTTTTTATCTTTGGTGCACTCTTATTCTAGTTGTGGGGGCAAATCTCTTGATAGTGAGATTTCGTTCTCACTATTTGGTGATTTTAAGCTTTCCGAGTTGATTGCTTCGACCGTGCTGGAGATGTACGGATTTTGGTGGTAATCAAGTTCTTTGAATCGCACTTCCTCATCCCCTTCCTTACATCTCATGTTATCAGAACCATAAGGGTGTAGGTGGTGTTTTTTAACTTTTCCCTTGGATCAGAGGATCATTTTATTTTCGCAAAAAATGGATTTAGGTGTCTATTCATACTCACATTATGATCCTTGCTTGTTTATCAAAGAGTTTGGTGACATGTTGTGATCATTCTCTTCTATGTGGATGACGTGATCACCTTTGGCAGTGATGATGGGGAGACTTCTAAGCTTTGGGATAAACTTTCTATTTGATTTAAGATGAAAGGTTTGGGTGAACTTTATCATTTTCTTTGATTTGATACACAAAAAATTAATAATGGAGTTTTTCTATCTCTAATTGGCTATGCTAAAAATCTTGTTGAAAAGTTCATCATAAACCATGGACAAGTTTGTTTCACTCCTCTTGATGCTAATTTAAGCTTTGACTTAAATAAGTGAAGCTTCTACATTTTGTGCTCTTGTCAATATTATTATCCACTTGAAATTATATGGGTGAACATAGTTTTTGTTGTTGTGATTGTTAGTTGCATTAAGAAAGTACTGTGTAAACCACATATGGATGTTGGTGAGAGATTGTTAAAGTATTCAAGCTTTTCTTTTGATCATGGCTTATTTATGGAGCTTGGGTAATGAATCTTTTTGCATTGTATCATTGATAATGATTTAGATGATCAAAAGTCTGCCTTTGATTATGTTTTTTTTTGGTCTACAATTATGCCATGCTGTAGCAAGAAGCAAGATTCAATCCCCCTTTCTGTAATTAAGGCATAATATAATTTAGCTTTAATGACAACTTTGCAATGCATTTGGTTGAGGCAATTGACCAAGGATGTTGATATAATAATTCACAGACCCATGTTAATTATGGTAACTACCAAAGTGCTCTTAAGTTATTAACAAACCTTATTAGTCATGCCGTGGCAAGCTATATCGAGATTGAGCATCATTTTATTAATCTTAAGGTATTTGATGTAATTATAAATATGGTTGAGGTGAGAAGTAGGGTCACTAATATTTTCTTCAAATCTTTTTCAAAGGGTCTGTTTAGTGCTTTTGGGATGCAGCTTGGTCTTGTCTCCTAAAATAAAATTTTTAGGCATAGTGTTAAAATATTTAAGTATAATTTTGGAGAAATAGTTTTATCACGTTATTCTAGGTTCATGAACTAGGAATCTCAAGAGTTATTGTAGGCTATTATATGTTGTTTGCAGCATGTTGAAGCTCCTTTTTTACTATACACATCATCATATATTATACAAGGTGTGCCTTCATTGTGATATTTCTGATTGTTGGTGCAACTTGGAGTTCTTTCTATTATGTGGTGCGTTCTTCTTCTATTTGTTGGAATAAATGTAAGGTTACTGAGATTTCATTCTCATTGTTTGGTTGGATGAGATTTTTAGCTTTGTGATTCAGTTACTTTGATGGTGTTATCAATTAATGGAATTCGATAGTTGCCAAGTTTGGTGAGCACCCTTCCCCTCTTCCTCCTCTTTTCATAATGGAATAGATGTTGACCTCCACATCTGTTTCATAAGTCGAATCAAGCAAACATAATAGAATTAATGGACAATGATTGCAACATCATGCAAACCAAGTTTGTAAACACTTTAATTATAATTAAAAGTCTCTCAATTTCTTATTCAAAATTTCACGTAACTCTCTTTGGAACATTGAAATTATCAAAGTAGCTAGAGTGCTTTCGATTGATTCGATGAAAGAAGATGGATGATATATGCAATGTAATGTAAATCAGTGTGAAGATGCTTCAATCATTGCCAAAATTGTGCAAACATCATATGTTTATAAAATAGACTGTTTCGGTATACTTGAAGTAGAATTGAATCAAATGATAGGACAACAATGAACTATGGATAGACGTCACATGAATTAGACCGAAATTGACTCAACTACCATTGAAATCACTCAAATGACGTCTATTCGCAAAACGAATCGTGTTGATGTGCTTCAAATGTTAAAATGCCTAATGAAACACAAATCTACACACACACATGGGTCGAGAACATAAAGTTTGATGTATGTAAATAAGAATTATTGTGAGCGAGGATCAACACACGTTAAACAAATTTTAACCTAAAGTTAAACTTAAATTATAATCATTAACCTGATTAAAATTAGAAGTAAAAATTATTATTATTATTATTATTATTATTCATGTGGCTATTAATTTATTAAAATTAAAATTCTATTGTATATTATAAAATAATGATAAAAAAGAGAAAAATCAAATTAACATTAATTATTATTATATGTCTTTTTCTATAATTTTTTTACTATTATAAATTTTTATTTTATTAAAAATTTATTATTTATGCTAAATTAAATTTTGTCTTATCTGTTTTAAATAAAAATAAATCTTGCGTTGTACACACGTTCCTTGTTTTGACACACTTGCCTTGTCTTATTCCTATTGAAAACAGCCAAAAAAAAGAAAATGAAAATACCTAAAAACTAAATTCTCATCCCCACCTGCTCTCTATTCATACCCTCTCTTTTCTCAGTTTATGTATAACCTAGCCTCATCTCTTCTTATCCATCACTATTTCACTCCATCTCCTCACAAATGAATGCCTCCATTTAGATTGTCTTCATGCCCCTTGTTTCTTCCCTGCTCGAAGACATAGACTCACATGCTTTCTCCTCCATCCATTGTTCGTCTCCAAATACATAACAACAACAACCTTGATTCCAACATTGTCACCAGCACTACCCTCTCCCAACTCTACCTTGCCCCATTTCTCCTCTCATGCGTCCTAGTAGTCAAGGCTGATCCCAACTCTTATCTAGGGAGGGAGGAGAGAGGTTAAATCTCTTTCACTACCTCACCCTAATAGTCATCTCCCTTTTTTTCCTCTCTTCTCTCTCTCTCACTTTCTCTCTCAAGCAGCTCTCCACTTGCTACTTTAGCCAATCAACCACCCTATAGCTCTCCATCTCATTCTCTCTCTCTCTCTCTCTCTCTCTCTCTCTCTCTCTTTAACATAAAAAAGTTTGTCTCTTTAAAATAAAGAGTAAAAAAAAATACCCACATTCTCTTCCTCATTCTTTCTCCTCTCTTTAAAAAAGAAAAAACAAAAATAAATAAATAAATAAAATCATATTGTCGCTTATTGTTAATGTAGTACACTGAGATACTAAAATTTAAGTACCTACATGCACTCGCGCAGGGAAATTCATGGGATACTAAAATTTTAATTGTACAAAAAATTAAAATTTGTGAGATATGCATGAAATCATCTTTTCATGTTGAATTCTCTTACTATTTTATGTATATTCCATGTTTTATTCAATAGAATCTTTCCCTCAAAAACAATGTTTTTCATTCAAGTGCATGTGGGGAAATTCATACTTTTCTTTGTATTTTTCTAAATAATGCCTTCAAGTTTTAATCACGTAGTTTAAATACACGTACGCTTGCATATTTCAAGACCTAATTATGTTTAGAAGAGCGTGACGAGCTCTCAGAAGAGTATGATGTGCTTAAAGATCTTGCTGCATTGAGAAGAGCGTGTTGGGTATGCATCATTCACAAGTTAGTTCTCATGCATGGAAAACGCCAGGATGTTATCGAAATGTTGACAAACTTTAGACTAATATAGGACTTAGACAAAACAAAAAAGGGAACTCAAATAGAACAAAATTAAGTTTAAATAAAAATTTACTTTAATGAGTCCGATATAAAATAACAAATCATTAAATGAACAAGTGTAAATATTGAACTTGAAATGAGAACACATAGGAAACTCATGGGAAGCTTGAAGGCTCACTTGAAATGCGAGCAAAACCTTCTTCCAAAATGTACAAGACTCAAAATTTTCTCTGAGGAAGTGCATGTTTTAAAGGATTCATGTCATGATTATGTCAACAAATTTTACTGAATGTCTATCGCAACCCTCCATTTTTTACATCCGAACTTGGGACCGGCAATGGTAGTGTTTATAAGGATGAAACAATCATACTTTAAGATACCTGAAATATTCTAATTACTTTAAAGTTTCAATTTGAAACAATTGTCATCGGATTCACAACAATCCAATATAAGTGGACAAAGGCATTATTTGAAAAATTGAAGATGAAACTTTGCGCTACTTATTGACAAAATATATGCACAAATATTCAAAATTTTGATTGATTTTAATACTTGCATGTCTTATGGTGCAACTTTCATGCTCAATTATATTGCATTGGAAGTTGTGCTAATGTTTTGAAGTATTTACAAATGCATCATACAAATACACAAAAAACTATGCAAGTATATTATGCATGTGCATCGAGGTGCGTGCACATCATCAAAATTGAAAGGCTTGCATCTGCCCCGACATATGTTGAACTCCTTAACTCAACATTTGAGGATGCTGCACATGTTAAAATGAAACAAACTCAAACTTTTTGGGTTGAAAAGCATGCAAATATTTTGAAAAGTCCATAATCATTTTTTTTGAAAAAATGAATGGCTTTTTAAATTCAATTTGAAATTAATACATTTGTATGCTCTCGACCTAAGCAATTTTGCTTATATGATGGAGTTGTAAGTCACATTTGGTCAGCTCAATTCTCCTCCCTATAAGGACTAGAATCGATGATGCTAATGTTTTTCAACAATGCTTTAAGTGATAAACATCAATTAAATTATAAATAAAATGATTTTAACTTATACCCTCAGCTTAATCACATCTATTATCATTTGCATATGGTCTTCAACATCCTTAATACAATAATTTCAAATTATCAATTTCAATATTATAAAGTATAATTATAAGTCTTTAACAACCTATAAACCCCGCCCTATTTGCAAGTGAAGAGTCAACACGGTCTGCGACACAATAAATTTCAAGATTAACTTAAATAATATGCAAATGGCATACTCCATCCTTTATACTTAAATTAAAATTGACAAGGTCTATAGTGTGATAAATCCACAAATTAATTGAAACCACAAACCATTGAACCAATTTTCTATTTGTTGGTAGGCGAAGTTGGCACAAATTAAAACAATAAGATTCAATCAACTAAACAACTTGATAATAGCTGTGTTGAAAGAAGATCTTAAATGGAGGGATTATTATTATTAAAGTATTTTTGAAATTTCAAATCAAACTGTCTTAGACTTAAATCTCACAAAATTCAAAAACATCAAAAATATTCTTAATTTTTTTAAAAAATATGAAGTGCAATGCTTGTTCCGCGAGCTAATCATTAGGTGTCTAGCAATGCTCATGCCAATCTGCTAACCAATCTAGTACCCCAAACTTTAAAAATATGGATTAAACTCGAGGGGAGGAATGAAATCAATCCTTAACTTGTTAGTTACTCGTCAAAATGTTGCAAGTACATTTGAACCTATGACAACCTCTTAGCTAGAAACAATCATAAATAAAAAGATAAAAACTATCATTGTTTTGGAGTAAATGGATAAATGGTGAGCAACGGTTGTTTGTATCCAGTGGAATATGACCATGTGTCATATTCAAAAGGATATTTAGTGTTAAAATTTAATATTTTTAATAATGATGGCAATCCAAAATAGCACCTGACTCAGTTTAAAACATCTTGTGGCAACACTCGAGACAATGATGTACTATTTTTTGTCTATTCGTCAATAGTTTATCCTCAACAACTTTGGGATGATATGATCCGAAATGACTCGAAATTTTTGCAAAGTTAAAAACAATGTTATAAAAGGTTCACTAGTGATTGAAATGACAATCATCGTTGATCTCGTCTTAGAAAAGAGAAGAAGAGATGAGATAGTGAAGCAATACATAACATGTTGTCATAATTTGAGCATGAAATGTGAATAATAATTAGAAGAGGACATGCAATCTAATTGTTAATAGATAATATTGATGATAAGATGGTGTCTTATTTATGTATAGCCTCTATTACAACATTGATGATAAAGTTTGAGAAGTTAAATCTATGGAGCTGATGATTGGTTGGATTATTTGGTTTAAGAATTTACTAAATTATTTGGTTTTTGTTATAAAAAATTTTAAAAAAATCAAATTGGACAAACTAATTTTCAAACTAAACTTTAAGTTATGTCTTTTGTTTGTCTACATGACTTCAGTGATTTACTATTTAAAGAAATTAATATAATTCAATTCTATCCAAATAATGCACATTCTTATTTGAATACTAACATGATTTGAAGATATGAAAATCATCATGGGTGGAATAATCAAGATTGATACTATAGGGTTCATGGTAGTCATATAAGTCAAAACTTTGATGTAGATGATGACATGTGTAAGAAGGTTAAATTTGAAGCATATATGAAGGATAAGTTCTTTAAAGATAATTAGTGTTATGTTCTTAACAGGTGTAATTTACAAAATTGAATTTAACTTGGCAAACTAAACTTTATTGAATGAGGAGGGAATAACAAATATAAATAATGGTAGAAAACTTATGAGTACATGGGTCAAATAAAAGAATTACTAAAAGAAAATTTTTACCTCTTTCAATGGAATGCTTGATGTATTCAATCTATTAAAATAAGAGACAAAAATTGTAGTTGAGTGCATAAATAAATTTAAAGAATTATTATTGCATTTTCAAATTATTGAGGATCTCAAAATCATGCTCTAGGTTTAGCTATAGTTTGAGGTTTTTAATTTAGAGAAATGATACTTATTTATATTTCATCACTTGAGCATGCTTTTTAACTTTCATTGGACTTGAAGCAAATACTAAAATATTCAATGCGTAAAAGAGTTACTACATATATTGGGCATACATATTTTTGTGTAAACAATCAAGTTCAATTATTGCACCCATTGCATCTAAAGGAAGCAACATCACTACTAATAAAGATAAACAAAAGTCTAATGTAATTGCATTTAGGTCTAATTTTTTGTCAAATCATGTTTTAAATATTATCAAATTAATCATTATGCTAATGAATATTCTTATTGAATTTTTCATATTAATGTGGTGGAAGGTAATATTAAAATTAATGAGGTTGATTATGTTTTTAAATTTGATGAATGGATTAATGATTTTAATGATACTTTTATTGAAATATTTTTAATGTTATGTGATGCGTCATCATTATATTTAATGTTAAATTTGGTTGGATAAGAACAAATTTTCAAATTTATTTCAAGTATGATGAAAAAAATATACAAATTCATTATATAATTGATAGTTATATAAATGTTGTGGCTAAGGGTGTGTTTGTGGCCACTTTGCTCTCTTGAAAACAATCATAGTTACGTTTGGCTAACAAATTTTTAATTTCTTTTCAAAAAATTTGTGGTGAAAATGTGTTTTTAAGAACCAAAATTGTTAAAGTATGGTAGCTGTCAGAAAATTGTTGTTTGATTTTTAAAAAAATAAAATATTTGTAACTCTGTAACAACAACTTTTTCAAAATTTCATTCTTTACAACAATATTACAATCATCTTTACAAAAAATTACAACTACCCCAAATAGATCCTAAATTAATGGTTGGTCATATGACCTCAAAATTTGAACCACACACATTATCAGATTAATTAGCATGGGTAGATAAAATTGCAATTTCTATGACACAAAAGATGTTAGTTTATGTTCAACTCACAATTGATAATGGTAAAATTTAATGTGATGTTTTATCTTTGAATGTTGCAAATATTATTTTGGGTGGAACATGATTGCATGATTTGATGTCACTCATTTTGAAAGATTTAGGGCCATTTGGAATAACTTTTGTTTTTTATTTTTATTTTGTTTTGTTTATGTTTTGATTTGAAATAAAACATATTTAATGGTGATAGTTGTTTTTAAAAACACTCAAAATATTTAAAGGTTGATTTGAGTGTTTTAAAAATAATGTGATTTATTTTCAAAAATAAAAACACTTAAAAAAAATACATTAAACAAATATATTTTGAAAAATAAGATAAAAAATACAAAATAAAATTGATCTCAAATTGGCCTTTAATTTTGTGAGATTTACACTTAGGTTCAAGAGTGATGAGAGAATGATTGTGTGGGCATCATAAGATACATATGACTCTGCAAGTCTGCATTAGCTAATTAATGAACTTTAATAGCTTCCGAGGAGAGAGTAATTGAGCATAAGTTACGATGTGATACAAAAATTTCTCACAATCAGTTTGGTTTCATGCCAGGTAGATCTACTATGGATACTATTCATTTGTTAAGAGGTTTGATGGACAAGTATAGAGAAAGTAAGGAGGATCTACATATGATATTTATTGATTTAAAGAAAGTTTATGTTAAAGTTTCAAGAGATGTTCTTTAGAGAGTTCTAGAAAAGAAAAGAGTTAATATTAGTTATATTCAAGTCATTAAGGATATGTATATTAGAGCTATTACTTGTGTCCAGACTTAAGGAGGATTGACAAAATATTTTCCTATTTTAGTTGGATTATATCAAAGATCAGCTTTAAGCCCTTATCTTTTTTGCTTTAGTTATGGATGTTCTTACTAGGCATTTATAGGAAGATGTACCTTGGTGTATGCTTTTTGTTGATGACATTCTTCTTGTTGATAAGACTAGAGTAGGAGTCCAAGAGAAACTTGAATTATGGAGGTCAACCTTAGAGTCTAAAGTATCCGTTTAAGCAGATCTAAAATTGAATATATGGAGTGTAATTTTAGTTGTAGAAGTTCTAGTGGTAGTGTTGGCACATTACATACATTAAAAGAGTAAAGACTAGATATTAAATGATAGTAAATGGTCAAAATGATGGTGAAATAGATGGAAATGTTATTAATAGAATTCAAGTTGGATGGTTGAAGTGGAGGAATGCATCTGGCCTATTGTGTGATAGAAAATTACCCCTTAAACTTAAGGGAAAATTTTATAAGATGGTGGTAAGACCCGCAATGATTTATGCGTAATGTCCCAAAAGAAAGCAAGACTAAGTTAAGTATTGAGAGATGAGGATGCTCGTGGATGAGTGACTTTACTCTTAAAGATAAAATGCAAAAAATGAGTAATGCCTGAAAAGTTAGAGTAGCTCCAAAGGACGATAAGATTAGAGAGAGTCGCCTTAGATGGTTTGGCCACATAAAGCGTTAGCCGTCCGATGACTCAGTTAGGATAGTAGATGCATTAAATTTACCTTATGTTAAGAAAGGTAGAGGTAGACCTAAAAAAACTTAGTTAAGATATATAAAAAATGATTTTAGTATACTTGAATTAAATGAGAATTTGACACATAATAGGACACAATGGAGACAAAAGATTCATGTAGCCGACCCCACTTAGTGGGATAAAGGCTTGTTGTTGTTGTTGTTGTATTAGCTTCTGAGGATTGATAGAAGGTAGATTGAATGTATTCATATGAGGATTTATCTTGCAAGGGATGTGACTCTAAACATAGCTTATTTTATATTTGGGGGTTGAGGGTTTTCAAAGAAGCAAGCTCCTAAGGTTAATTACATCTATGGAAAATCTAAAAACATTCTCAATTAAAGAGTCAACGTTTGTGTTCAGGTCTAGATGGGGGTTTGGTTTGGTTGAAATTAGAATGGATTTTATGGGGTCTTTATGGAGGATGAAAGTTGTAAGACATCCTAGGATCAAGGCAGATAGGATCAAAAGCATCTAAATAAATGCAAAAAAGGGACTTGCAGCTTCAACATCAAGTGGAGAGGGATTCCCAAGATTAGATTCGATATGCTTGGAGATGCTTGCTTAGATGAGAGGAGATGATTAGATGTAGGAAAGAGAGGGCTAACTTACTAGAGGGTATGATGGCCCTAATCAAGATTCTATAGTTCAATCATTCTAGATTTTAGTGCTCTTAGTCTAGTTAGTCATGTGGTGATCTGAGAATTCTTATTAACAATCATGGGTTGTTCCTTCTAAGTAGACCTCACTGACCAAGTGTGTGGACTTTGTCCTAACTGATAGATAGGATTTATATTCTATTATGTATGGGGCAAACCCAACTTACTCTTATTATGTTGTGTTACATGCTAAGACTACCTAGGCTTAATGTAGAAGGTTAGAAAGAAGAGTGCCTTCTTTATGTGGAGGTGAGGACTCTCAGTAGAGGACTTTTAGTTTGATCACATCAAGGAGTCAATAATATTTTCTCAATGTGATAGAGAAGATACATAAGATGTGTAGGATGGGGCTTACAATTTGATTGTGTGAGGTTAGGAAGCTCAAATATGTAGAGGAGATACAAAAGGAATGACAGGCGAAACTTACAACTAGATTACATATGACCAAGAAGATCTTAAATCTTTTCAATGTGGTAGAGGAGACATAAAAAGATGTGGAAAATGTGAAATATATGAAATATGGGAAGTGTTGTACTTACAGCTTGATTGTGTGAGATAAAGTAAGCCTAAACATCTCCGTGTGGTATAGAAGATGCCTAAAATGGAATTTGCAACTTTGTTGCGTTTGATCATGAATGTCCACTTACTTTATCAACATAGTAGAGAAGGAAACTACCTAGATTTTCATTTTGCCTGATTATGAATGCTAGCTGATCACCTAGTCGCATAAGAAAGTAAAAAAAAGTTGGTCAAACTTTGGTGTAGGAGACAAGGTAGACATAACTTAAAAATGATCATATTGAGAATTTGCCTATATGTAAAGTGTATGTATAAATCATTTATCCTAAAAGCGATCTCAGATTAAGGTAGACTTACAAGGACATGATATAATCTATATGTTTGCAAGGTTAGAGACTATCAAGACATCTGTATATGTCCAGCTCGATGAAATCATATTCTCAATCACTGCTCTTACTATGACTGTGGACTAAATGTGTTGTTATTTTAAATCATGTTGATTATTTTAAATCATGTTGATTATAAGTGACGTGTCTTTTTCGGAGTATTTTTGTCAGCACAAAAAGGCCATGCAATATTACTGTATCACATAACAAATAATATAAAACAGTGAAAATAATGTAAAACAGTAAGAAGCAAATAAAAGAGTGTAAATCCTTTGAATATTTATTTCATAAAATTTGCTATCCTAGGTTCCCTATAAAATCAACATTAGCATAAGCAGAACATTAAAAATCTTTAATTTAGAGTAATTTTTAGGTTTACCTGATCAAATCTCTTGTGGGATTTTTTTGCCAATAACAATTGAAGGAGAGTGATCTATCACTACTACCATTATTTGGTTTTAAAAAATCAAACCGAACCAAAGTTTTTGAGTATAAATTGGTTCGGTTTTGAACTTAGTAATTTGGATTTTAGTTTTAATTAATGAAAACTTTGATTTTTGATTTTTGGATCAATTTGTTAAATAAAATTTTGGATGAAACCAAATAAACTAAAGTAATTATATGATATATGGTATTATTAATTTATATATTATAGGCTTATAGTAAGAATTATAAATATAAATTACTATTGTTTGTTCATTATACAATAAAATATTATGCAAATAATTTTTAAATATAGCGAACTTCGGTTTATCCAAAACCAAACCAAAATAATCAAACCTAATTGTTATTCGGTTTATTTGGTTTTACATTTTATTTGGTTGGTTTGGTTCAATTTTTTTAGGAATCCAAAACCAATTGGTTTTAAAAATTTATCATCCAATCCATCCAAATCAACCAAACACACACCCCTAAGTAGTAGATTGTTGAAACATGTTTGGCCTATAATGATTTGGGTAAACCCAATGTTTTCTACATTATCACCTTGTTTACTCTCTGTCGCACCATTTTGTTGCTGGGTATGTCAGAATGTTAAATGCTGCCCGAAAATCTTTTTGATTTACAATAGGAATTACATTCTCCTAAACAAAACTTTTAATCATTATTTGTGAGATGTTTAATCTGCCTCCTAGTTTACTTCTCAATTATAATTTTTCACTCTTTGAAACTAACAAATACATCACTTTTCTGTTTCAAGAAGAACGCCTAAACTTTTTCAGAGAATTCATCAATAATTGATAGCATATATCTAGCACTATCATTAGACTATATAATAGTTAGTCTCTAGAGATCAAAATATATGTAGTCACATATTTTAAGAACATTATGAATGCATGTGTTGAACTTAACTTTTCTATTTCTCATAGTGCTCATAAAACTTCAATTCAGTAATGTTCTGGCCATTAAGTTTCCTTTTGCTCAATTCAGTCATTCCATTTTCACTAATGTGCCCAAAATGTATATATATCAAATTTTGGTTGCTTCGTCATTTGATATTGCAGTAGTAATTGTTACATCGTCTATAATCATAGAATATTACAGAGCATATAATATGAGTCTTTTTTTATCCTATCATCACAATAAGGGCACCTTTCCTGACTTTTATAATTCCACCTTTACAAAGTACTTGTACCCTTTAGCATCAAGAGTACTTAAAAAAATTAAATTTCTCTTCAAATCAAAAATATCTTACATCATCAATATCACCAATTGTTCTAATAACTTTATCAAACATCATGATTCTGATAGTTCAAATATCGGTTATTTTATCATGACATTATTTTTCATTAATATAATACCCTAAGACAATATTTCATATCTTGAAAACTGGCCCCTATTGGAACACCTATGAAATGTGCAAGTTGAATCTAGAATCCAATCATCACATGGTTCACCATCAGAGACAATTAGGAGTTTACCATCACTAACAGCTTATTCAAAGACACTGGCTTTGCTAGACTGATTTGATTGTTTTCTTTTCTGATTAGGAGTTGCTTTATTATTCTTATTTTGCAACTTATAATATTCTGATTCGATTTATAGTAATTGAAAATCTTATTCCTATTCCTAGATTTTAATCCGCTCTTTGTATCTGCACTAAAACTCTCTTGAGTCCTAACAAACTTTCTCTTTGAGTAGTACTTTCATTCACAACAATTAGCTTTATCTTTTTTTTTAGAGTACAGAGCATCATAAACTTCAACCAAGTGTTTCCCATTCATACAAAGTTGTATCTGTAGTAAAATTAAAGCCAAATCTTTTTTATCATTCTTAACATTCATAACTTGTAATTAGAGATATCTTGTTAAAGGTTGTTAAGTGATCTACAATGGATGCACACCAATTATTATGTGAGGATGCAATTATTGCTTCAGATGCAGCTTGTAAAATTTTTCAATCAAAATTTTAAATTGCGTAATTGAGTATTAAGGCCTTTTTTGTCCATGAGGTGAGCCCATAATCCTTAAGATGTTTTGAGTCATAAGCCTCAAAATCAACAAATTACGTAAAATAATAAATATTATACACATTAAAATACAAATAAATATCCCAACTTATTAACATATTAAAATACAATATAATGACATTCTAATATAACAGGAAGTAATAAATGATACAAAATATTAAGTAATATATTAAAATGATAACAGAGCCATTGATACTAGCTCCGGATTTCCTTCTCTCATACATTACTTTGTTTACTAAAGTACTTTTATTTTTTTCCCCTTGTCTTTGGTAAAAAAAAATATGTTATGTTTCCTTCAGCGAAGCAGGTTGTCATGTTCATGGCATTACATGACTATATAAATGCTGCAATAAATTTTTTATTAGAAACTGGTTATCTTACAAAACCACAATATCAACCAGAATTGATGAATTTGCAATTGTATTCATGTTGTTTTGAGGTTGTTCTAGATGTGTTTGAGCCTCCCTAGGGGAGTGATCATGTGTAGCTAGAACAGGTTCAGCCTGAATAGCATCACTTCCCTTCTCACCGGTTTCACCAGTTTGGGACCAATCTCCAACATTTGAACTAATTTGATTACTGGATCCAATCATCCAGATTTTTTTATGTATTTTGTACAGTAGATCCAGTCGATGATGACGATTACTACTTAGTCATTATCAATCATTTGGAATATGATAAGTTCTTTTCAAATCACATTAACTCATATGAGGAGCTATGCTTAGAAACTTCAAATGATCTAGATGATTTTGAAGTCAAAGATGCACCGCCAGAGTTCGAAGAATATTCGGTAACCTTGTTGTAGCAATCATGATATCTTGTGCGCCACACAATCTTTCACTAAGTGCATCAATGGAGAACTAAGCCTTGATTTTGTTGCAAAATCATAGTTAATGTTACATACCTTGACTAGATGTTGTCCAACCCATTAAAATACATAAAAAAATCTAAACAAAAACCTAAAAATAAAATACATAAAAAACCTAAACATAAATAAAATAAAATAATAAAATAAACTAAAAACCTAAACTAAAACCTAAAATTAAAAAAATAAACTAATAAAAAAACTAAAATAAAATAAGTAAAAAACCAAACTAAACTTGAAAATAAAATAAACATAAGAATAAAAAACCTAAATAAAATAAAAACTAAACGAAAAATAAAAAACAAATAAACCAAAAATAAAATAAATTAAAAACTAAATAAAAACCCTTATAATTAATTACATCCTTAGAAATACTCTTGAATAAAGCAGACAATTATTGTCTCCAATGATTGCAAAGATATGACTATCAATAAGTTGGCTATGTTTTGAAAATCAAGTGAGATAGATCAAAAGGAAAGACTTATTGTCGAAGCTAAAAAGAGGTGAGTAGGAGATGCTCATGATACTAGGAAACCTATTAATCATTCCAATCTATCCTATGGTAGGGCTTTATATGTTTAAAATTGAAAAGAATTATGTATTTGAGTTGAAATTTATTAGAAGATTAGGATTTTAAAATCTTATAATACAAGATTGTAGAAATGCCTAAGAGGTGAGGATTTATGCTTGTAACCTCGGATCCTAAATATAAAGAGCTTTAGTAAGGACCAAAGTTTGACATAAATCTAAGCGAAGATTGGGTATATGGTTTACCTCAACAAGAGAAGATAAATCACCCGACTGTTGGACTTATATTCGCCTGGAGTGAGATCCAGCTAACTCCTCCTATGCTTTAAAATCATGTAGGCAAGTCTTATGTTTTTGTAAGATAGTTATGCTGTTATCATTTTGAAAAATGCTAAAGTCCTTAAATGCACTCCTTAAAGGGACTAGAGCATGACTGGTATGAGTAATGATTTAGTCTAATACAAATCCTCTCAGTAATTAGAGCCTGAAAATGCACTGCTAGAGGAGGCGAAGTAGAAATCCTCCTAACATCCTCTCTGTTAGACCCAGAGAGAGGATGGAACTGGTTTGTCATAACCAACGGGGAAACCATCGTGGGAAACTCCTCAACTACAGACTGCATGGCTACCTCTATCTCCCTAGCAATGCAAGTGTGGTGCTTTATCATGCGGTTCTTGTTTCTTCTTTGGGTCCTGGTAGGGCGAGCAGAGTAAGAGCTAGACCCAACCTCAAAAGGGGGACACAATCGGATCGTGGGAACCTTCCCTAGAAGGTGCTAGTGAGTGGGTGCTAGCCCAACTAGGCGATGAGGAACAACCGGCACCGGTGTCGCCACTAACACCGCCAGTGGGAACCCACTTCCTTCCTCTTCAGTAAGGGAATCTTAGAATATGACGGCATGTCAACTCGAATGACCAGCTCTTGCCCGGCCACTATGCTCTTACTAACAGTCGTGAGGAGGTCCCCTCACATGTAATTCGGGGTCCTTCAAAACCTAGACCAAAGTGGATGAGGTGGGCATAGTCAAAGCGTGGGAGGTTGGCCTGATCCAGAAATAGATCCATCCCATGGGGCAAAGTGAACACATATCTCGGCACTTCCATTGAATCAAACTGTACTGAACTGAGACTGAAAAATTGGCTGGAGCTGACTTAAATTGCAATATCAAAAATAAACTTGAACCAGACTTTCTTACTTTGTTGATTTTGAATTCCAATTTAGAATTCGAACCCATACTCAACATCTTGAAAATGTTAAGCCGGGCTCAAATGGATAAGGCCTTTTTTGTCCATGAGGTGAGCCCATAAGCCTTAAGATGTTTTGAGTCATAAGCCTCAAAATCAACAAATTACGTGAAATAAGAAATATTATACACATTAAAATACAAATAAGTATCGTAACTTATTAACATATTAAAATACAATATAATGACATTCTAATATAACAGGAAGTAATAAATAATACAAAATATTAAGTAATATATTAATATCATGATATCAAATCTTGAAGTAAGAAGTATTATAATAATATCAAAGTAAAAAATTAATGGCATAGTAATTCAAAATAAGTTCAAATTATAAGTTTTTCTCTCCCACTCTAATTATCTAATAATATCAAAGTAAGAACATCATAAGTATGGATGGTGTAGCGATAGCCAACATTGTGCATAAGCAGAGAGGGCACGAGTGGAGATGAGTTTAGTAATACCTATTTTGAGATCGATATTTGTTAGGGCGTGTGTTATTTTGATAACTAAAAAATTATATTTGACTTTTTTTAAATTGAATCTAAATGCGCATGCCTCACAAAACCCACATCATCTAAGGCGTAAGCCTCACATAACACTATTGAGGCATAAGTTTCGTTGCGATTTTTTTAAAAAGTATTGTGGCGGTTTTAAGATGGATTTTTTATTACGCAATTTTAAATAAGGGTTTCATTTTCAACCATAATGTAGTGCCATTCTTCTTTTTCAAAACATCCTATAAAATTTGATTTGATAAATGAAGATAAATTTGGGATAGCACCTTTCGATATGTGTTAATTTTCTTTCATCATCCATGATGAGGGCATCTTGTTAAATCTGAATAACGCATTATCTAGATCCATTTGTGCCAAAATACTTGCATCTTAACCTACAAAAGTGATTCAAAATGTGGATATTGTACATTATTGTTGCTATTGTTAGATCAAAGTCTCTCTCTGATACAACTTATTATGAAATGAGAGTGCTGAACAACAAAAGACAAAAGAATAACATAGAGTTTTCATGGAAAACACAAGATTATGAAAATTATTAGCATATGAGGAGAATGCACTATATCAAAGAGGAGTTATAAGTGAAGAGTGTCGACACACATAATATTGAATCTAAGAAGAGGTTGTTCTCTTATACAAAGAGAGGTGATATTTATAGAGTTTTGCACGACCTCTTATAAGAAAAATATTTAGGAGAGGCAAGAGTACATTGATTGCAATCTAAGAGCTATAATATGATCAATCTAACGATATAAACCTTTAGTATGTGTGCTCATAATTTTGTACTTTGGTGTGTGGGACTTTCAAAATTCAGGTCATAATTTTAATAAATTAATTTTTTTTAATTAGGGTTTAGTGTTTAATTTTCTTGCAAACTTATTTGGAAGTTTATTTTTGTACTTTTGTTTGTAAAATAATGGCCATCGGATTTAATATTGTTCTCTAAATTAGGATTCTACATTAAATATTAGATTAAATTTTCTTAATGACTTTATTGTGTTAAATAATTAGAAGTTTTACATGATTAGAAGTGCTAAATTATTAGAACTAATAATACTATTTGATGCTAAAATATGTTTATTAAATTTACTAATGACTTTGAGATGTGGTTTCTTAAAAATTCACAAAATATTTTTTTTATGTATGTCAACAATTTTATTTATTGGTTCAGGCGTTAAACAATTGAACCTAAGCACACTTTGATTATTTTCATTATCATCATAATTTATTTTTTAATAAAGTAATATATATATATATTTCGTGCTATGTTGAAAATAATGAGCAAATTGCCATGGTTGTGTTATGACTCAACAGAAACTTCTGAGTTATAGCGTGTTATTTGCCATTGACAAGTTTGAGCATGATAATTCTATTTTATGACATAATCATAAAAAGCTTTTCGACATTTAAGACCACTTACAAAATAAATTATTCAATTCAAGCAGATATATTATTGTATCTCCGGACAGTAAAAAGCACTTCACCAGCAAGCTTAATTAAGCACTACGCAGCAGAAAATTGGCACTTCACCAGAAAATTTTCTCATAAATTGCTGATGCTGATCAGATTGTGGCTCAGCTCATCAACCCTTAGGACCTTTTCCATGGCAGAAGAGCTATAGCCTATCATTCTGACTCCTATTTTTCTTTTTAATGATACATAGCCACCGTTTCTTGTCTTAAATATATTATGTTTCCATTATGTCTCCCAACCATCTACTATCTAAATATCATTTGTCTTCACTGGTCTTAGAATGAAGGCACACTAAAAATAAAAAATTAACTTAGCTTTAAAAACTAAACTGCCTTGGTTCCACTAGTAAAGTGAAAGGATGATCATACTGAATATGAAGTTTTCCTAATGCCAGATGAGTAAAAAACTGTATTAGCACGGGGTTTCTTCTGAGTTAAACTCTATAAATATTCAACGATCATACCCAATAACCATAAACTGTTTGACCACTTTAAAACGCATGAATTTTAAGTACATTTAATAAAACAACCCCTTGAGTATTTGAATTGAATAAGAAAAAAATGTATTCTTTATGAGGGAGAAGGGATTGAAAATTTCAGTTTCTAGCATAAAAGCTTTTAAGAAATAGCTTTGAGGAATCACACTACATGAAGTAACTATTAAGTCTATATATAGATATCATCTAATTTTTTTGTGTTGATACTATTGATGTTACCAGACCAATTTCAATGAACTTTCAACAGCTCTTTTTTCATCATTCACTTCAGTTTATTCATGCACAAAGATTAAATGACTTTATTTTATTGGATTAAAAGAGAATATGACACTTAATATGATGCACTAGAGAAAATGCATTCTCGCAGCCGACCCATGTAGTGAGATAAAAGCTCGTTGTTGTTGTCGTCGTCGTCGTCATCGTTGTTGTACACAAGTTTATTCATACGCTGCAACGAGATACACATTCTATTAACCCGGTTACATGGATTCCATTCAGATAAACAGATCTCCCGTCTTCAAAGCAATGCTGGAGACCGAGATGGAAGAGAACAAGAGTGGCATGATCAAAATCCACGACGTCTCTTACGAAGCGCTTCGCTCCTTCGTCAGGTACCTGTACACTGCAGACGTCCTCCTCGACGAGCAGATGGCCTGCCATCTTCTGGTCCTCGCAGAGAAATACCAAGTCAAACACCTCAAGTCTTTCTGCGAGAAATTCATGACTTCCAAAGTAAACAATGAGAGCGCGGTTGCGAGCTATGCCTTCGCCCATCAACACCATGCCAAGCAATTGGCTGAAGCTGCGTTGTCTCTGATCATAGAGAACATATCCACATTGACTGAAAGGGATGAGTACAAGGAGCTGTTAGAGAAGGATCCCCGGCTTGTGGTGGAGATATATGAAGCGTATTTAAACAGGCAGGTGAATACTGCAGTGAAGTAAAAATCTGCTTATGGAAAAAGAAAGGATGATTTGGTCTTTTAGTTTTATTTAGTCTGTTCTGGGAATTGAAATCTTCTTAATGTCTAGAGTTGTTAACAGATGCACACTGTTCATATGTTCCAGCTTGAGCTTGCGCTGAGCTGCAGGCAGGTGATGATATATAGTTTGGGGATTTTCTTTTTTTCGGATTGTTATTATAATTGCATGATCTGCAGTTTCTTTTCTGGCAATCTGATTTGGATTGGATGGTCAGGATCGATTTTATGAAAATGAGAGTGTGCATTTCATGGAATTATGAAATTAATTCTTACAGTGGATGGGAAGGTAGTTAACTGAAGGATATACAATAACAATGGTGCAGAGTATTTTGGTTCTTTAAGTATATGCATTGAGAGACTTTCTTGAGCATGTGACAAAAGAAAGAGTAGTACTTAATGTTGAGAAAAGGGCAAATGCTAATTTTTTTTTTTTTTTTCGGTTTGTTTCTCAACTGAATTACTGTTACAATTTTATGAATATCAAGTTAAACAACAAAAAATCATTTTAGAAATGTGGTAATTAAATGTACAGTGGATTCATCTTTGACAATGAACTGTCATCAGTCAAAGTTAGTGTAGCTCTAGGGGTATAACGAAATAACAAGCTCGTTTGAAAAAAATTTTTTGCTCAAATGATTTGAAATTTCACCGGTTCGCTTGAATTGTTTGAAATTTATATCAAAAAAATGTAATAATCAAAAAAAAATCTATAAGAGGATTTAAATTTGGGTCAATTTTTTGCATAACAAAAGTTTTAACCATCAAGTCATATTTGTAATTGTAATATATATGTGTTTATATATATATATATTATAATATTTTATTTGAGCTAAATCGAGTTTAATAATGATCAACAAATAATTGTTTATCTGCTTTATAAATCAAGTTTAAATATTTTTTTCGTTAGCCATTAAACTACTTAACAAAGTCGAATAATGAGTTATTTTTGAATAATGAGTTTTTTTGATAGTCTTATGTAGTTCAATTGGGGCTCAAAATTGATTAAGCGTTAAAAAATAAATAATAAATAAAAAAAGTATCATGTGATTGAAATTATGTATATTTATATAAATTGTATATATATTTAAAAAAAATGTATTTATTTAGTGTTATTTTGTATGTATTTTTATTTTTTTATTTTGAAAAATTGTATTATTTTTAAATTTTTTAAAATAAATTATTATTATTTTGAACGATCATTAAATTATTGGGAAAATTTTTAAAATAGGCACTGTGTTAATCTTAATTATGTGTTTAGGTATAAAAAATAAAATAAAGAGTCGTTCGTTTGACGGACATGTCGAAGGCTGCCATGTCGGCGCCACTGGTGGAATAATTTTTTTTTTTTTACGTGATTTTATCAATCACGCGGAGGGAGGGAGAGAGAGAGAGAGAGAGAGAGAGAGAGAGAGAGAGAGAGCACGCTGAGAGGGAGAGAGATAGAGATTTTATTTTTTTAATTAATATAATTATTTAAAATATTTAAAATATATAATTTAAAAATAGTTTTATAAAATATTTAATAACTAAATATTTATATATTTAGTTATTTATTTATTTATTTATATATAATTAAATATAAAAAAAATATTTTTAATTATATATAAATTTAGAAATTTATTTTAATAATTAAATAATATAATTATTTAAAATATATAATTTTATTAATTTTTAATATATAATTTAAAATATTTAAAATATAAAATAATTTTTAATAAACAAAAGAAAGAAAGAAAGAAATTATATAAATATTTATAATATATATAATATAAATAATTATATATATATATATACATATTATATATACATATTATTATATATATATATAATATTTTATTTAATATTTAATATAAATATTTAAATATATAATATTAATATATTTTATATATATATATAATATATATATATATATATATATATATATATATATATATACATATATATATATATATATATATATATATATATATATATATATATACATATTTAAAATATATAATATAGTTATATAAAAATATATAATTTATTATATAATATATATATATATTTATTATATTATATATATATATATATATATATATAATTAAAATATTTTAAAAAAATTTTTTATTTAAATTATACATTTTAAATATTTTAAATTATTTATAGAACTTAAAAATATTTATATAATTTAAATATATATAAATAACTAAATAAATTTATAAATATATATATAATTACTTTATTTATAAAATTTATAAAATATTTATATAATTTATTGGCTTTTATATAATAAATAAATAAATATATAAATAACTAAATATTTTATAAATATATAAATAACTAAGTATTTATATAATTTAAATTTATTTAATTATTTATTTAACTAATTATATATTTTAAATAAATAAATATTTTTAAATCAATAAATAACTAATTAAATAAATAAATATATATATATAACTAATTATTTATTTATATATTTTAAATATTTTTAAACTATTTATATAACTTAAAAATATTTATATAATTTAAATATATAAATAACTAAATAAATTTATAAGTATATATATATATATATATATATATATAAAATTACTTTATTTATATATTTTAAATATTTTTAAATTATATATTAACAAAAAATTAATAAAATTATATATTTTAAATAATCATATTAATTAATAAAAAAATTATTAAATAAATTTCTAAATATATATATATAATTAAAATAATTTTAAATTATATATTTAATTATATATAAATAAATACATAAATAAATAACTAAATATATAAATATTTAGTTATTAAATATTTTATAAAAAATATTTTTAAATTATATATTTTAAATATTTTAAATAATTATATTAATTAAAAATAAAATAAAATCTCTATCTCTCTCTCCCTCTCAGCGTGCTCTCCCCCTCTCTCTCTCTCTCTCTCTCTCTCTCTCCCTCCGCGTGATTGATAAAATCACGTAAAAAAAAAAAATTTTTTTTTTTGTCTAAATACATAATTAAGATTAACAAAATATCTATTTTAAAAATTTTTCTTAAATTATTCTGTACCTTACTGTATGCACTCATTTATAATCATTTATTTCGATATATAAATAAATAGTTTCTTTTTAAAATTCTAAAATGCAGACGAAGATATATGAATACTAAACTTCTTTATTTATTTTCTTATTTGCCATTTTAAAATGTCCGCATATAATGAAAATATAATTACTTTTAAATAACTTATTCTTAATAATTATATATATTTTTTATATTTAAACATTGAATTCATCACAAAATGGATAGGTTAAATTTTTTTTTAATTTTTTATTAATATTTTTAACATAATTATTAAATAACGTCTCGATGAAAATAAATTTAACAATTACATTTTTAATCACCATTGATTAATATTAAATAATTATTCAGATATATTAAAATTTTAATTTTATTATTCAAGAGATAAAGGATATATATTTTAATTTTAAACAATTACATTTTTTTTTTGACCTGATGGAGCCTGTGGATCAGTAAAGCTATGATATAAAAGCAAATTCTTCGAAAACATTAAAATGAGTACCTATCATAATAAAACATAAAACTAAAACCTGTAATATCATAAATTTATCAATACTAAATAAAAAAAAAAAAACATCATACATAATTATAAATTAAAAAACCATTATATATTTCTTTTTGTTCATATAGATTTACATTTCCTTCAAATTTCAATAAATTAAATGTTTTACGCCTTCTTAATTTTCAAGATAACAGCTGAAAACAAAACCAAATCTTTACAAAAAAAAATATCAAAAGGATAAACTTGAAAAACGTCAGAGAAACCAAAAGAGCAGAAAACCTGTGCACAATAACCAAACCAATATGATGACCTATATTTCTCCAAATAAGGTTTGTTATCACTACAAATGAATAATAATAATAGGTGACATAACACATCAATGCCACAAATGCATAGCCTTGTAATTAAAAAGCAGGATAGATTAACACGCACTTTATGAGCTTTATTTCTACATTGAATTTGGAGGCTCATAAAAAAATGGACAGTTAGCACAACTCAATTCAGAATCAAAGATTTGTAAAATTCTTTTGAAATTGAATAAGGAAAGATCATCAAAGGTTGTCACAAACAGCATTTGTGAATTCTGTTGTGGATGATCTGCCGCCAAGATCAACGGTTCGGTGTTCCTCTGCAATCGTCTTCAGAATAGCATCATGAATACGATCGGCCTTGTCGTCGAGCTTCAGGTGCCGCAACATCGCCACAGAGCTCAGTAATAAAGCAGTAGGATTTGCAAGGTTCTGTGACTCAAAAACCAAGAGGAAAGTTAAGTAGAACTAACAAATGAGTTAGTAGATAATAGCATCTAATTGCTCTCAATGATGTTAAAAGTGCACAACTAGAAAATTCATGTGAATCCTCGTTTAAAATTAAGCAAGAAAAAATCCGCTTAGCTTCTTCGTAAAAAAATCACAGTGTAGTTTATACCTCATTTTTGCTATGTGAGGCTTATGATTCACATCAACTGAGGCACGCCTTAAGACCGCCTTACATCAATTTTTGTGAGACATGTGCTCATAGATTTATGCTTTTTTTTTTCTTTATCTAAATAATACACAAGTCCTGACACATGCAATTAATCATGGAATAGACATTACCCAAGTGCCCCTTCTCTCATGCTTTCTCCGCCTCACGCATCACTGGCAACCACAACCACCATCATTAGTTGTGATATTCTTACTTTGATATTATAGAAGTAGGAGAGAAAAACTTAATATATTAAATTTATTTTGAATTGTAATATGATTAATTCTTATTTTAATATCTTATATTACTTCAATATCTGTATAATACTTCTTACTTCATGATGTGATATCAAAATATTACTATGTTACTTGATACTTTGCACAAATATTAGGAATGTTAGTGTATTCTATTTTACGATGACAATATGTTAAGGTATATTAATATACTACTTGTTTTATACTTTCATGTGCATACAACTTTTTACTTCACAAAATTTGTTGATTTTGAGACTCACGCCTCAAAATGCCTTGAGGTTTATGCTTTGCCTCACAGATGAAAAACATCTCAACTCGATTTACTTTTAAACTTTGATGTGAAAAAAAAAAAGTTAAAAACTGTTAAAACAAACAAAATTGACCCATGAAACATAAAGTTGATGAACCAACCTTTCCAGCAATGTCAGGAGCAGAACCATGAACAGCTTCAGCTAGAGCTATGCCTCCTTCGCCAATGTTGCAGCTGCATATTATGTGAATTTGAGATATGGATGAGCTGATTGATAATCATGAATCTGGAGAGGCGAAGTTTATAATTATCATTACCTGGGAGTTAAACCAAGGCCTCCAATCAGGCCAGCACAAAGGTCACTAATTATATCTCCATAGAGATTAGGCATCACTAGCACATCAAAGAGTGCAGGATTTTTCACTAGCTGTTGGTAGAAAATTTTCGTTTAGATCCATTAAAAAAGATTATAAGTGATTTCACATATCTAAACAGTGGATGGAAATTGGTGAGGGAAAGTCTAACTCAGGATATCAATTAACTATACATACCATCATGCAACAATTGTCAATGATGACTTCCTCGTAAGTTATGTCTGGGTACTTCTCAGCAACCTCACGACAACACTGCCAAAGAATTTTATTTAATTTTTTTTCAAACAATATGTTCTTTAAGAAGAAATGCCCTGCAAAAGAAAAATGCATTTGAAGTTCAATGTACCTTAAGAAAAAGGCCATCTGTCTTTCTCATGATGTTGGCTTTATGTATAGCAGAAACTCTCTTTCTTCCATTTGTTTGAGCATAATGAAAGGCATATTCTGCTACCCTCAGACTAGCTTGGCGGGTGATAATTTTCAGACTTTCCACAACTCCCCTAACCACCTAGACAAAGCATATAAATTACACTATAATAACTATATTATCAAAAAATAACATTCTGTAAAAGAGGACTGATGGACAACAATTTGAAGTCAGAGTACCTGGTGCTCAAGCCCACTGTATTCTCCTTCAGTGTTCTCACGGATGGTAACGAGATTAACATCATCATATCGAGTTTTATAGCCAGGAAGGCTGAAGCAAGGTCTTACATTGGCATATAAGCCAAGTTCTTTCCTTAATGTAAGGTTCAATGACCTGTGACCCTTCCCAATAGGGGTAGCCATGGGCCCCTTCAAACCCACGCCATTTCTTCTTACAGATTCCAGGCTCTCCCAGGTTAAGAAACTTTCGGTTCTAGGATCAACTGAATCCCCAACATAATGTTCTTCCCAATCGATGGGTACTTCTGCAGCATTAAACACCTACAAAGACAAATTGTTTTGTTAACAAATACATGAAGCCTCAAAGAGATCTTGTAGCGGCTGTTACGTCCTAGGTTCTCAAGAATTTTCTATCCACATCTCCTTATCATATGTATGCCCATGCTTTATAGGCAAGCAAAATTTGAAATACAACATAGTTCTGAAAGAAAACATACATGCCATGATTAAAGAATAGAAAATCTAACGTACGCAGAAGACAACCTACAATTAGCCGATAGTTTTATCACAGTAAACAAAAAATAAAAAAATAAATAAAATTAATAGAACCAAGGACTTGGATGAATCATCCAGCACAACTGAAGTAATAGATCCATAATACAAGTAACAGTAATCAAGTATAGAAAAATAATTAGAATAATTAATCATCAACTTATCCCAACTATTTATCTCTCATTGTAGTTGAGTGCTACATAAAACATTAAATCAAATTTGTGCAAGTCTGAAATATATTATCTTTGATTTACTTTCTCAAGGTTTGGTTGCTCATATTTTAAATTCATATAATCCTAAATGCATTGCAAAATAAACTAAGGAGCTGTTTGGTTGGCTGAAAAAAGAATGCAAAGGAATGCAGTGTAAAGAAAACAATGAATTATGAATACTTTACAATTGTTTGGTGGTATGTAAAGTAAATACAAAAAAATAATATTTTCTATTTGGTTGGGTATATGTAAAGTAAAGTAAATACTTATATTCTGAATACTGTCGTATGCAAAGTAATTACAAGATTTTTTTTTCATTAATTGAATTATTAAATTAATAAATTAAATATATATTAAAATATAAATAAATTATAAATATAAATATACTAATTGGTTAAAAAAGGATTATGATATATTTATTTTAAAATTAAAAGCTTCTTCATAATTTATATATTAGATGCATGTTAGAATAGAAATAAATTCAATCTACTAGCTCAATATGTAATCTTGAGTGGAGTTCAAAGTCAAGCTACTTAAACTAATCAAGTTAAGATTTTTATATGACTTACCGTATAAATGTTTATTTAAAGCTCAATTGTAATGAACATGAATCACAAGTGTGCACCACACAGGTTTCCAAATCCCATATGACCATTTCTCAATCTCCAAAAAAAAAAAAAATAAATAAATAAATCCATATGACATAGCAAATAAAGAAAATAATATGTAATGTTAAAGCTCCTTATAGTGAAACCTAATGCGTGGCCAAGTGATCGACATTTTACCAAATGCCTTATTTCTAGATTCATAAAACTTATCTTTTAGTTTGTAATCTATAAAAAACTTGTTTGTCTAATGATTTAACATCTACAAATCTAGGAGCCCATGTAGCAAAACAATATTAGAAGTAAATAAAAAATTTCCCAGAGGTGCTGATTAGGCTCCATTAAGATTTAGGAAAATCAGAAGAAAATAAGAAAATTTAAAGAAAATCTTAAGGAAGATTTTGCACAACCATTTCTCAAATTTGTATGTTTTCATCAAGGTACAAATCAAAAATCAACAAACAATTTGAGAAAAAAAAGGAGAAAAAAATCTTGAAGTAAGATGAAATTGAAAAAGAAAAATACTCCGTGAAAATCATATAAAATACCATTAGTAGAAATTTGCAGAGAAGTTAATTTCAGTTTCAGGGAAGGAGATGGAACGCTGTTGACCTAAGATAAAAAAATCCACTCAATCGATCGACTTGGAATCACAGAAGAATTGTCAAAGCCATGAAGAATCGCGGATGTACTTCTCGCTGAGGCGTAAGCTCCCTCGCCTGACTATTGCTCGATCCCCGTTGGTCGTGACTCTTGCTCGAGCCTCCCTTGCTAAAATCACACCGCGGTTGTGACTCACGCCGCAATCAGACTCTCGCAATGCACTCTAATTATGATGGAGCCCGATTCAGTGCACCAATGTTTCTGCCTAGCTCTCGGCGGTGCAACTATTGCGTGAGAAGCACTCTTGATCTCAGCAATTGAGCACTCTCGCAGTCCTGGCAGCAGCTGTTATCGCGGGATACGAAGGTTCACGCGTGCATTGTCTCGTGATTTCTAATTTCGCTGAACTTGAGGGTATTTCAATTACATGGAGATTAGCATATACAACGAATTTCAAATACACAGTATTTACTTTGCAACACACCAAACACCAAATAATATAAATTACACGCATTTCATTTACATTACACTCCTTTTACTTCCGGCCAAACAACCCCTAAATTTATTTGAAATACTTTTGGGTGTTTATTGCTAAATAATCTATAAGAATATTACCTTTTTTTTGTTTAGATTGCTATAAAGTGAATCAAAAATTTAAATTCTTGACCTGTTTGAGAATGAAGTGGGGTGAACCAGGTGGAAGCATTTTGGCAGAGGCGAGGTTGTGGCCGAGGCAGGATCACATAGTGAAGGTCACAACATTGCAAGCCAAGGGCATGAAGTTGGGCAAAGTAAGTGGAGGCATTACAGGTGAAGGAATGGTTCACCCGTGGTTACGGATCACACATGCCAAGGTGCATTGGGGTTTGAGCTAAGAGCAAAGCTCATAATGCACAACATTGAAATGGTTTATTAGGTGAGTTTCAAGTTCTTCAAAATAATGCAGACTTTACTTTACTCCAAGCAAAACACTCAAAAATTTTAACACCTTGTATTTCAAATGTAGTCCACTTAAAACACTCCCAACCAAAAAATAATTTCCTCATCTTTTCATTTTAATCATATCCACTCTCCTTATTAGTAAATCTTATGCCCTTTGTCATACATTCCCTAACTGCCAAAGCATATTTACCACCAACTTATCTTCACATCTTACTTTGATATTTCATTCAGAGGTTGTTTGATTGAAGGGGTTAGGAGTACTGCATTCCAAATACAAAAGTTTTGAAAATTCAGGTGTTCGGTTGACTGACAAGTAAATCCGAAATAATTAAAGAAAAAAAAAATTAAAACTCATATTTAGTTCATTTTATATGTATTCCAAAATTACCCAAATTGAATGATTTCAGAATACACCACAATCTACCCCCATAAAGCTTCTATCATACCTCTTCTTCTTCATCACATGTTATAGATCATATCGATCCTTAAGCGAGATTGCCTCCAAATCTCTTGACCTTCACACGTTGATCCCATTGTTGCCTCCCATTAGTAAACCCCTATCACAATTTGCTCTTCTTCTTCACAACACTCCAATATTGTTGAAGCCTGCCTGTTGTGAACTTCCATCATCATTCTTTCACACACTTTGATCTTGTCAATGGATGCCTCAAGCGAGCTCCTATCATAATTTCTTCACATACCATTGATCTTGTCAATGCCTGCCCCAAGAGGGTTCCATCATGATACCTTTGCATGTTTTTGATCTCATCAAAGTCCACCCTGACTGAGCTCCATGATTTTTTTGACCTAGGCTATTATTATTATTTTTTCATTCTCCTATTTATTAGTGATAGCCAAACATAAAAAATAACCTCATGAATTTCAAATGCATTGCATTTAATTTATACTGCATGTAAAATACTCATTAAATCTAAATACTTGCAACCAAAAAACCCTTAATAGAATAATTTCTCAATAGATCCTTTAAAAATTTATCGCCATCCATCTTTACATCCTAGTTTTTGCCACACTCAGGCTATACTCTGTCACTATCCATCTTTATATTCTCATTTCAACCACACTCAAGCTACATAATAAATTTTTTGGTGCCTAATACTCAAATGCATATATTATAGTTAAATGTTGTTAAAGGAGAGTATCCATCTTTACATTTTCATTTCAACCACACTTAAGCTACCTAATAATAAATTTTTGGTGCCTAATACTCAAATGCATATATTATAGTTAAATGTTGTTAAAGGGAAAATAATAGCACCTCATATAATATCATGCGGGCACCAAAACTAAGGTCTACGTGAGTGCTTAGTGTTAGGAAATGAGGAGACTACCTCTCTTTGGTTAGAGAGATAAGTGTTAATACTTTAAATATAGAAAATAACATTGACATGGGAGGATATGGAAAGAGCATTGATAGTTGAAGTATAAATTGATAATAGAAAAACCAATTAGATCAAATATATTTGCAAAAGCTTAAAGGTCTAGAGTAGCGAATCTTTTGAAAAGGAAGATGAATCCTAAGAGGCATAAAAAAAAAAAAAAATGAATCCAGTAATGGAGAAAAGACCAAATGATGATGAAAATGGAATAGATACCAATGAAAATTAAATCAACTGTATGATGCAAATCTCAAAGTTTATAACCACCAAAAATATAAGTATGCATAATAACTAAATTAAAAGATGACTTCTACTTTTAGCGATTTTTTAGCAAACGTTTTAGGTATCATGTTTCTTGCCTTTAAGTCCCTATTTTTGGGAATGTTTTTTCTTTTTTGAAGGCCTGTAGTTGGGTCACAATTTGTGCTTGAATTCTTTGTTCTATGGAGGTCTTTGGGAACTTGCAATTAAGTCTCAAGTTTTAAATACAACAAGCTCTTGTTTTATTAACTTCGGTGGTGAACTAGGTTTGTATAGTGTCTTGCACCTCCGTGTAAATAAATTCAACAAAATGGGCTTCAATGTTCGAGTCTAAGATGGCTTATTTTTAGTGTTGCATTTCAAAAATGAAAATTGTGCTTTTTGTGATTTGTGGGATTTCTACTAGTGAACTCTAATTTTTTGTATTTTTTTATTGTCGGAAAATCAAAAGGCACTTTGTGATTCTAAAGAGGGGGTATGAGGTATGTAAGAAATACCCCAATAATTTTTTTTGAATAAAATTTTGTGGATGTACTATTTCTTCTAGTTTACTCCCTGATCCAGTGGAAGACTAATGACTTTTGGGAGGGGTTATCTCCTTGCAGATGTAAAATGCTTAAGTTGATACCTTGTTTTCTTTCGCTTGATTTCTTTTCTAACTATTGTTTATTCAAGTTGGATACAATATGGTTCTCTATATGTGCATGGTTTTTCGTTAACTGTCTCATTCATTCCAAATTTTTAAACATTGTTTCTGGCAGAAACTATTGAATGATGATCTCTATTAAGTTTTTCCATGCCTTTTGATTTCAACTAATTAATAATTATCCAAATTACGAGTCAGTTATCTATAAACTTGTGTATTTACATGCCATTGTGCATCTCATTGTAAATTTGGATTAACAAACTCTTGACACTAAAAAATACTATATCACTCAATGTTGTTCATGCTATAAATTTAAGCATTTCAGTTGTTTAGCTTATTTAAACTCGTGTTTTGGATAGATTGTTTAAGGTTATCTGTTTAGAAAGATCTTCAAACAAAGAATGCTATTATTTACCCAATATAATTTAATGCCATGGATATCATTTTATACTTCTCAAAATTCTATATCATAATCTAAATAGATTTATTAAATGAAATAATTTATCTTTCTTTTTAAGCGCCTTAAGTCGCTTAGGCAAGTCCCGAGATTGATATTTAACACATTAGGCACTGTGTAAGTATATCATTTTGAGAGCTCCTAGCACTTCAAAAACACTAGCATAGTCAGTATAATTGCAATTATCAAAAAAATTATCTTTAAATTCCATTGATATTATCTTGTCGCTAAAATTAACAAAAGCAATTTCACATCTACTAAATTTGAATATTATATACTCAATCCTTATTCAACTAATTATAAGCATCTTTTCTTCTAAAACTATCCTCCATCATTTCAACTATAACATATTTCAAAAGAAATATCTTAACCACTATCATAAATTAAAAAGAGGCACGGCACTACAGTAATTCAAACAGCAATATTTGTAGTTTATGTATTAAATTTTCTCAAATGTAAGAAAAAAAACTAAATGTCTCATTTTAAAGTTTGTAAACATCTATAAATTCAATACAAAATATATGAATGTAATTAATCTTGATGTAGTACTACTATGATTGAAGCTTTTGGATTATTTCATAACTACCTCTAATGCTAGTCACCATTAAGTCGGGCATATCTAACAAACATTAACTTACCATTAAAAAATGCATTTTTTTCTTAATTCTTACTAAATTAAATATTATGCTATTTTATGATATACTTTCTCAAGATCAATAATCAACTTATGAAGATTTCTTTATTCTTATTTATATTCCTCCATTACTTATCGTAGTACAAAGTTCTTCTATAGTAAATCTTCCTAGCATAAAACCAAGCAAACTCTCCAATATGTACATGATATCTCTACTACTTTAAAATTTCATTAAAATTTTTTAATAAAACTATTTCAACATCAATCATATTATCCAAATCTCAAAAAATACCTTGTATCACAACAACATCCTTATGCATCCTTTTTATAGCAAATTTAACTCTCTTTTTTTCCATTAGCATATATATATATAATCTTTCCTTTGTACTGGCCTACTATACAAATTATCAAGAACTAGAATTTTGGTATGTTGCAAGTTAAAATATTCATGGCACTAAGGAGAAATTTTTATCATCTTACTATTGTAGAAATTCTTATAAACATAAGATAAGTTGAAAGCAACATACAGAAGGCATGGCATTTTCTATGAAAAGATTTGAGAAGAAAAAAAATCACAAAGCCTAACTTAGTTGAAATAGTTCATGCAAGTGCGAGTCAAAAAGTTATAAATGGCACCCTTCCTAGTAATTAGAGAAGATCTTAACACAATGTAATAGATATAATCCATTAAATATATCGCCTATGGTGGTAGCATGAGGATATTTAAGGTAACTAAATTATCTTTAGATGATGATAGGTAGTTAGCTTAGCATTCTCTTAATAATAAGGGGGACCAAGCGACCACTAACAGGTGTGTTAGACGTCAGTGGCTAATGGATGACATATATTAGTCCTTGATAGCATTAGATGATGATCAATGGGAAATGCTAGAAGTTGGATGACAACCAAAAATTGACTTGGCCATTCTCTTGATAGGGAGGGAGATTGGGTGACATATAAAATGAGTGTTGAATACTAGTGGTAGTGATTATCAACTGTCAAACACAAGTTAGTGATGGGCATCAAAAGATGATCAATAGAGAATTTCAAATATTAGGTGGCGGTCAGGAGTCCGTCTTGCCATTCACTTAATAAGAGGAGATATGAAACTGATTGGTAAGACTATATTGTTGGCTGATGGATGTCAGATATTGATCATTGGTGAGCGCCAAACTATAATTGATGAGAAAGATCAAAATTTGGGCAACATTATTTGAAAAATAGTATCGAGTGAAGATGAGTATCTGTGTTGAGGTGATTGAGTCCTCATGGAAATGAAAATAGCAAACGAATTGAATTGTATTTTTCACCAATTTGTTTGGTTGAGGAGAAATCAAATGGAAAAATAAGTTTTTCCTTCTTATTTTATTTGAAGGAATAGCCAATAAATTAAAAATAATGAGTGCAACCTAAAGTTACTCATACTTTAATTTTCTTCATGTTTTCAGTGGGTTTAAACAAAGAATTATAAAGAGAAATATACATATGTTCTAATGCCAGTAAAATCAACTTCCTACGAATTACACCCAAATAAAAAAATCCGATATAATAATGACGTAACTAATATTGTCCCTCCGCTAAATTCCTCCAAACAAAACACAGACTTAAGGATTCGAATGGTAAGCTGGACTTGTAGCCTCCACATTAGTACTCACCTAGTTGCAAAGAGAAGTGTCTTTCAGCAAAGGAAATCCTAGTTTCTCAAAACCCTAGAATCACAGGGTGATCCCATCTCAATTCCAATTGATTATTTTAGTGGAATCCATGAAATCGAGGAATAGAAATTCACCTGCTTGACGGATTCAGCTATCTCAGGACCGATACCGTCGCCGGGAAAGAGGGTGGCGCAAATGCGATTTGTTTGTGACGCGGATGAAGCCGCGGTGGAGAAGGAAGGGGATTGAAGGGGTTTCACGATCGCCCTGCTAGAAAGGATCCCGATCGATCTCCCGAGTTGCCGGAGGGAAGCCATCGCCAATCGAGGGACCAGAGAACTCAGCAGGAGAAAAAAAGAAGAAGAAAGCCAGAGCACGGGGACTAGAAAAAAAAAAAAAGTTAAAAATAATCGATCATTTAACTAGCACTTAAATCTTTATTATTACATCAAAGATATCACCCTTATTATTTTTTCTAAATAAAATACACTTTTTTATGCCTAAAAAAATATTATTTTTATAAAAATTAAAATTTAGATGTGAAATATATAAATACATAAGAATTACGTGATATATATATAAATTCCCCAACAATCAAATACTTGAAGAATAATTTTAAGATCTATCACCATAGGTTTAGGATTCACTTTTTATTTTTAAGATTGAAAATGAGGAATATTAGAGAATTGTTATCTTTGTGTCGATGTTTTAGCTCTAATATGGATCAAAATGTGCTTCCCGCATTTTTTTATAAAAAATGTATGATGAATTTTATTATCAGGGAAAAAACTTTTCTTTATATAAACTATTTAATCATGGCATGTAGGGTAATAAGTTCTTTTTTGAAGAAAAAAAATCCAAATGAAAGTGATAATAAATTTCTCTTTATTTTGCAGTGCTTAATGAAGACTTAAGCATAGTTTTGAGAATATAAATTTGATCGCTTAGAAAAAATACTTATGAGAAAACTCTGTGTCATCTTTATTGAGATATGTATAAATATATTTTTTATAAGATATATTGATATATATTCAACCAGATTTCTCTAAAATTATGTTAGGATTTATTTAGATTTAGGTTCTACTTCCTATGAATGCAAGCTTTCATAATTAATTATCCCTCTTACCACAGTAAAAGAGAACTCTTGATTAAGGTTGGGAACAAATATATTTCTCTGATATGAACCGATGTCTAGTATTGTGTGTGGTATGGCATAGATGACTATCCAAGGGATAAAAAATAGTCTCGATCAAGATCCCATGGTTCAATCATCCTGAGACTATATTATTCTAGTCTACCAACATCAATGGGCTAGCCATAATGTCCATGGAGTTTGATTACCATCCATGGGTTACCTCATCTCAATTATCTCGTGTAGACCAAAGGTTTAGTGTAGATGTGTTTGCATGATGAACTTATGTGTTGGACTTACATCTCTTGGAATGCCATTAGAGTGTTATGCTTGCGTTGCAAGTATGAGTCAGAGTTACATCGATTAGAAAGTCATTAACATTCACATGGCAAACACATGAGTTGGACTTATATCCATTAGAATGCCAAATTTAGGATTGCTTTGCATAGTAAATAGATATATTGGACTTATATCCCTTTGAATGCCAGGTTTATATAAGTGTTCACATGATGAATGAATTATAAATTGTTCGCATGACGAACGGATAGAAGAGTGGGCTTGCATCCCTTTGGAATGAGAGTTTTATATAGGCGTTCACATGTTGAACAAATTATATGGTATTTGCATGGCGAACGAATAGAAAATTGGGCTTACATTTCTTTGGAATGCTAGGTTTATATAAGCGTTCACACTGTGAACAGATTATATGTTGGTCGCATGGTAACAAATAGAAGGCTAAGCTTACATCTCTTTCGAATGCTAGAATTATAGGAGCATTTACATGGTGAATGATTATATGGTTTGGGGTTGTTTGCATGGCAATCATATAGATGACTAGGCTTACATCCCTTTGGAATGCCAACAATCGTGTTCGCATGACGAACAGATAGATTGGACTTATATTTATTATTAAAAAATTGTTAAACTAAACTTACATCTCTTTAGAATGTCAGGTTTATATAGGCATTCACATGGTGAATGAATTATAAGTTGTTCGAATGATGAACAGATAAGAGACTTTAGTGGATGGTGCCTCTGCTAGAAGTATGACACCTAGGCACTATGAAGGGGGAGTGCCATAGCATTGTAGATTATGGCTCTTGAGCATTGATAGGATGGAGCTTCGACCCTATGAAGTCAGTGCCATTATGCTATAGGTGCCATAAAGAATGTTTGAAAGTAGTTAGCAGATTGATCAGCACCTCGATATTGACTATGTAGTGCCTCGGAGCTAGTCAAAAGTTTGTTCAAATGAGCTGACAAGTTGACAGACGCATTTATCAAATGGGATAAACTTTTTTGACCAGTGTCGTGGCTCTGTGTCATAGCGCTTTGACGTGCTTTTCAATCCCGATTGATTATAAAATTAATGGTAATCATGCTCCTTTTGATTAACATAATAACCGCTTTGACAACCTGACTAGCGCCTAAGCGCTGTATGTGAGCGTTGTAGCACTAGATCCTTATTTTAGGACCCGAGAGGATAACACCTCGACGTTGCTATTGTAGCACTGTGATGCAAATTCTTTTTTTTTCAGCACCTGAGAGGATAACACCTCGGCATTGCTTGCACAGCGCTACGATGCTTGGCCTGGTTTATAAATAATCCCCTTGGGCTGCAGATTTTTTATTATGTTGTTTCCTTGCTATATGAATTCTTAGAGTTTTTTTCTTCAGCTTTTCTCACACTAGAAAGATAATCATGCTATTTAAGAGACTCGCTAGCAAGAGGAGGGTGACTTCAAGAGATGCTAATAGATTTGTTAGCATAAAATCAAAAGAGAGGTATCAACATGCCCTCATCCACAAGCACCTAATTGAAAGGAGTTTTCACAATCCGGGTGGGAGCGTGGAGAGGATTATCATTGAAGAGAGATTGGAGAAGCTGACCTACGAAAGCAGCTCCCGCGTCGTTCCTGTAATGCGGAGTTCTTTGCAAATACGATGAAGCATCAAGACAACAGAGTTATTGTTTGGGGAAACTGATAAGTTTTGATAATACTATCATTAATGCATATTACAATTGATATAATATAGTATACGATCAATATCTTTTCTATTATAATAATCATCATAATTTTGATAAAGTTCTTAGTTTTCTCACTAATAAAAATGCCAATATTCAGTGAAAATGACTGGAGAAAAGGGTTATCAACTTTCTTATCGCCGCCTAATGGCTGAGTCTATAGCTTGACACAATTTTTATTTTTGCCAAGCTGATGCTTATTGGTAATATTAGTGAGGTTACTAAGGATAGGGCCATTTTGAATTTTGTTATTCAAAAGTGCTTTACAATTGATATAAGAAGGATTATTTATAGTTTCAATTGTAATATGCTTAGGGATAGTACTACTGTAGGATACGAGAATGTAGTGCCTAAGTGCTGATGTTGAGAATGTAGCACCTAAGTGCTACAAGCTTGGTAAAACCCAAGAGTTTAGTGCTGCGACACTCTTCAAGATAAAAATTCTTATCATACTATCTGAGAGCCTAGTGCTACGATGCTCAATATGCGGCGTTGCAATGCTTAAGTTAGAAATTCTTTCTCATTTTATCCGATGGATCAACATTGTGGTGCTCTTAAGATAGCTATTTCTTGTCATCTTACCCAGGGATCTGTTGCGGCTCTCGACATTTAGCGTTGCGGCTCTAGGCAGACAAGGCTTGGACTTAGAATTTATCGAAGTCAGTAATTCAAGTGTTTAAAAAATTGTGAAATTAATCCAACACTATGGTGCTTAAGGTATAGTGCTGCAACGCTATGATAAGACTTCCCCACACCGAGAGCTCAACGTTAGACCCATAACATAAGCATTGTCTCATTAATGCCTAAAATTTAACTAATTTTTGAGAATTTAAATTTTTGACAGCATAACGTCTTAGCAGTGCTAGATTACACAAATTTTTAGTGTATTAGCACCTTCTCCTTTGTTCCAGGTCCAAGATAAATAGAGAGAGTATTTTATTTCACACCAATGTTGACTTTTCACATATGCCAAGAAGTAAAAGGGATATATAAAATGAAGTCGACCAACAACATCAAGCTCAAACATATCCCAATTAAGATTGAAATTGCCTAAATGATGCTCGCTTACAGAGTAAATTACATCAACAAATTCAAAATGTGAAAATGACCTTTATGTGAGGTCGATGACGATGATTTAAAATGTGGGACAATAATATTTGTAAACGAAAAAAAATTCCTTATGCTATTATTCAATAAATTAAGCCAACAAAACAAAATTAAATCAGTTAACTGTTATACATATTACGGTTATCATTTTTTCTGTAATTAAAATGTTTTTTATTTTATAAAAAAATTGATAATAATTATGTTTTGACTTACTAAGATCTATAATTAATACGATATATGTAAATATTATTAGAAAAAGTTAAATCATAATTTTAAAAAAGTGTTTTCTATATGTATTAATATTGCCATTACAAAATATGAGATTAAAATAAAAGTAATTTTCATTTCATTTGCCTTAAATCAATTTGCATCTTTACAAACATCCTTCATCATTCAATTAATCAGACACATGGCTGCTTGTCCTTCCCGTTAAGTACCTCAAGAGAAAGAGAAAAAAAAAAAAAAAAACCTAAATTATCTCATTTCTCATCAAGGGAAGAGACCTTCACGAATAGGGGTGTGCATTTGATTAATTTGGATGAATTGGATGATAATTTTTTAAAATCGATTACTTTTGGATTCCTAAAAATATTGAACCAAATCGACCAAATAAAACGCAAAATCAAATAATCCGAATAATAATTTGGTTCGGTTATTTTAGTTTGGTTTTGGATAAACCGAAGTTGGCTACATTTACAAATTATTTGCATAATTTTTTATTATATAATGAATAAGCTATAAACAAAATAATATAAATATAATCAAAATATAATTAACTACTTGCACTAAAAAATATTTAAAACTAATTTTTCTACGAGCGATATTTTGAACTTAAAGTTGATGAAACCATATTATTATCGTAGAAATATTTTGAAAAATTAGATAATGATCATCCAAAAAATCATCTACTAAATATTCAAAAATAAATAAAATTAAGTATATAATAGATAAACCTATTATACATAAATTAATAATATCATATTACTTATAATTACTTTAATTTATTTGATTACATCCAAAATTTTATTTACTAAATCGATCTAAAAACCAAAAATTAAAATGTTCATTAATTAAAATTAAAATCTAAATTACTAAGTTTAAAATTAAATCAAATTATTCAAAAATTTTAATTCGATTTAATTTTTTTAATTAAAACTAAATAATGCACACCCCTATTCACGATCCTGTACTCTTTCTATTCCCTCACCCGAAAATCCCTTCTCGTCGTCTTCAACAGTCTCACGTATCCTTTCCTCCGCTCCTTATCTCGCGACCTTCTACACATCCCGCCAACATCAACCCACCTCTCTGAACGCTCACACCATCTCCTTCTTTTCTCGACACACTACACAGTCTATTTTACTTCATCTCCGATCTCACCACACCAGCGACCTTTCCCCACTTACAGGTATACTTCATTTTCTCCTATATCCCACTTCGTCCTATCCACCTTCGCCACGAACAACCGTAAAGCGAGCTCCAATATCCTTCATTGCTTGTTTTCCAACCTCATCCTCTCTCGTTCTTACCCAAACAACCAACAAGCCTCCTTCCCAGTTAGTCCGATACACGAGATTCCACTTCTCTCTCTTCAACTTCCCCACACCAACTCTCATACGCCGCAAGTCTCTCTTCCACCACTTCAATCCCCTACCCAGTCTCCAAATTACTAACACAAACCACGCTGCCATGAGCTCCCATTTGCTCATCTAAATTACAAACCTTCAGAGCAAATTTCCCCTACGTTACACTATAAGTCGATTGTTCCATTTCCTCACACATTTTCATTCGTAAGAGCTTCACCAACGACTATTCTCCAACCTGACTTCGCATCATTCATGCAATACAACAGCCTACCAGCCCATCAAAACCTCACACTTCATCAATCTTTTGCCGTCTCTCACGACAAATGCCGCATAACAAGCTCTCAGATCTTTCATTCCCAAACCCTCTCTTATAACCTTCATCCATCTTACATTTTCCCATACAAGAGCTTCACGGCCACTACTCTACCTCTACTTTACTCATACAACCTATCTTTCCCTCTCCACAAAATAGAGAAATAAAAAAAAAATGTTATTGTTATAGATTTGAGTTATTGCACAAATTAATCGTTGTTATCATCGATCTTTATAAAGGTATATGTTGACCTCACTTTTAGAGAGAGGATTAATCTTTCTCATCTCAGATCTAGGAACCTTCTAGACATTGAGATTTTCTTAGTGCTATGACACCTCTAGTGATTAAAAGAATACTAAACTTAAGCTTAGAGACTTAGACGGCATAACCCTAAGCTTAGACTCCACCTTAGGACAAATAGGTTTCACCTATTGTATGACCGAAACCAAAAAAAAAAAAAAAAAACCCACACCTATTCACGCATCTAAACTTAAGCTCATGTAGATGGAGCTAAGCCAACCTCAAACATATTCAATTAATCTTAATTGAATTTAGTTTTCTGATCCAAGCTCCAAACTAAATTAACTTGGACCCTAACCAAGTTAACTCCACCATGATCCTATGGCTCAATTTAAACTCATTCAAGCAAACTAAGTCCAATTTGATTTTCTCAATCACTTCAATTATTTATTGGATCATTTCAAGCCACTCCAATGCTTGCAATCAATCCAATTAACCAAAGGAAGGTGACCAACCTAAGCTAACTCATTTGACCAATTGAAATCAAAGCTACCAATCGACTTCAAATTTATCATTGAGCCCATCCCAACCATCCATAACCTCAATTGGTCCAAGTTGGCTTGACTAAGTCACTTAACCCAAAGTGACCTAAAAGGGGGTAATTGAACCAAACTCCAATTAAACTCCCATTGGATCAAATCAAGTCACCAATCACTCCATTGATGATTATAAGTTATTATTGAACACTTCACTACAATCAATTGAACCTAAATAAAGCCACTTGGATTCTTTGACCCAATTTGACCATTTAGGTTCAAATTGAACCAAATCAAATTCTAGACCAAATTGGTTGAAACCAATGATTCTAACCAATCACCAATTCAATATTAAATATAATTCAACCTTCACTTGAACCCAATTTGGTCAACCCAATCCATTTAGTCCGCTTAGCCTAATTTGACCTAAAGAGTCAAATTGAACCAAATCACCTCATAGTATAAATTAATTTAAATCAACTCCACCAATTAATTACAAATGACCAATTGAACATAAACATAACCCATACTTAAGCCAATTTGGCTAATTTGGTCAATATGACCCATTTAACCTAAATTGAACCATATGAACCAAATCTAAATCTAACTCAAATTGAATCAAACCAATTACACTTATTCACTCCAAATGACCAATTGAACTCACCGAAGTCCACTTTGACCCTATTTGGTCAAAAGGATTAACTTAGCCCAACTTAACCCATTTGACCCATATGGGTCAAATTGAGCTGGTCAAATGGGTCAAGTTGGGCTAAACCCAATTAAATCAAGTTCAAACCCAATCAAACTTGACATGACTCATCCTTGGGTAACCATGGGCCTATCCAAGTGGGCCAAATCTATGGTGGACTTAGTTTGGGTCAAACCCATTGAACTACCCAAATGGGACAAAATTCTCATTTGGGTGGGTTCTCCATCTCCTTACCCCTTGGTAGCCACCTTTGGCTCTTCTTGGATAAGAGGACCACTGACCCAACCTAACCCAAAGCTGTTGGACTCAATATTTGGCCAAGAGAAGGTGAGTTCACCCATGGGCATCCATTGGTCCACCTAAGGGAGAGGGTACACCTCATTCCAACTTACTACACTCCTTCAACATCTCACCCTCAGCCACCTCAGCAGTCCCCTGCCATCTCCTACCACCTACCCCGACGGATGGCTACCAAATGTTGAACCAATCTCAGCCCTTGGTTCAGTTGAGGAGAAGTGTATATTCCTCTCCATCCATTTAAATTGAACACAGAGCTTCCCTAAGGCATTTCAGCAAGTCCCATACCTTCTCCCGAGCTCCTTGTGCACCCCATCGCTAATAAGAATAGCTCTTGATCAAACCCGAGATCCCCGTCTGTCCAATCTTCTTAAACCCCCACCAAACTCAAATTAACTCTTACCTTCACATCACTCTTGCGAGCTAAAATGAATCATTTCCCGAGCGATTCGACCATCAAAATACGCCCGAAGACAAACTTCGGTGAGCTTCACGGTGGTGTTTGGTCTACAGAACGATTGACAAAGAGGCAACTCGTGATCTTCTCTGCAGGGCTTTATCTTTTCAGTAAGTCTTTAGCTCCGGTGAGGTAAAAATCCAACAGCCTTAGCTTTGGCCTCTAGGTGTTAGTCTATTTTGAAGTGAATCATATTTTTGTGTGATTTTCGTATGATCCCCTTAGATTCATTCCCTAATCGAGCGGTAGATGGCAGACGATGTTTGTCTTCTAGTGCTTGTGCGATGACAAATCACTAACTGTCCAATTGCATGATTAGAACATACGTCCGTGATTAAATTGAACTACAAATTTTAGTTTAATCCTTTTGGAATCACGAGACTAATCTCGGCCAGATCAGATGGCTAGGACGAAATCACGTCTGTCGCAGCTGACTCAACTGCTACGTCAGATGATTTAATTAGCCAATACTATAGTGCCACATGGAAAGCACTACCACATCAGCATCCGCGTGACGCCAACGGTTTAAAGGGTTATTAGGCTTTAAAAATATAATTAAATATTCATAACTTCAAAAAATCATAACTAATTGTAAAAAAATCTAGAAAAATACAAATAAATTTATTTTGGAAAGGCTAGACAGAGGAGAATTTATAAAAAAAATAAAATCTCCACTTTATGCTTAATGAATAGTGCTTAATTAAGATTTGAAGTATAGACTAATTACCTTAATTAAAGCTAAACTACTTCATTAATTAATTCAAATTTAGTGGGTTAATTATGGGATGTCCTTTGTCTCCCATAATTTTTTTGGAATTATTTACCATATAATTTGAAGAATTTAAAATTTCAATTATAATTAACCTCTCTTTAATTAATTAAATAATTATTAAATTTGATAAATAGTAAAAATCAAATAATTAATGATAATTAATCATTGTGGACAATGGGAATAATAAGGAGAAATAATTAGGCCCTCTTTCCTAATTATTTTTCTAAATATATTTTCTTAAGAGGGTTAATTAACATATGTAATAATTTGGGAGTAATTAGGAAAGCTAATGATAAAATAAAAATCAAACAAAATTAATAATTACTTCAGATAATTCAAACATAATCTATTAATTTTCTTTTATGTGTTTAATAACATAAAGTAATTAAAGAAATTATGATTAACCCATTGGTATAAAAATCATAAAAGTATTTAATTTAAATTCTTTCTTTCTTTAATCTAATTAACTCTTAAGCATGAGCTTAATTGCATTAGATTCTTTTAGGTGCATTGCAAATTTTACTTTCCTAAAATATATCATTGAAGGCTCATGATCAAGTAGTTAATTAAATTAAAGAAGTTTAGAAAAGGGTAATTAAGTGCTAAGTATCATTTCTTCTCTTTAGATTTTAATAACTTAAACACCAAAATTAAATCTTACAGGAACATAGTTAGTCTTAAGGAATACTCATTTGGCTTCATTGTCCTTAGGATTTAACTTAATTGAGTATGTTACGCGGTAATGTTTAATAACTTCTTTTCAATTATTATAAAATGTTCATGTCATTTGTTTCATATGTTTATGTTTCCAAAAAAAAAAATAAAAAATTAAGAGAATATGATTGCACTTAAGTTGCATGTGTTGGATAAATGTTATTACATGGTGTGGCTATTATCACTAATAGATCTCAAATTACTTTTGAAACTATAAGTTAATATTAAATAAAAATGTGTAAAGTGTAATTTGATGTTGGCTATAAATGCTTAACTAAAGTTCCCATTTAGTTATAATTTAAAGATAGTAAATGATTGTTTCTTCTTCATAGTTCATGTGCATGATTACATATGTTTAAGTTGGCAAGTATATAGTCTAGACATCCTGGGAACACGAGGTCTTAAGTAGCCCCAAGAAGATCTTAGATAATCTCGCTTCCTTGGTTTAACAATGACACATACTTGCTTAATTTTATTCATGTGTATGTATGTGCTAGAATTTGGGATAAAACTTTACTTTACATAAACAAAAGATTTGCTTTTACATAACCTTTGTATGATTTTAATTTCTATGCTTGTGTGTATGTTAACATGTATTTAAGTTGACAGGTATATAGTCTGGACATCCCGAGAGTACGAGAATTTAAGTAGCTCAAGGAGGTCTTAGATAATCTCACTTCATTGGTTTAACAATGACACATACTTGTTTAAATCTCTTATATATGTCTGTATTTGCTTAGCTATGAAATAAAAATATTTTTTTCTACTAAGTTCATGCATTAATGATCATCAAGTGTGCAAAATATAAATATGGATTGCATGTACAAATATGTATATTAAATTAAATATCATGAACAATAAAAATGAGGAAGTGTGTATGCTATTTATGATGAAAATAAGTAGTGGAATGTTATTCATGTAATGGTGACCCAATTTTATTAATTCTAAGATGCCTTCGATATTTGAATAAGATTTCTTAAAATTAATCTAAACTTAAGCTTAATAAAATATTCATAAATGGTTCACCGAAGAAACCAAAGTCATAATAATATACCTTTTAAAAAATAACTTAGGGTAGAGATGAAGGGGGTCAAACCTCTTTCTTCGCTTCATAATAATTAGTTAAGTAGGCATCAAATGAAACAAGAAGGTGCAAATTAAAATTAATCAATCCATTAAAAGATTTGAAGTAAAATCACCCATAATGGTTAATTTAAATAATCATAAAACTTTAGACAATCATACTTCCAAAGCTTAATTAAGACACACCACACTAAGCCTTAGCACACACATTAGAATGCTAAGTCACCAATTCTAGTGTTAAGTTAGGTTGGTGTATGTTACGATGATGTGTTTTGTTTTATGAAGTAATATTTTTAAATTGGATGTTAGAATTATTTATGCATAGACTGGATGTTAGAACATTAGTAATCTAATGATGTTTTATGCAGGGCATTGTGCTAAATGGGCCGCTGTAATAATACATAAATATAAATGTTCTTGTTTACAGGTGCTGCTTATGACCATAAGTATAATTCAATTAGGATATGCAGACTTGGTTACCAAGTGTAGGGTGCTAAGTTGAAATATGTAAAATATAATTGCTTAGCTTGAAAATTTGTTTAGCTAGCGTCTATTTTACAGGTGTAGTTAGACTTTATTTTTCATAAATATATAATTTTTATAATAAAAATTAGGATTAGTACTATAGAATTTAGGATGAGCGGTGGTTAGAGGCAAAGACTTGGGAGGTCCTATAAAGCATGGATCAAACTAATCCAAAAGAAGGAAAGATAGACAAGAGATTGAAGACCCCAATAATATTTAATTTAATTGTAATATTCAATTATAAATTGGGTTGTATAAGGGTTTGGCTCGGCTATCTAATTTTTTTTCTTTTATGGGGTGTACGGCTGTACCCGATCGCACCGAGCTTTTATTCTTTTATGAAATTCATATATATATTTTTTTTTGTTTTTAGCTTGTGCATTAGAAATGACATGTTTTTTCTAATTTTTTTTAAAGTGTGATGATTTGATGTGTGACCTCGATGCAGTAGACTATTTAGGATAAAAAAATTTAAAATTTTCATCTCACTAAATAATTCATAATTAAATTCTAATGCAATTCATAATCTTATTTTAAAGCTTAGGTTTTCAACTAAGATAATAAAATATTTAGTAATCCCTTAGCTGAATATTGTATGTTATCACACCATGCATATCATATTGCATCACTCTTGAATATGGAGGGTCTCCACTCTTGCACGATAGAGGATATACTTAACCTTTGAGGGAAATCCCTAGTAGTGAGAACACCTCTTCTAATTGATTTAGCTCATGACTTAATTTCATCATACATATAAGCATAATTGTCCTAAGCCTTGGTCCAAAAATAAATGTGTCAAATGATCTTAAAAACTTAGTAAATCTTCAACATTAACCTAAGTCATGTTTGTATACTAAACATTATCTAGTCTCTTAGAGAGTGAGTTTAGGATTCTAGCTTTCTTCCAAAATAAATAATAGCTTAACCATCTTGCATTTACATAAGAGCCTACATAGTTTTAAAGAATAGGAGGTGTTACCTGGCAGCCACTCTAAACAGTTTAGATTCTAAGGGTACTTATTTCTTTTAGGCTATGAGTATAAGTCCTCATCTTTGAGGTGTTTCCACAATCTTGTGTTGTTGGACTATAAGCTCAAATTTTCTAATAAGATTCCAATTTAAACGAAAGTAAATTCTCTCTTTCAAAAATGTAAAGCGTCATTATAGGGTAGATTGAAGTACTCACTAGACTTCATAGTATCATAGGTGCTTCATACTTATCCTCCTTTGGAATCTGTGAAGAAGTCTTCTCATTCGAGCAATCCCATTTGATCTCTAATAACAACAAATTCTTTAATAGTCTGGCCTTGAAATCTTCGGAGATACTCATTGACTACTTTAATCGAGAGTATTATTAAAAAATTCCTATTTTGTAGGATGCAATTAACTATGGAAGATATCTTTCCATAGGGAACTAAAGAACCCAACATAAAATAAATCTTACTTCACTTACCCATGTAAAGTAGGAGAAATATCTCTGGTATATACGAAGACTCATCTGCCTTAGAGTCCTTATTAGGTGATTAAGTCCATTATATGGTGATGTTTCTATCTTTTGAGGTAGTACATCATACCTCAATGTTGCACCTGATCACTTCAATAAGTACCCCCTAAGATCTACATGGTTTCCCAACGACTCCAAATTAAAACACCATAGTATAATTGACTAAACTTAAAATTTAAGTACCCACGTGTGCTAAGGCTCAACCTTGTGGGGAAATGTGTTATTATTTGTGCAGGTATTTGTAGAAGTCATTGCGCCTAAGCCGGCATAAAGAGAAATAAAGAACTCGGTTACATTGTCTCAAAATATTAATTGTTACACTTAAATTAGCATGGCAGGTAAGCCTTCAGATCTAAAAAAAAGCATCATACCTAAGCGGTTATGACGTCAGGATGCTGCTGAAATTTTGCCAAATTTTGGACCAAATTTCAAAACTAAAAGAAAAAAGAGCATAAATCTAGACTTAGAAAACTAAAATGGCTCAAATAAAATAAAACAATCTAAAATGAAATTTTCTATAAAATAAATCAGATTAACATATACATATAAAGCTTGAAATAAAAAAAAAGACTTACAATATTTTCAAAACAAAAATTTGAGAGCTTTGTTTTGAATACAATTTCACTCTCCCTTCACTTTCCAAAGCACTAAGACCACTCCTTTGAACTCTAATGATATATGTGAAAGTGGATGAATAACCTCTCTTGCCTCAATTTATAGAAGTGGAGAGAATCAATGGGGCTTTGATTGAAAAATAAAATTATTGTGGTAGTAATAAAAGCTAGCTTCTGATGGATTTGATTGTTCTTCTTTGAGCTTAAGTAAAGCTCACAAGGCATATAACAGTTTATTCTAGCCTACTAAATAGATTGAATTAGAATTGAAAAAAATCAAAAAGGACTTATGAAGATGTGGAAGGCTTGTCAAATAATTTGAATAGGGGTTGTGATGAATCCACTGTTCACTTACTAGCTCGAATAAGTCACTTTAGTAGATGCTTAAACAACAATGCATTTCAACATTTAAAGAATTCATGAGAGCTTGAATTCATATAAGTAGACTTAAAAGGCATGTGACGGCTCATTTAGGAGCAAAACTACACATTGAATATGATGAATTTGCAATGATTGGGATGCTTTTCAATGAGTATAATTTAAGCTTCACCAAGATTTGAAAGTTATTTATAAATAATTATGAGTGAATAAAAAAAGAGATTGTCAAAATGATTGAATCAAAAGTTGAAACACTTAAATTCTATCTTTATTGCTACATAATCTGCAATCAGAGCTATCAATTCACCAATTCAAGCACATTGGAATGTGTGTAAATGACTTAAAATGAATCTTTATATGCATTAAGAGGCAATTATATGTCAAATTTTTTGCACAAAAATGCATTGTAATAATTAAAAATGAGAATTTTGCACACATTTTGGGAGCAGCATTCAATCCAAAATTAATTGATTTCATTTTCAATTATAATATTCAAATTTGATAATTTTATTAATTGAGTGAGATCATTTGAGCCATAAATGCCTTCATGTTCTCGAATTTAGGGATTTAGAGTGTAAATTTTAATGTCTAAAAAAGTTGCGTAGATTAAGTTGGGATTAAATAAAAAATATAAAATTAATCTCAAAATTTAAAATAAAATTATCTAAATTATTAAATATCTGCATGGGCCGTGACACATTACTGAATGTTTAAATTCAAGTGTTAAGAATAAATAAAATTAGAATTCATTTGACACTTGAGAATATGCTGAATTCTATAATTATATTTTGAAAGTATAAATATTTAAAGATTAATCATCACATTTTCAAAATATTAATTCTTTTTGAGATACAAAGGATAATTTGTTGCCAAATCATGAAATACAATTATGAGCTCTAATCTATATATCCGATCCTATATTAGTGGGGGTAGAGTTGACAGGATCTACAAAATAATAATATTTTTTTAAAATTGAATAATTGAATATAATCTATAGACCCGATTATCTGTTTGCAGCTAAATAAAGCTGATAGGATCTAAAATTCTTAAATATGATTCAATTCGATTAGTTAAATTTCTCGATGATGATTGTTTTGATTGAGAATATCAACCAAAGAAGTTCATTATTATCAAAATTCTATCAATATTTAATGTCAAGTCATTTTGAAATCAAATTTCCATCAATTATCAAATATGCAAGAAATTTTTTTTTAAGAAATTAATAATGAAAATTTTGATTAAATGAAAATTCACCACAAAAAATATAAATAAAAAATAAATTTATCCATGTGTCTTCCATAATTATTTGTCGAGGGTGACAAATTTAATGTTAACTCAAGCTCACAAAGGAGCTAATGTCATATTATGTATACTACTACATTCATACTCAAAATGTTCTACACCAGTAAAGATGTGGTCCGTGTCCTCTATCCACGTGATTTGGCTAGTAGGCTCCACACATAAAATGGTTACTACCAGAGCTGTCTGATTGGGTGGTTTGGCCACTAGGATCTACTATATTACGGTTATGGATGTAGCCCGTATGTTCCTTAATGGTTTTCTATCCCTTTATCTATTAGCTAGGGTGGACTTAAGATTGTCTCCTTAAATAAATATCAACTATAGTCTATAAAGTTTTCTTGGACGATACAACCCATGACTGCTGACAAGGATCCTTCGATCAGGTTGGGTCGATCACCTTCTTTGACTAAGTGGATCAGGGACCATGATAGTCTGAGATGACGGAACCATGAGATCTTGATCGAGCATGTCATCATTCCCCTAACCATATGCTTCAAGCATAAAGAATGATGAATTTTATTAAATTTTATTTTTTTGAATTATTGCTACTATACGCTAAGTAATTAATGACCTATGACTAGCCTAAATCTAAAGTTCATTCTCACCGATTGGGAGAGGTAATTAACTATAGCTGCTTGAAAGTAAAATCTCTAGGTAATGTCTTATTTATCCACTACAAGAAATCATCTGCTTTCTGAAAATTTCATTCGGCACAAATCTAAACTCTTGTTCAATCGAGAGGCAGGGTGTGAATTTTCGGAGCCCACAACTGGAATCAAGTTTGACAGTGGAAGGTGTAGCACAGAACTAAAAAATGGCACTTTGACCATAATTTAAAGATATGGAACCCAAAAGCTCAGCGTTGCAACACTGCACTATAGCGACACGGCGCATGCAAGAATTATACCTAAACCTGAGAGATTAGCCACGGTGCCAAATATTTAGCACCTTATCACTATGGGATGGAGCACCAGGGATTCCATTCCCAAGACTATGACACCACGAATCGAGAACTCCATTTATGAACTAGATTCTTGCATATTTGGTAAATGTTTGTGCAAATTTGATGGCATAATGCCTTAGCAGTGCTAAATTTTTACTTATTTAGTGCAAACACACTTTCTCCCTTATTTTGGATCCAAGATTGATGGAGAGAGTTTTCCTTCTCACCTTGGAATTAAATTCAATGATAGAAGTGCTTAGATTTCAAGATTCCAAAATTTTTGGGTATAGGGCTTTTTTTTTTACTTCAAATCCAAGATTGACAAAGATAAACTTTTTTATTTCTCACCGGACCAAAGATTGATAGTGAAAATTTTATTAAACTTAATTTTTGAAAAGAAAATTGTGTAAAAAAAGCATTTTCAAAAAATTTTATGTGGAATTGATGAGAATAAATCTCGGTCTTGTTTATTGCACGAGGAGATCACTCTTGTAGCAGCGGAAAGCATGCTGTTGAGAGCACAAACAACCAAGAGCAAGAACAGTGAATGGGGTTAGAGTGAGAGTGAGGGAGGAAAGAAGAAGAAGGGATGGAAGAGCTGTTCTCCCCTTTTTATGGTGGATTTGTTCACTATGGTGGCGATTTTCTATTTTGTAACCATTCCCCTTGCTCTACTTAGACAATTATTGCTGTTGGGGCGGGAACAATGTTTTTTTTTTAAATTTAAAAATTGAAGATCATCGTCACAGCGCTTCGACACTTGAATCACCACGCTATGATGTTGTGTCATTTAAGTATGCAACCGCATGGAGGTTTGAGCTTCTAGATTCTATAAGGCGACTATAGTGCCTAGGTGCTACGATTGCAGCACCGAGATGCTCCAAGCCAGGATGCTCAATTTATTTTAATTTCATCATCATTTTTTAGATTCAAACAAAATTATATAATTCTTTATAAGCAATCTTCCTGCATAGAACAACAAAATTTTATCTTAATTGTGGGTATTCAATTTTATGTTATTTCTTATTTAATGTAGGAATGTGCTTATTGTATGCTAGAAAATTTATGATGATAGGTTGATAAATATTTAAACTTTACATAAAGATCACACACACACACACACAACACACACATATATATATATATATATATATATATAAAATAAACTATAGAAGACACTAGAGTTTTCATGTAAAAAAACTTAAAATAAAAACATATTGGGGATTGGTTAAGATGAAATGATAAACTATGTTGGCATAGCTTATAAATTTACGCTCTTGCCCTTAATTGAAGAAGACTATGTTATAAAGTATAGATTATAAGTATGATCTCTTATGGTTGTTGTTACCAATGTTTTAAAAAATTAAAAAAAGATAATGTTGATTGATTTATAGTTGACAAATGATGATAGTCGGATGATAACGATAAGATGATGGTGAAGTAACATGTGGTTAAATACTATTCTATATAGGTAGAATGTAGTTCCTCACACATTTTTTGTGCATCTCTACAAATTTTATTGAACTATCCTTTATGAGGAGAGTTATGAGTATAACAAATATTATAATTCTTGTGATAGGGCTTTAGTCTTCTTTCTAAAAAGAATTACTTGACCTAAAATTTTATACCAACCATGAGTGATTAATTTTGTTGTGGTGATACTAAAATATTAACAAAGAGAATTCCCTAAAAAATACTAATAATTTTATTAATAAGATATTTTTATTTTGTTTTGAGCAATATTTTTATTATCTTTGCCCTTATTTATAGTATTATTTCTAATTTTTTGTTGGATGATTATGTGTATATTCTAAAGATTGTAATTTTGTTAATCACAAAATATTATCACTTGAATTTTTAAAAGAATTCAGCTTTTTGATACTCTCATGCTGAGATTATGATATTTCTATTTTCCAAATATTTAAATCACAAATTTTATCTTAAATATAATATTCCTATGTAGCATGTTGTATATTGTTTATTGTAAAATTTAATTTGTTTAATAATAAAATTTACTTTTTTTACTAATTTAAATAATCAAAGATTTACTTAAGCTTCTTAAAGTCAAAAGTCAACCACTAAACTTCCTTACATATTTTAAAAAAAATTATATTTTTTCATAATTTTTTAATCTTAAAGTGTTAATTATAAATAAAATTAAAATTTTTAAAAGAACTTCTAATATTTAGGTATGTACCTCGACTTTATTGGCATATTTCAAAGCTCAGTCAACTTAATTTGATTATAAGTTGACATAGTCCAAGTTCCTTAGATTAATTTTAATATTTTTAATTATTTTTCAATTAACAAAATTGAAGTTTTACCTTAACCGACTATCTACTTTAGTTTGACTTTTTTAAAATTCTAATTTTTAAAATTAAAATTTAATTTTTAAATATTAACTTCAATTTCAAGAAAGTTGACTGTATTTGAATACCTTAAATTTTGATTTTGTGACAAATTAAAAAAAATTGTTCCTTTTGATTTCCAAAATTGCTTTGATAATTTGAAGTATTTAAATTAATTGTCATTTTGATTTAGCACATGTTACTCATAGCAACATTCTTATTTAGGATTCTTTGCACACACTTATGTGTTATCTATGCCAAACTTAATTAACTTTATAGTTAACCTGAGTAGATCAATCTTCTTGCATTAATCAAGAAACATATTATTATTATAATTCACTTTAAACTTTTAGTTAAGTAATTTAACTTCAACTTACTGATATATAATTAGGCTTAATTAATGGGCTAAGACTCACATATTGTCTTCTAAACACATTAATAGATTTTCACTATTAGTAGATTGATTATCAAGTGGACCATATATTATTATAATGATTATACATCATTTTAAGAAAGCTTATTGTGGTGTTTATTTTTATTTTTTTTTTGAAACTTGCATATTGCATTTAATAATAGTAAAAAAGTAATACAAGAACTAGCAAAGGCTAGAGAGTCTAAAACAAAAGCTAAATAGAAGCAACATGCTTCTTATCATCCTCAAATAATGAAACAAAAATAGAAGGTAAAGTAGAAACATCTAAAGACAACCAAGTAAAGTAGCCGGTAGCACAAATCACCCGATTGAAGTCCCAGGAAACGTGTGAGAACAGAACTTGGTGGAAGGCTAGAAGAAAGCCCAAGTCTGGAGCTTGCTGAGGGAGAGAAGACCGAAAATCTGCTGCATGGTCTTCCTAAGTAAATTGACAACACTAATGTTGTCCCCCTCCAATATGATGCCCTTGTACTCATCATACATCCAAGGGTCAACAAGCTTCTTAACAGCAAGCATAGCCTGCATTTCTATGAAAGCACTATCCCAATGGAGAACCGGATACCAGTTGATGAAGTCACCAAAGATCATCCCCAAAATAACTCCAATGCCGCCAAGCCGGAGGAGAGGAGAGAGTACCATCTACATTCACCTTTAGCCATCAGGGGGAGTCCAGGGAGTGGACAGCGGGCCGGTGGAGCTCCCATTGCCCCTAATAGAAAGGTAGATGCATTTGTAAAAGCCTCCAAAGTAGTAGAAGAATGACCTTTGGTGTCCCATGTTGGCTACCATGTGTCTTTGCATTGGTGTCCTCCAAACTTGATATATCATGCTACAATAAACTCTACCCCATATCGACTTGGTGGTCCGTGAATGCAAACAGATCATGAGCATTAGAAAAGAGGGGAGGTTAACTCCCAAGAGGACAAACTGTATGATAGGAAGTAAGAGAGCGGTGTGAGGATATGATCCGTGTCTTCAATCTCCATGCAGCCCTGTGGGCAATGAGTCTCTCAGAAGACCTCGAGTGGAGTTGGTAGGCATTCTTCAGATGCCACCGAAAAAAATGAGTGCAAACGAACTTTGTAGCCAAGAGTGGCTAGCGGGGGAAGGGGGGAAGAGGGCATCAAAGGCCGTGGAGATTTCCCAAAGGGAGGTGAAGAAGCTCGGTGCCTTCATCTAAGTCCGAATGAAGCTCCACCTTGGTAATGTGCTTCACAAGATCCTCAAAATCTTGCTCTAGCGTGTAATATCCCATGCCTGTCCCTATGGATGAAGCGTGCCACGCTTTGATCCTCAAGGTCGGCTGATCTAAGAAAGTCGGCTAAGGAACAATAACCATGTGTGATCCAAAATCTGAACTTTCGCCATCGAATCTTCCGAAATGAGAGGTTCAAGACTTGGAGCCCCACTAAGAATGACCCAAGTCTTGAGTCCCCTCTTCAAGCTTCCACTCCAAATATCTTCCCATGCCCCAATGCAACGGTGAAGTAATGAAGTGAGCTTGAAGAAAATCCCAAGCCAACCTTGCCTGAGAGGGCCTGCAGGGTAGAGTGAAAACCAAGCCCCATGCTTAATACAAAAGCAAGCACTCAACCGATATAGTGAATGCCCTCCAGTGGGACTCTTGTCCCATAAGAAGGACCTACATAGCCAATCTCGCAACACATTCAAGGGAATAGTTGTATGTGTTACCGATAAACCAACTGTATAAGAGCCGAGGAAATAAGGGTAGCTGGCTGCATAGGAGATGTCGAGTTCCCAGGACATAATCTTCTCTTGGCCCAATGAATCGTGAGCTGAAATCATGCTTGTAGAGCTTCCTCATAGCCAACTTAAGGCCAAGATACTCCATCTCTTGGACCTTACTGAACCCAATAAGCCTAGCAATCTGATTAGTCCTCCATCTCTTAGCAGATTTGCTAAAGAGAATGGCGGACTTAGCACCGTTGATCCGTTGGCCCGTCCAGCCACAATAATCATCAAGGATGGCTTTAATTTGCTTGGCATGCAGAATAGAGGCCTGAGAGGTAATCAGAATGTCATCAGCATATAAGAGATTAGAGATAGAGGTACCTCCCGTCTTCACAGTCATACCTAGGTTCGGCCCTCTCTGCTTAAAAGCTAAAGAAAGCAGCTCAGAACATAGAATAAACAGGTAAGGTGAGAGTGGACAGCTACTCAAATCCACACTCGAGTCAATCGGGAGACCTTCTACCATTCAACAAGATGGATAATCTAGGGTGAGTGACATAATCAGAATCCACTTAGAATCTATCGGGGAACCCCATCAAGGTGAGCATCTTGCTCAATGTACGCCAACTCATCTTATCATAGGCTTGCTCCATATCAACTTTAATCACCATGAAACTAACCTGGGAAGAAGAATGCTGGAATTTGTTGATGATTTCTTGGGCAAGGAGAGCATGGTGAGAGATGTTCCTCTCGCACAAAAGCACCTTGTTCTTGAAACAAGGAGAGGTAGTAAATGCTTCAACCTGTTCACCAAAATCTTGGCCACCACTTTATAGATCGTCTGGCACAGGCTAATGAGCCAAAATTTGGAAGGAGTGCTAGCCCCAATAACTTTGGGGATGAGGACAATAAGTGTCTCCTTCCATGAATCCTCCATATGATCAAGTTCAAAGAACTCCTGAACAGCAGCAACAACATCCTTCTTCACACAAGGCCATAAATGCTTGTAAAAAGAGGCAGTGATCCCATCGAGTCCAGGTGAACGGTTACTCCCCATAGAATGAATTGCCTCCCAAATATTTTGATCAGTCACCGGGGCTTCAAGAAGAGATTTGGCGATGGAGGAACCCTCTATAGGCGAATAGGCCAACCATCAAGGGAGACATCCCCTCAACCCATTTTGCCGAAGAAGGAAGTGAAAATATCGAAATCTCGAAGGGTTCTCAATCATACCTCCATCCACCCATTGCAAGCACGAATCCTATTGGTGTGCGGAGGCAACCGTATGGAAAAATGAGTGTTCCCATCTCCATCCTTGAGCCATCTAGTTTTAGCCCTTGTCTCCACCAAGCTTGAGCCGGCCAATGTAGAGTTAAGCTCAATAACCTTAGAGTGAGCTCCTTGGGTAGGAGTGAGTCCATCATCAACAATCAAGAGTTTGGAGAGAGGTAATGTCCTTTTCCAAGTCAACTGAGAGAGTGGAGGTTCTTCAACATATTCTTACTCCAATGGAAGAGAGATCGAGGGTACAACAACTCTTTCTATGGAGAATTGCACTTTGAGCCAAAGTCTTCCTTCCAGTTCTTCCACTGCCTCCAACTCATAGGATAAGAGAGCCAAGTATCTTCAAACCTTAACCATCTCTGGGGGGCTTCAGCTGTAGGCCCAGAAAGAGGAAGAAGAAGAGGAGCATGATCAGAAGCGATCCGAGGTAAGTGACGAACCTTGGTATCCCCACTGAGAGAAGCCATAGAGTTGATCAAGACCATCAAGCCCCACCTGCATCCTACGCCTCCCATCTTGTTGTTGGTCCAAGTGAACTTTGGGCCAACAAACCCAACTCATGCAAATCGCCAAAGCCATACACTCCTCCATCTCCTGTTGCAAGTGTATAATGAAAGGGCCTCCCACCCTTCTTATCACTTTGAGCCAAGATACAATTAAAGTCACCCCAATAGCCATGGGAGCTTGAAGATCCACATTGTCCTTGATGGTTTTCAGGTCCCTTGTAAAGATAACTCTTGTTGGCATAGACCCAACCAATAGTCCACCTAATGCCATTGGACAAGGAACAAAAGCCCAAAATAAGCTGGTCAGAAATAACTAGAGGGGAGAAGTCCACAATATCCTTTCTCCAAAGGATGATAATACCTCCGAAAGCCCATTTGAGGGTTTACAAAGAAATGCATTGATCCGCCATTTTGTCCACTTCATGTCTTGAGATGCACTCAATCTGGAAGCCAATAATGCCGAGATCGTTACCACCAATAAGTGGCGTAGTATGCCGTAGTCTTCTGCGCACCCCTACACCAAAAGAATCGATGACATTAAGTCACCATGGGGATTTATCTGGGTGATTCAGGTGTATCTTTTCCTCTTCTTTGAGTTGGCCTCACCCCAAATTGCAGCTCTCAAAGTGGGCATGAGACATCCTAGACCTTGTGGTAGGTTGGGTGGTTGCCTTCTCCTCACCGGCTTTTGAGCTTCTCCACTGTGGCTTTGGCTTGAAATATAGGAGCAGGAGGCTTGCATGGGAGGGATTGTTTGAAGGTGCTCCTTGAAGAGGAGCTCTTCCCGGGGGTTGAGTAGTTGTAGGTTGGCCACTTCAGCAGTGGTGTTTATTTTTGGATGTATATGGGGGACACCATGTAGATCTAAGGGGGTACTCATTGAAGTGATCGGGTACGACGTTGAGGTATGAAGTACTATCTCAAAAGATAGTGACATCACCCTTCAATGGACTTAATCACCTAATGAGGACTCCTAAGGCATGATGGGTCTTTGAATATACCAGATAATTTTCTCCTACTTTATATAGATGAATAAAGTTGTGTTTATTTAAACCAAGTTTTAAAGTTCCCTATGGGGGCAAGCCCCCATTATTAACTATATCTTAAAGAATGTGAATCCCTCAGGAATACTCTCGATTAAAGTAGACAATTATTATTTCCAAAGATTTCAAGGGTAAAACTATCAATGAATTGGCTATATTTAGAAAAATCAATTGGAAAAGATCAAAAGGAGAGATTTATTATCGAAGCCAAAGATTAGTAGGAAATGCTTATTATACTAGTAAGCCTAGTGAGCATTCCAACATATCCTATGGTTGGGCTTTATATATTTGAAATTGGAGAGAATTATTTATTTGAGTTGAATTTTATTAGATTGTTAGGGCTTATAATCAAACAATACAAGATTATAAAAATACGCAACCTCAGATCCTAAATTTAGAGAACTTTAGCAAGAGTTAAAGCAATACCTAATTCTAAGAAAAAATGGGTATATGGTTTACCTCGACAAGAGAGAGTAAATCACCCGACTTGCTGGACTTATAATCTCTAGAGTGGCAGCCAACTAACTCCTCATATGTTTAAAAATTATGTGGTCAAGTCATATGATTTTGCAAGATAGTTAGGTTGTTATTATTTAGAAAGAAACTAAAGTCCTTAAACCCACTCTAAGAGACTGTATATGGTATGAGTAATAACTTAGTCTAATGTTAATTTTTTTAATTTTTATTTGATTTTAGACTCTTCATTCTGACAAAAGGCCATAGGATTTTTGTATGCCTAAATACATGTTGAAATGAATTATGGGCTAAATCAAAGAGAAAGAGGTATTCTTGGCCACAGAGGAGACCCTCAAAGGTCGAGTCTTCCTCTATCGTGCAAGAATGAAAACCCTCTCTTAACAAGAGTGAAATAATATGGATGCATGATGTTAAATATACAACATTCAGCTAAGGGATTGCTAAATCTTTTAGTTATCTTGATTATGTCCTAGGAATTTTGTGAGGTTATGAATTTTTTTAAATTTTTATTATGAGTTATAGTTGGGTAAAAGATTTATTTTTTTTCCTAAGAGTCTAATCGATTAAGGCCACATATTAAATCATCATTCATTTAAGAAATGATGAAGAGACATGACATTTCTATTGCAAAATTTTAAATAAAACATCAATCAACTTTATAAATCTAACACAAAAGAATAAAAGGCCGGTGTGGCCGGGTACCACCGCACAACCCAAAAAAGAGAAATGGGTAGTCGAGCTCTACCATTATACAACCCGGTAATGAAATAATAATTACAAATTATAAATAAGAAGTGCTATGGATCTTCAAATCTTCAAGTCTTCATGTCTTCTTTATTTCTTCATTTGATTTGGTAGGCTTCAAGGCATCACATGGCACCCCATGATTAAACTTTCTAGCCAATGTTCATCTTTAACCCCCATAGTACTAATCCTAACTCCTAATATAAAATTACATTAAAAATAAGAGAAGTAAATATAATTATACCTACAAAATAAGTGTTAGCTAAACATACTATACAACCAAGCAGTTATATGTATAATTTAGATTTAGCACTCTGCACATGGGCAACCAAGCCCACCTAACTTAATTTGGATTATGCTTAAGGGTTAAACAACCTATAAAAGAGAGTATTTATATTTATTCTAAGCACCCCTTAAGCACAATCTCCTTTAAAAAATATGATTATACTAATCAAAACCTAACATTCAGTCTACGAAATATATACCCAAATATCCAGTCTAAAATATTACATCATAAAATCAAACATATATCATCCCATGCACCACCCTAACATAAAACTCAAAGTGATGACTTAATTCTAAAGTGTGTGTATTAAGGCTTGTGTGGTATGCCTTAACTAAGCTTTTTATAATTTTCTAAGTATGAAATGATATTTAATGATAGGAAGCTGATTTCACTTTAAGTGATTTAAGAATTTTTTTACTTAGTATTTTCTTTTATTTTATTTGACTTACACTTAATAACTAAGTATTATAAAGAGAAGAAAAGAGAGAATTAGTCTATTTCATCCCTACCTTAAGTCATTTCTAAAGCATATTAAATAAACTTAATTCTCTTTAGTGAATGGTTTATTATATGTTTTAATTAATCTAGGTTTATGTTCACTTTAAATAATCTCATTCAACAAGAAAGATATTTTAAGATTAATTAGAATTAACTACTATCACATGACACATGTGTATTCATTTCTTTCCATCATATATAATATGCACATGATTAAATCTTAAGTATACCTACACATACAATATATCTTTAGTACACTTAAATGATGGATATAAATATGTATATTTAAAGTTTATATTTTTTTGATTGAATTATTTTTATCATACTAATTTAAAGATCTATCTAGATTCTTATACAAAAATACATATAGGTAAAATTAAATAGATAAGTATCATTGTTAATTAGAAGTAAGGTAATCAAATGACCTCCTTAGGGCTAGCTAAGGCCCATATTCGGATGTCCAAACTAAATACCTACATTCAAACATATGTAAATTTGCATACATGAACATAAGAAAGAGATCTCAAAGTCATATGATTAATTAATTCTATCATTTGAATAGTTGCAAATGCATGTATTTTAATAAAAGACAATGGGTTCTAATTCCATAATTAAGTGCACACACACACGTATAAGAGACATAAGCTAGTACATGCCATTGGTAACTAGGGAAGTGAGGTAATCAAATGACCTCTTTGGGGCTACTTAAAGTTTCATATTCCCAGGATGTCCAGACTAAATATTTGTTTTTCTCAAATACATATGGATGTATACATAAATAAAAGAAGAAAAATCATGCAAAAGATATATTTTTATTTGATTGAAACATTTATGCATATGGAGTAAAGTATTCTCTAAATTCTAATATTGAAATAAGTAAAAATGAAATCAAATAGAGTACGTGCCATTGTTAAACCAGGAAAGTGAGGTAATCAAATGACCTCCTTGGGGCTAACTAAAGCTTCATATTCCTGGATGTCCAAGCTATATACCCATTAACATTCTTACTTACACAAATCATTGCCTGAAAGAAAGAAAAGAGACTTCACTTCATACACTTAACCTATAAGCACATACATCTCCTATGTATTTATAACTAGCATTCATAGCATATATAATCATTCATTTACAAGTTTTGAAAAATAGATTTTTATTAATAATGATAATAGCCACACATATATTAATTTAAATTAACACATGCAAGCTTGTCATAAAATAAATCATTTGATTTAATTAATTTTTTGGAAAAGATGAATACATGAATCAAGTGACATACAATATTTAATATGATTGGAAAGAAATAAAGAGACATAAGCACATGATTTTATTCAATCCAACTAATTCCCAAGACAATCATACTAAATAAGCTCATTTAAAATAAACCAAAATTTCTTAATATCACTTTTAATCCTATGTTTAATTTGATTTAGTAGATGTGAGAAGAGGTTTGCTAATCTTAATCCCATCCCATATTTGTAAGTTAAATTGATTTAATGAGAGGTAATTAAGTATATTTTATGGATTAATTAAGTTAAGCCATGAATTAAATCAATTAATTAAACCCTTACCTATGTTGCCTTAAGATAATTAATCAAATGATTATGAGCTAATGTAATATGCAAATGAATTGAAAAGTAAATAGCAATGATCTTATGAAATGAAAGGGGCCTAATGCAGTTAGCTCATTATCATTGATTAATTAAGCTTAAGAAACTCACTTAATTACTTTCATGATTTTCTCACACATGTGAGCTAACCATGATTTCACAAAATCTTTTTAGGCTATTAAACACCTAAAGCTCTACCCATGAATCAATTAAGAGAATTCAGATGTAATTACCCTTTTAATTTAATTAAGAAAGTCATTAATCCATTAATCCATTTCTCCTTTAATTAATTACCAAATTTAATTGATTATCATTTGAAATGAAATGGGCTTAAGGAAAAAGGTTGAAAAGAGGTCCCAACCTAACTCCATAAGTCTCTTACTTAATCAAATATGATTTGGTATGATTTGAGTTTCAATTTAACTAATTAAGCCATTAATTAGTTAATTAATCTTTATTAGCATTTTGTTGAAAAGAGAAGGAAACTTAGGGAAAAGACTATGAAGGAGCTCCAATCCAATTATCTAAGTCTCTCCATTGTTAAACATTAATTAAGGGGTCCAATTTATTAGTCAATTACTATTTATATGCTTAATTATCACTTAATTAAGTTAAGAGGGTAATTAGGGCTTAAGCGATTAATTTTCCAATTAACCAATAAATTCCAAAAAAATAGAGGAGGTAGAAGTCATCCCCCTAATCATCCTTAGAAAGTTTAAAATTGATTAGTTAATTAATTAGAGAGTAATTAGAAAATTAAAATTTTAATTAAATCAAAATTATTGTTTAAAATTAATTAAGGATAATTTTAATTGAGTCTCCTCTAAAATACCTTTAAAATGAGTCATTATTTATATTTTTTAGACTTTTTTAGAATTAGTTATGAATTATTGATGTTTCAGCCTTAAAATCTATTTAATTAACCTTAATTAAGCCTTGTTCCTATCAGTGCCATGTGGCGTGCTAACGCGGTGTGCTTTTCACCTAGCGCAGTAGGATTGGCTATTTATGTTATCACATCCGCATGCTGAGTCAACTGGTGGTGGACGCACTTTACCATGGGTCATCCGATTTAAGATCGGACGACCACGATCAAACCTATGGCTAAGGAGAAAAAAAAGAGGAAATCTAGTGTGATTTGATTAGAGCCATCCGTTCCAATGATGCAAAACGGACGGCCTGTAATCCTTCTTTCTATGAGTGACAAACAAAGGTGCCCGTCCACCATGGATCGCTCGATCCGAGCTCACCCAATCTTGGATTCACTATAAAATCAACCCACATCTTTGCACAAGGATCCACAAGGATCTAACAACTATGATGGGCTCACATGTAAATTTTCTTCACAAAAGACCAAGGAAAATTTCCTATATCTACAATTTTTAGAAATTACCTCACTAGAGCTCAAGATCGGCGGTAGGACTGACGGAGGTAGCTTTGTTTAGTAGAGATGAGGTTCTGTTGAGAAGCAATTAGATTGATTCCACTTGGATTGCTCGGAAAGCCAAGGATCGAGCTTTGGAGCTTTGGTCTTGATCGAAGACCCTCCTCCGGTGGCTTTGGAGCTTGGGAAATGACTTGGGTGGCTTCGACGACGTGCGTGGAAGGTGTGTGTAAGAGGAATTAAAGTTTGGTTGAGAAATAAGGAAGGTTGGATCAGGATTGGCCTCCTCTGTTTCAGTTTTGCACAGGAAGAGGAAATGCCGAAGGAGGAAGCCTTGGAAATGCTCTGGGAGATACTAAGGCATTTCATTTCACTCTTTAGAGAGCTCAGATGAATCGAATGGATGTGTAAATCAGTTTGAATTGAGGGGGGTATATCCCTCAGTTGGCTGAGGTGGATGGATGAGATTATCTCCCATTTTTTTGGCCATCCAACTGCTGTCAGAGCAGTGGAGGGGTCTCAATTGAGTCCACGTGGTTCGGTTTGGTTGGATGAGTGCTTGTGAGGTGGCTCAAGGTTTGATTTGGGCTGATCTCTTTGCTTGGATCCTTTGATTGCTTGACTTCTAAGGGAGGTGAGTTAGCTCACCTCCCTTTAGTCCATGAAAAGTCCTATCCTATTTAGGGTGGGCTAGGAGGTTAGGTCAGACCCCAAATGGGGTGACTTGCCATGTGATGGGAGAGTGAACTTCACAATTTATGGGTGGAATCATATGTAAAGAGGGCTTGACCAATGGACAATAGTTGGATTGGACCCACTTGGCTTTTGCGTTAACTTTGGGCTGACCTATGATGAGTTTGGGTTGGGTTAGGTTAGGTTGCAAGGTCCCATGGGTTTTGGCTTCATTTGGTCAAATGGGTTCACATTGAGTCATATTGGGTTGGATTGACTAATTTGTCAAATTAGGTCAAACTAAGGCTTGGGTTAGGTTCAAATGATGATTTAAAGAGTTTTGGTTCAAGTGGTTTCAATTAATTTGGCCTAGGTTTGATTTTGGTTCATTTAGAATCAAATGGGTCAAGTTGACCAATTTGACCAAATTGGCCAAATTTGATTGGGTTAGGTGTTAGTTCATGTTCAATTGTTAATTGAAAATGATTGTAGGCTTTGGTTTGAATCAATTTAAATTTAATTTGGATTTTGTCAATTTAACCCTTTATGTCAATTTGGGCTAGGTTGAGTCAAGTTGATCAATTGGTCAACTTAGGCTCAATTATAGATTTAGTCAAGTTCAATAATCAATTTGGAATGAACATGAGCTATTAGTTGCAATCAATTTAGTCAGATTATGATTTGACCTATTTTGGCCTTTTAGACCAATTTGGGTCAATTTGGGTCAAATGGTTAATTGGAGTTGGTTTGGCTCAATTAATGGTTTAGTCATATTTAATCATTGATTATGAGTTGGTGTGAATCAATGGTTTCGATTGATTTTAGATATGGTGAGTTTTGACTAGTTTATGTTTCATTTGGGCTAAAGGTTGACTTGGTCAAAGGACCAAGTTGACTTTGACCCAACTCAAGGCAATTGATCATCCTAGGGTGATCAATGATCATGATATGAGGTTTGGATGGCCTTGGTTCAATCTAATTTGGGTTAGATTGAAACTTGGTTCAAATGAGTTCATTACCTAAAGTGGTCAATTGGCTTAGTTTTTGGCTTGATTTGGTTTAGTTGGATTTATATATGAGCTTAGGACTGAAATATAAATCAACTATAATCAATTTGGGATATGATAGGTTTTGGTTCATTTGGAATTTTCAAGTCAAAAGGGTTAAGTTGGGCTTGAGTTGGGTTGATTTCAATTTGGCCAGATAATTATAAGTTTTATTTATATTTGGATAAATGATTGAAGGAATGATTGATTCAAGAGAAAATCCATTGATTTTAACTTGGTTTAGGTAGATTTAGTTAAGTCCAAGAAATTGGCTTAAAGGGTGTAAATTAGATTTTGGTTTAATTTTGGATTTGGTTTTGGCTAATTAAATTTATATTTCATTTATATTTATGAATATAAATAAAGATATAAATGATTCATGAGAAAATCACTTGAGTGTAGAGTGATTTGGAAGTAAATTTGACCAAGCTCATGGATGTAGGTCAAAAGGGCTTAGGAAGAAATCAATTTAGTTTGATTTATTTTTGGTCATTGGAAGGTGGGCTTCATCTATCTTTATGAATATAAAAGAAGGAATAATTGATTTATAAAGAAATAAATTGATTTTGGGTTGATTTGGGTTAAGATTTGGTTAAGCTTATGGAGGTAAGTTCGTATGGCCTAAGAAGGATCTTAGCTTGGTTTGATTTAGTTTGATCTGATTTTGATCATTTGAGTATGGATTTCATTTATATTTGTGAATATAAATGAAGGAATCATTGATTTATAAAGAAATCAATCAAGTTTGGGATAACTTAGGTGGAGATTTGGCTAAGCTTATGAGAGCAGGTCATATGGCTTAAGAAGGAATTTTGAAAGTTGGATTTAATTTTGGGTTTCAATCATTTGGAATTGAGTTTGGATTTGGATTTGATAAATGATTGAGAGATTGAATTGATCTTTGAGAAAATCAATTGAATTGGAATTGAATTGGATTTGGCTAAGGTTAAAGCCATGGAATTCAATCATAAGGTTTATGGAGAATTTTGAGCTTAGATTTGATCATGGGATTGATTATGAACTTGAAAATTTGGTTTGGATATGGCATGAATTTGAGGTTTGGTTTGAGAAGGAAAGCATGGATTGGGTTTGGGATATAGGGTATGCAAGTCTCCCTAAATCCCTAAGGCATGACCTATCCCTATGGCCAACCCTTCTAAGTCTCTAGGCTTAGGTCAAGTGTTCACCTAATCATTAGAAGCATCTTAGGACTAAGGAGCACTTAGTATCTATAAGAGTACTAGATCTATGATGAGGAAGTTGAGAACTCACTCCAAAAATGTGGTCAACACTTACTTTAGCACCTAAGTCTAAGTGATATTTGTATGTCACAACAAGTATTGAGATGCTTATAAAATCATTATAGTCTATTTTATTTGTATCATTTATATGTATACATCATGAGATAATATCTTGACTAGACTCTTATTTTAGCTATACTTTCAATTATACTTCTAAGTTTACTCTACTACATTAGTTAAGTATATCCTTAATAATGTCATGGACATTTGACCTTCTTTTTTTTTTTGCTTAACTATGCTCTTTTAGCTAAAAAGCTTTTAAGATAGTCATGCTCTTTTAGCTTAATCAAAATTTAGTATAGTCGCACCTTTTGGCTATGCTACCTACCTTTATAGTCATGCTTTTCTAACTAAGAAATACTCTTGATTGATTATGCTATGTTGGCTAAGTTCATTCATAGTATAATCAAACTCTTTTAGCTTTATGATCCTATTTTGGTCAAGTTTACTTAATCATAATATTTTTTTAGTTTAGTTATAAATTTTATAAATAGTTAAGATTTTTTTGGATATGTCATTTCTTAGTAACTTTGGCTCTTTTGATTTTACCAACATATTTAGAACCTTTATTTTGAGAGTTCTTAAAGCTTAATCATACCCCTTTGATTAAATTCTAACTTGATTTAGTCAAGCAATTTTGGTTGAGTTATTTTGTTATTTAGTTATACATTATAATTGAACACATTTGATTTTAGGTATACATTTATACCCCAAACTATTTTTTTTTAGAGTAGATGATCTCTACTTTAACTTATTTTGTACTCTAAACATTTGGAGCTCTTTTCTAAATGTTTGATTCTTTTTTTTAGTTGTTTATACCACAATCAAACACTTGATTTTGAGTTTGATAATGATTTCAATTATTTTCTATCATATTGCTTTTATATATGTATGATATTGGTTAGCACAAATTAGTTAGGAATTAACATTTTAATTTTAAGGTTTAATCCATCTATAATAGATTGACTATCCTTATTAAGTGATAGTTCACCTAATATAAAAATTATCTTATCGTGATCATACTTCATATGACTATTCAAGCCTTAGGCATATCACTTTATTCAAATTTAAATTTTAATTTAAATATTTTAGGCCTTACACTTTGATAAATTTATTATTTTATTTTTCAAAAGTTAGATAAATATTTTTTCATTTTTAAATCTCTTTTAACTTTATTAAAATATATTTTTAATTTAACTTAAAAAAATTCGACATTAAGGTGGTTGGTTTTAACTATTGATCCTTAAGATGAGTTAGCTGTATAGCTGATGTAGCACATCACGAAATAAAATAAAATTAAAGACTCAATTACAATACCTAAGAAAGGATCGACCCAACTACAAGCTAAGTTAAAGCCCAATAAAGGGCTTATTTTTTTAGAACATCTTAAATGCATTTTTAACTATGATTTTTATATTTTTAATTTCCCATCTAAAAGCTAGTATGGCCTTAATATGAAGGAGATATTAAAAATGAGTGTTGAAACACTTTCTTCATAAATGGCTACCAAACTCTCCTTTCCCTCCATTTTTCCTCCAAATGTTTTAGCCCCAAAGTCTTGTAATGCATATAAATATAGGTTGAAATGCCTTATAATTTTAGTTTTCGAATGAATAATTTTGAGTGAAGTATTATTCTTTTCTTTCGCTTGGTTCTTAGTGGCTCAAATTTATCCTTTCTTTAATGAGATTAGGTAGTTATCTTTTGTTCAATTTAATAATTATTTTTCTTTCTTTTAATCTCTTGCATTTAATTTACTTAAATCTTCTTTCATATCTTTAGATCCCTCTAAGACTAGCCATCACCCATCCCAAACCTCACATCCACTCTATAACCCCACCTAAAACTCTTAGCTAAACTAGGAATAATTAAGGCCTACTACCATCTCTACCCATCAACATCTTTATAAACTCTACTCAATCTAACCATATACTCTAGATCATTAGTTCACATCTTAAGCTAGCTATCTGTAATTGTTTTTAGCTAATTATCCCACCTAAGACCCATTTTCTAAAGAGATATTTCAAATCAAGCCAAACTAGATCAATCTGAGCTAATATTAGAAGTTCCACTGGAAGACCATACCAAACCTTTAAATATTTCACTAAAAGCTTCAAATATTATCTTTAGACATTACTCTAAAGACCCATAGCATTTTATAACCTTTAATCTCACTAAGAGGCTATCCACCACCATCAATAGCTTATTAACTTATTACATCAAGATTTTTGTACACACTTAGATGTTCTAATAATATATACATTCTTAGTCGTTTAGCATAAGACTAAATACAATTAGGTTCATATTTTGTTAGAGGATTCATTGATGCATGGTTCAAAACTATGTGTAATTAATTAGAAATTATTTATTATGTATTTAGCTTATAACTAATTAGATTATCTTCTTACATTATAATAGAAATATTTTTTGTAGATGCCAAATGTATAGCTATTCACATTTTTATCTTATAAAAGTCATGCATCATCATCATCAATAATATAATAACAATCCCACTACGTGGGGTTGGCTACATGAATCCTTATTCTTCATTGTATCATATTAAGTGTCAAATTCTTATTTAATTCAAATAAAATAAGATCATTTTTAATACATAACCAAGACTTATTAGGTCTACCTCTATCTTTTTTAACATAGGTCAAATTTAATACATCTACTCTTCTAACTAGGTCATTAAATAGCCAAAGTTTTATGTGACAAAACCCATGGGGAGCTATACCAGCGTCCCATCCTCCACTCAATTGAATAAATTTTAAATTTTCTTCTAGTTTTTACTCCCTTTGGTGCCATTCGCTTTTGTAGGAATTATAGTTAAGGAAAAACAATTAAGCACACTAAAAAACTTAGTCTGCCACTGATGGCTTATTAGCCTTTTCATTGAGTTTGTAGAGAAGAGAGTGAAAGTGTTCTTAGCCTGCCATCTATTTAATTTAAATTTCTTAGTGGAGAGAGACAAAGAAAAGAGAGAGTTAGATTTTTTGGTGGAGAGAGAGAGAGAGAGAGAGAGAGAGAGAGAGAGAGAGAGAGAGAGAGAGAGAGGGAGGAGTTAAAGTCACCTATGCATTTTGGATTTTTGGTGAAGGAAAGATTGTATTTTGTATAAGGCTAAAAAAATTAAAATTAGATGTTTTATGTGATTTATAATTAAATTTTTGTCAACTTAATTATTTTAAAATATTAGAATAAATCTTATATTGTTAGAAAAAATATATTTAAAATATTATTATGTAACAAAAATTAGGTGATTTGACAAAATTGAAAGCATATAATTTATTTTTTATATTAAAATTCTTAACATTTTTTTAAATTACTAATGTTTATTTAAAGTCTGGATGAAAAAGTTATGAGTAATTTTGAAATTATCATTTATGCCCCCACTAAGAAAATTTTCTAGCTCCGCCTCTGACCAAGCGACTCTCAAATATTATCTACCACTAGAGCTACTCCAACATTTTCACATATATATTCATTTCACATTTTGTTTCTAACTGTAAAGCCGCTCATCCACTTGAGCAACCTCATCTCTCCAACACTTTACATAATTTTATGCTTCTCTTTTATTGGTTAATATTCTGCTCCATAAATCATTGCAGGTCTTTTCACCATCTTATAAAATTTTTCATTAAGTCTAAGCGGTACTTTCTATTACACAATATGTTAGATGCATTCCCCACTTCAACCATCCAACTTGAATTCTACTAATAACAACTCCTTCTATTTCACCATCATTTTGAACAATCAACTCGGATATTTAAAACATTCATTTTTTGTAATCACTTAAACACCTAATGTTATAATCCCACCACTAGATCTTTTACAACTAAAGTACACTCCATATATTTTATTTTAAATATACTTAAATGAAAGCCTTTAGATTCTAAGGTTGACCTCCATAACTTAAGTTTCTCTTGAAGTCCCTTTCTAGTCTTATCGACAAGAAGAACATCATCAGCAAAAAGCATACATAGAGGTGCATCCTCCTATAAATGTCAAGTAAGAACATCCATAACTAAAGCAAAATTATATGGGCTTAAAGTTGATTCTTGATAAAATCCAACTAAAATAAGAAAATACTCTGTCAATCCTCCTTGTGTTTAAACACAAGTAAAAACTCTGGTATACATACCTTTAATGACTTGAATATAAGCAATATTAGCTCCTTTCTTTTCTAGAATTCTATAAAGTACTTTTCTTGAACTTTATTGTATGCTTTCTTTAATTCAACAAATATCATACATAGATCCTCCTTTCTCTCTCTATACTTTTCCATCAAACCTCTCAATAAATGTATAACATCCATAATAGACCTACCCAGCATGAAACCAAATTGATTTTGAGAAATTTTTGTATTGTGTCGTAACCTACGTTTAATTACTCTCTCCCATAATTTTAATGCATGACACATTAACTTAATTTTTCTATAATTTGCACACTCTTATGTATCACCTTTATTCTTATAAATAAAAAGCAATAAACTCTTTCCCCACACATCAAGCATCTTTTTAGTCTTTAAAGTAATATTAAAAGATTAACAAGTCAAATTTTTTTTAATCTCCTAAGCATTTCCACACTTCTATTAGAATATAATTATGTCATATTGCTTTTCCATATTTTAGTTTCTTTAAAGTGTCTTCAACTTTGGTTTCACTAATACAATCATAATATAATTTTTTTTTTAATTTAGGGTACTAACGCCACTAAAGTCAATCGTACTCTTTCAACTTTTATTGAAAAGTTTATCAAAATATTTTAGTCACCTATATTCAATATTCTCTTCTAAGAAAATCACTTTATGATTTTTATCCTTAATATACTTTACTAGAACTAAATCTCTACTTTCCCTATCTCTTTATTTGGCTAATTTTTACATACATTAAGTATGTACTTTATATCTTTCCAGATTCTCTGAGCTTTTACATATAAAATAATATTTTTATAACAAAACTTCTTATTTTTGATATTTTCTTGAACATTTTGACTCTACCGCCAATTATTTTTATTAAAAGGAGCTTTTTCTTTTAATTCTCTAAACATATTTTTTTGCAACTTGTTTAATCGCACTTTTTAGATTTTTCCACATAACATTAACTTCCTCATGAACATCCCAAATCCAAAGGTCTTGTAGCTTACTATTATTATTATTATTATTATTATTATTATTATTATTATTATTATTATTATTTAAGTATCTCCATCTAATCCTAAGATAATGTTTTAAATTATTTTTCACCATTCAATCCTTCATCTTAAAATCCAAAGTTAGTTGTTAATGTTGGGTACTTAAACATTTACTCATAATGATCTTTTAATCTTTACATTCTAAATGATATATTTTTCTTATTAGAAAATTAATCAATTTGTGTTTTACAAGGTCCATTCTTATGAGTGATATAATGCTTTTCTTTGCTTAAATTAAATATAAGTTACAAAATTATAAGCTAAATAAAAATCAAATATGATTTTACCTTCTTCATTAATCACTTCAAATTCATAGCCACCATGAATGCTTTTAAAATTTTCTATCACTCTACCAACATGCTCATTTAAATCTCCACCAATAAATACTCTTTCTTAAATTAATATCATTTATATTAATTCTTTTAGGTCATTCCAAAATTTTTCTTTTTAGCATATATCCCAACCAACTTGAGGAACATGCACACTTATTAAAACCATGCATCAAATATATTAAAATGCTAGCTAAAACATTCATGTTTAATAAATTGTTTATAATGTGATAATTACTTAAATATTTTCTATACTTTGTGTTGCACTATGATAATCCATTTAATATCTTTTTCATTTATTATATATTTTAATTAAGAAAGCTTATTATATATAATAAGATACATGTAAAGATTCTCAACTAAATATATTTTTAGATTTAGATCTAGTAGTATGTAGGACTAAATGGACCAAATGTATAAGATGAAGTAGGCGGCAAGGACTAGGAGCAAAAATTATGCTTATACATTATTGCTATTTTCATTTTTGTAGATATTTAATACATTGGATATTTGTGTGTATGTATGTATGTATGTATGTATATATTATTTTAAAAGTATTTACGAATAATTGCCCAACTACATCAACTTATGCTTTATTTTTTTATTACCATTATAGTATGCTATTTTATTTAGTTCTATTGTTTATAATTTGTATGATAGTTTTCTCTTTGTTTACTATAATATGTAGTGTGTTGAAAACTCATATGATTGTGGTAAGCTTTATAATAAAATTTTTTCTATCAATTTTAATAAATTACTTAATTAACTTAAGTTTAATTTAAAAGATATCTTTAAATTAAAATTATATGGCATAGTGCCAACTCTTTAATAAATTAAAATTTTGTTCTTTTTTGTCTCCTGGATGAGTGCAAAGTAAAGCTTGACAATGACCAAAACTTTCTAAGTACTAGTATACATTCATGATATAGTTAGTCTCTCTATATAAAAGTTTCTCATTTAGGGGTTATTTGGTTGGCTAAATAGGATCGCAGTGTTAAAGGATTTCAATACTTTGTGATTGTTTGGATGGATGTAAATCAAATTCATGAATTTGTTTTTTAAGCAAAAGATTTTGACAACAATGTTAATTTCTGATGGTATAAGAACATACTTTACACCAATTGGTGTAAAGTAAGATAGCCCAAATGGACAAAATTCTTTTTCACCAAATTTGAACTAGAGGTTGAAAAAGGAATGCATTGAAATCTTATATTGCATTTCTTTTTCAATCAACCAAATACATATATTTTATTTTTCACTAAAAAGAGAATGCAATACGTTCATTTTTCAGCCAACAAAATAGTCCCCCAAGGAGAAAGCTATTTATTATAAGTAATGCTTTAATCGATAAGCCTAAGTGTCTTATCATACTAAGTAGTAGTTTTCTTAGTTTGATATGATTGTAAATCCATTTGAGTAACTCTAATTATACAAAACTAGACCATCTCACTTTCTTTTTTCATAAGCAATCCTTATATCACTAAAGATTATAAGTCTTATATCTTTTAAGTCCACCACCTAAAAATTATCTATCTAATAATCTCAAATTTTTTCTTAATTTAAGATGATGTGGCTAACTCCAAAAGATTCAATTTATGTATTCAATAGAGCATCATATGATCAGACTGAGTCAACTACCTTTACGATCAAGTGATCTCAAGATTTATAATCTAAGATAACATATTCATAAAATCTTGAGTAGGCTATTTTTTTTTCTTATTTTAGATTCCTTACCTCTACTTGTCACTTTTAAACTTTTCTTATTACTAGAATATTTCTTGATTCAATAATTATTATTATATAAAATTTCTATTTAGAGAAACAACTACCTCATGGGCTGAGTAATTTTAAAACAAAGACTTTTATGAATCAAGTCCCATTTTGATGTTTATTTAGAAAAATCACAATACACATGCATATCTTTTATAATTGAGAGTATCTCTTCGTGCTATTCTAAGTGTTGTTAACTTTAAGGAGCTAGTTCCTTTGTGAGATTGACTAACCTAAATTCTTTATTTTGACTTGATTGACTTTAATGATATGAGTTTCTGTAAATATTTTACACAAATTTTAATAATAGTTATAATCATATCTCATTGGGTCTCATTCCTTATCTCCTTTTTCCCTTAAAAAAAAAATAAAAATAAAGCTTGAGATCAATCTCTCTTCTTATTTGAGACATGATTGACTATTAGTTCATAATCCCCAAACTAAATATTTTAACTATAAATTTTGACCTCTTCCTTTGACTCTCATTTTAATTATGTGGGTAAGTTAGCTATTCCTCATTGTAGTAGGTGATTTTACTCTTCGAAGTCTTTTCTTGAGATTTTTATTCTCACAATCACCTATGGGCTAGCTAGCATCTCTCTTAAAAACCTTTTAAGTATTTAATTGTTTTAATTTTTTTTTCTTTTTTTAGCATTTCTTATTTGAATATGACTTCCATATTTTTATTTCTATTCATTGTAGATCAAAATGCAACTATGAGAACTTTAGTCGATGTTGAATCACTTCACTGTAAAAATTTTATTTTTTGCTTGTTTGGCTCTAATGGTTGGCTTATTATTCTAAATTTTTTTGGGCTTTGTTTACGTTTGTAGATTTCTATAAAGTTCAAGTTTTACAAGCAATGGCTAATTTTTATATCCTTAAGTCATTGTTTTTACCATTTTAAGGGCATACTGTAGAGTTTTGAAGCTAATGAAAAATTCATTTGAAAGGGCTTAAATATTTTCATATTTTTTGGAAAAAATACCAAGTAAATAAAATGTTCATCAAAATAAAGTATTTTTTGGGTTTCCATAGATGATATCATTCATTAATCATTTTGTGACATTTGTAAGAGCTTTTATATATATATTCTATATTCATATTATAATTTTATTGTATAATTATAATATTTTATTTGGGATTGAAAGAGCAAGATTAAAAGTTGAATTATCTAAGAATGTCCAAAAGTTTATCTCACTAAAATTATTATAATGTTGAGAGATGGGATTGCAAAATCTTTGGATATACTTTATGAGAGCTTTGAGGTAACAATAAGTGAAATTTACAACAAATTTATCAAATTGTGTTTAAGCTCATTGATCACTCTTCTGTTTTAAATTATTGTAACTTCAACAACAAATGTATAACTTGAGTAAGTTTGTAAGTTATATAGCATACACTTCTAATTTGATCGCATAAACTACATTTTTTTTTAGCCTTGTGCCGTGTCTGATTTGGTTTCAATCATTTTATCCATTTAAGGACTGTTTAAGAACAATTTTGTTTGTCTTTTTTTTTTTTTTTTTTTTAAAATATATTTATTTTTTTATTTCTTAAAAATCATATTATTTTTAAAAATATTCAAAACAGTTTTTTTTTGTATATTTATAAGTCATTTGAGATCACTTTTATTTTTAATTTCTATTTTTTTCATTTTCATTTCATTTCATTTATATTTTGATTTAAAACAAAATATTTTTAATAGTGAATGATTTTTTAAAACATTCAAAATATCTAAAAATTATTTTAATTTTTTTAAATTAAAAATAAACACTTAAAATATACTAAGAGCCTATTTAGGTCTTAACAAAAAAAAATATCATAAATAGCTGATATTAAAGCTCCTTTCTCACAAAGAACTATTCTTAAATTCACGTTAATTATTTTTCAGGTTAACTTTAAACCCCACAGCAAACTACTTGGAACAGTTGATGGCTTAAAGAAATAAAATTTGCTTGCATGATACATATAATAGATTTGCAGCAGGCAAAAGAAGAGACCATCTATAACTGATGAATTATATATACTAATGAACAAACAGATGAATTAAATATAGTAATCAGGAAAGTGTGGGAAATGAAATGAACCCTCCATAATTTATGGATTGATAAGTTGATATTATAAGCTACTGAACCCTTTTTTTTTCATTTCTTTTCACTCAAATTCCCTTACATTCACAAACAGGAAAAAATAAAAAATAAAAAAAGAAGAAGAAAGGGCACCTGAAGCATAAAAAAACAGTTTTTTTTACATCTATGATCAGCTAGGTTGAACTGAGGTTGGAGCAGGCATTTGAATGGTGGGTTTTAGTTTGAGAGTAAGATTTGAATCATTGTTAGGCAGAGGCAGCCTATGTAAATTAGGTTCTACCTTTACAGGCAGTGCCTGCATCTTCTGTAGATGAGCATGAGATTGTCCCTCTATTTCAGGCTTCCTCTTCATCTTCTTTTTCACATCTGCAGAAACTATTTTGCTTCCATCATATGAAATAATGTCGAAGCGGTTTCCTCGGTCTTTTTCGTGTGGTTTGGATCCATATCTGCCGCTCCGATATGGAGTTGGATCACTTGGTGATAGAGGGCTTAGGCTTGAAATTGGCTTGTCCTGAGGACGAGGAACCAAATATCTGTCTTGACCGGCTTGCGGTCGAGCGATCAGACTTGGCTCCTGTAATTTCACTTCTGCTGCCAACTTCTTCCTCTCAATCCTCTCTTTATTACGAACCTGAAGCTAATTGATAAGTAAACAGATCACATATTCATGGAAATGCATATATACATGAGAGTTTCATGGTGGTCAAAAAGAAAAAAAAAAATTTCTGAAGTAAAAAGCCTTTGTGGGGATAGAGGGTTATTCTCGGTTCAATTGGAAAAGTGGGGCAGATTTAATAACAGAGGATATGGCTTTAACATGAATAGATGGATACAATTAATTGACGTAAAAGGAATATCAATTTTTTACAAATTTAAAACATCAATATTAATCGAGATAAAATGAGTATATTTGCTCAAAATAAAATTATAATGAAATAAAATATTTAGAAAGACAGTGGTAAGACCTTATGCTGTCTGCGCTTCTTTGTCCTGTATATTGCTTCCTTGATTCCTAGATTATCCATGTAACCAGCAGGCCATAGCTCTGCAAACTGAAATACGGAAATAAGCAAGCATAACTGAAAATATGTTGCATAGAGTAGGAAAAAAAAAATATATATATATATAAATATAAATAAGCAAAGGCAAATTAAAGTAAAAAGGTGCTAATATATTGAAGCTGAAATAACAAATAAAAAGAAGTGAGTAGACTGAAATTAAATTGAAAACAAACTGCTATTACAATGAGTCATCAATCACCTGAAAAAAAGGGTACTGAAACAAGAACCTAAGAAACTCTAAATCACACATACAGCCAGACACAGAGCAAGTAGCTGATCATGCATTAAAATTCATTCCATTCACCAATGTGCGCTTCATAAATCAATCCTAAAATTACATACGATAGTATTTTCTGTAAGAGGGTAACAAGGTGTTCAAATAAAATAGTTGTAAAAATATTTACATGACATAAATACCTCAACATAAAGTTTTCGGCACTGAGGGCCCTTGTCTTCATCCATTCCCTGATGAGATAAAGAGATTAATATGACAACATGCACGGATGATAATTTAAGACATCTGGAAGGAGATAACACAGAAGAGGATCTTTAAAACAAAAAACAATTTAAATGCACACTGCAGCAAGATAGAAACCAATATATATGCTGAAATAATTCAAAATCCAAAGCTTCTATCTATAATAACCCGCCTATGTGGATAATAACTTCTCCATATACAACAATTTAGCCATTCCTATACAGCAGCTTTCTTTCCATCATCAGCAATCTAACAATCTGCAGATAGTAGCATTCCATTTATATTGCGTAGTTAATTATTGCAGAATTAAAGATTTACTTCCATATTTGTTTTTTTTCCTTGTTAGCTATTTCTCTATCTATTTATACTCATCTTTTTTTACAAAAAAAAAAAAAAAAAAAAAAAAATCATGCAATCTTCTAATTTCGATCCCCTTCTTACTCTAGTTTTCAAAATGATATTAGAGCCATTAAATTTGTCCTCCTTGTGAGGCCAAAGGATCCTTAAAAATAGTATATCTCAATGGTGTCAGTACTTCACCAACACTAAAGCCAATAACTGTCTAACAAGAATGAAGAAAATATATGCAAAGGATGCTATTGAAAAAAAAAAAAGATGACATCCACTAGGGGCTGTGTTAATTCTAAAAGAAGCTAAAAAAAATCAAGCGAAGCAATCAATATCTCTAATACATCCAAAAATCCAAACCTTTTTTAAGGACAATGAAATACAAATTGATGAGAATAAATAAATAGATGATAATACTAATGTCCACTATCCTATTAACTTGAAGAAAGGAGTGAAGTCATGTGCCAAACACCTAATATATGATTTCATAACTTACAAAAGACTCTCACTTGGATTTCATGCATTTGTTACTCCTCATCATAAAATACAAAGTCAAAAAATATTCATGAAGCTTTTAAAATCCTTTAGTAGAAAAAGCCAAAAAGGCCCCAATGAAAGAGAAACAAATCTTAGAAAAGAAAGGTAAGTGGGAAGTTTCTAAACTTTTAAAAAAAAAAAAAAAAAACAACTAGATGCAAATGAATCTTTATAATCAAATATAAAATATATGAAAATATATATAAACTTAAAAAGGTGATTTGTTGCAAAAAGGTACATCCAATTATATGGTATTAACCATTAAGAAACTCTCTCAAATTGCCATAAAAAAAACATAATGAGTATTAGTCTCTATTGCGACAAATTTAGATTGGGTTTTACATCAACTTAACATTAAAAATATTTTTTTCCTGTAAGGAACTTAAGAAGTATACATGGAGACCACCTGTATTGAAAAATGGAGATCCTAGTTATATTGGAAAATCAGAAAAAGATCAATAAGAAATGTAGACTTAGAAAATCTCTATATAGTTTTAAATAATCTCATGCTTGGCTTGGCAGATCCTCCAAATATGTTGAAAAGTGTGGGTACACTTAGCGTCAAACTGATGAGAACCTCTTTATCAAACATTAGCCTAAAGGAGAAAAGGTTCTTTTGATCATGTATGTAGACAATATTAAATTTATAGTAAAAGAATTTGAGGTAAAAGAGTTAGGAAATCTAAGATACTTTCTAGATATGAAAGTGGCACGATTAAAATAATATATTATTTTTGAGAGGAAATATATCCTTGATTTACATCAAAAAATAGAAATACTTAGATGTAAGTCCACAGAAACTACAATGGACCTGATAAAAAATTAAAATCACTGCTAACAACATACCTATTGATAAAGTATCAATATAATGTGGGTAAACTCATCTACATCTCTCATCATCTTGATATTGAGTTGCTTATTAATATTATAAATCAATATATGAACAAACCTGGTGAAAATCATATGAAAACTGTTATCAACATTCTAAGGCACCTCCAAATGACACTAAGAAAAACTTGCTATATAAAAACTCATTCAATAATGAAATTAAAATTTTCACAAATGTTGATAGATGTGGAGATGCATTAAACTGAAAATCCACCATTGCTCAGGAGTGGAACCAGCTCTTTAATTCAGGGAGGACAAATTTTTTGAATAATTAAATAATGTAATAATTAAAAAAATAAAAAAATACCTAAAATTAATATTTTTAGAGAAAAAAATATAAATAATTAGTAAAATAATATCACCAAATTTATAAGAAAAAAATATAAGTGTGTAAGAATATTAAATTTATGGATTTTTATTTAATTAATTAAGTAGTCATTTGAGATTAATGGGTTAAAATAGTTTTTTTTTTTTTGAGTTGATTGTATAATATGCAAATTAAAGGTAGGCAAAATGTAAAAAAATATTTTTTAAAAGGAAAAAAAAAAAGAATTTGAGGGTGGGCTTTTAAAAGGAAAAAAAAAATTTGAGGGTGGGCAGTTGCCCAACCTCACTTAAAAGTAGGTCCACCCCTATCATTGCTAATTATAGTTATGTATGGAGAAATCAAGTAACATGAAGTAGTATGAAATAATCAGTGGGTTTCAAGTAGTACTGAAGCTGAATATAGGATAATGACACTTGGTATTTATGAAGAAATATGATTAAGATTGATAGAAAAATTAAAGTATCACGTAGAAAAATCATTAAGAGTGTAATGTGACAAGCAAGCTACTACAACATTGCAAAACATTTTGTCCACCATGACAAAACTAGAGAGTCAGTTAATTGCAGAAAAAACTAAAAAAAGGACTTGTCCAACTAATTTATATTCCAACAAACTCTCAAATTATAAATATTCTCACCAAAGATTTACTTAGAAAGAGTTGTGATAAACTAACCAATAAGCTAGACATGATCAACATTCACAATCCGACTTGAGAGGGCTGTCAACATAATCCTAAATTTGTGGCCCACATCTTTTCATCTACAATAATTCAACAATCCATAGACAACTTTCCATTTACAATAAGCAAGTAATCCTGGACAACAAAATTTTATTTATGAAATGCAGAAACAGATCCCAGAATGAGAGACTAACTTCCATATTTATTTTTTCTTAATGATTATTTCTTGACCAATATATGCACATCTTCTCATCTTATTTTTTTAAAAAAATAGAAGGAAATAAGATTAGTCACACAATCTCTATTCTACATATGCATACATATACATATATATATATGAAAATAAAATCTTAAAATAAAACAAAATTGAACACTAAATAGAAATTCTTCAAGCTTAATATATTTAAAACTAAAGATAATTCACAAAATTTATGGTACCTCGACATATAAATCATAGAGATCACAAAGCTTTTCTTCCAAAGCAACATCCATACTACATCTTCCTGTTAAAGCCTTCCTCTCATCGTTGCTAATAACATTCTGAAAATCATCCGCTGAACCATCTAGTTGATCAGGCCCCTATTAAATGGAAGAAGAAACTTGACAGATAAAAAGGCATGTAATAAGGCGCCACAAGTAATAAAAGACAGATTCCATCACTAAGTTCCACAGTTTTTTGAGTGTCAATGATGATATGCTTTTCGATCAAGGAAACACCACCACCATTACACGGCTTCATAGTAAATTTCATAACAATTAAAACGAGCCAACCTTGGACTTGACATTTGAGACACGTGCTTTTATCATTTCACGAACATCCTTTTTAATTTGTTGTAATCTGTCAGCCTTCAGCTGTTTTGCAGAAAGACCTAATTCAACCATCTCCCTCATGTTTCTCTGCAGCACATAATCATTTGCTACATTAGTCACAAGGACAATGTAATTTAAAAAGGAAAATAACGATAACAATAATTATCTAAATTTTTTTTTGAAATTCTAGGATAAAATTTATCACTAATTTTGTTAAGAGATATCTATGAGGGTACCAACATGTTTGCAATTTTGAAGATTAGTCTCTTTAAGATTAATAACATATTTCCTCTAACAAAGTAAGAGCCTTTTTTGTTATAAGGTAAATTCAATCTCAAGAAAATATTAAGACTATCTTTAATCTCTAGTGGTAAAACATCTTTGTAAGTAGTATTATACCTCAAAAATGTCTTATTGAAAGGAGAAAGATGTCCTCGATATAAACAATTATGTCAGAGCTTCAAGGTGTGCTTAATAAAGATAAAATAAGCACTGCGAAGGTCAACCCCTGCAAGTACTTCACAAAATTTTTTAAAATCAAACATATGACCTTTAGTAAACATGCGCAATTCTGACAGCTCATAAAATATCTTTTTCAAGTGCTGCATGAAAGCATTGCTCTTTTCCATTTTTTGTGAAGACGCTCCTTAATTGCTAGCCATAAAAAAGAGAATATAGACTTAGTTTAGCTAGGCAACCAAGGAGAAAGGAGTTTTAATGGTCCATTTCAATTGAACCGTGTGAAACCTTCGGCAACAAACTAAGCTTAATTTATACCAATATGTTCACACATAAAGAAGAAATTTGATAGTAAACACCTAAAGACAAACAATTAGTTCAACCCAAGATAGGGGGTAACCAAATCCCATGCATGGAGACTGCATAAAACTCTCATCTCAATATCTATAATTTTTTTTTTCTAAAAAGAATCTATAACTTTCTAGTAAATCCTGGAAATATAGAGAAGGGATAGAGATAAAGTGCATGGACGGAAGGAAGAAGATGATTGACTAAATGACATATAAAATTGAATGAGATGAGTAGTACTTTATCATTTACTTCTTTGGAGAACAATTGATAAATATGAATCAGATGGCTCATTAGTAGAAGGATACTCAATCAAGACAAAAATGTCAATGGAGATGTAGATGTAGGAGGTGGCAAGGCTATCGAGAGTAAACTTGTAGATTAGGAGATGAAGGCATAGGAGTTGTTGGAGTAAAAAAGATCAGGTATGAGGCTATCATAAATAGAAGGAAAGTAGACAAAGAAAAGATTTATCTCATAAAAAATGCCATTAGCCAAAGTACATAATCATCAATTAAAAAGACCATAAAATTTATATCTTTTATGATTGTGACAATATCCAAGAAATATACATCAAATAACATGAAAGGAGAGCTCTTTGAAAAATTAAAAAACATGAAAAAAGATAGACACTCAATATCATAGGTGTATGTGGAAAAGTAATTCGATTGGATTAAAGTAGGTGATGTGGAAAAAAAATTATTAAGAGGAGACAATTGATGAGATGTAAGCTATTAAAACTCAGTCTCTCCCCTAAACCCTCCACCCCCACTTCCTAACTAAAAAGGGACATTCATATAAAATATTAATATCCTAAAACCATCATGCAAATAACAATTTTTGCATTAAGAGCAATACCATTCCGCTAAGCTATATAGTGACAAAAGGTTTAAGCAATGATACTTGTTAAGAGTAAAAGTGTGAAACTTTAAACGCACAAATTCCATATCAAGTAATGATAGTAAAAAAATGTACTTTTGTAGGCATCAATTAATCCAATTGGTAAGGGACTTGGAAGTTATCGCCAAGCTCTTGTTCAAATATCACCTACACTATAATAAAGTCTCACTTTACGAACATAGGGTGGGTGCAAAAAAAAAAGAAAAAAAAAAGGAAAAAAAAAGTAATTCTTGATAAAACTTGTTAAAATTGTAGGAATTTCAACTAAGATTTGAGTAAATAGACCAAAGTAGCTTTAGAATAATCATCAATAAATATTACAAAATATTGAATCCACAATGAGTAAAAGAAATACTAGAACCTCAAATGTCATTAAAATGTCATTAAAATAGATATAGAAGAAAGCAAAAATACATTATAGTGTAAATGCAAATTGTAAACTTGATAATCAAAACTTGAAAGAAAAGAGAGATATAAATGAAATCTTGAAGACTTAGAGGATGACCTAACTGATAATGTCATTAAAATAGATTAATGGAGGAGGAGAAAGCAGACAAGACATCAATTATCAAGTAGTAGATTCTGCTAGCTTCAACACATTAACTAATTGTTTTCCTCAAACTTGGATCCTAAAAGACATAGTAAGAGGGATAAAAGATTACGGAACACTTATAAGCCTTATTAAGATAAAGAATATGAAATAGATTGATAGAAAATCATGAGGCCTAAAATATATTTGAAAGAGACACGTGGAAAGATGATACTCTTTCTAGAAATGAGATGGAGAATCATCAACAACAATGATAAGTGGTTGAGAAGAAATGTTCAGAGATGAAAATAACTTGATTTGCAGTAACTTTTGTCATTTATCAACCATCTTAAAAAGATTAGCAAGGAATAAATCAGTGGGCATAAAAATCAAGAAGGGCATGCAATATGTGTTTGCCAATAATACACCCACTCGTACAACCTTCAATCAAATGTGGTTGTGATGCCTGAAAAAGAATGAAGCCAACAATATTATGATCGAAGTTCATTGACTTTATAGTGCTCATTAGTACAATTCCAAAATATTAAAATAAAAAAGAATGAGTTATTATTAGCCATTAATAGTAAAGATTGCAATGATCACGCTTATAAGAGTCATGAATGCAAATTCTATAGGGACACATTCCATCCATTATGAAACTATTTACATTCAATTATGCAATCCTAAATATTTGAATGCTCAAGTACAAACATAATCAGACCCATTGAGCTACCATAATATGAAAAATACATTACTTTCTTGAGTTAAGAATGAAATTGACCCCCCCAACTACTTATGGAGGACCAAAATAGTCCTAGACTATATAAAAGAACCATTTTAATCCTTACTATTTGAAAAGAGACCAATTTAGTCATGCCGTTTGGATTTGGATGGAAATGAATAGACATGTAATGGAGAGGAGGATATTACTGAAATTTCAAAATATGTTAACATTATAATGGCATAAATATATTGAAAAATTACATAAAATTTATGCCAAATTTTTTATTTTATCAAAAATGTGCATGATATATTAATCTAATCTCCTTGAATATGATTGTGCTTATGACAAACAAGAAAAAAAATTAATAAAAAAATGAGATGCTTTGTAAATCTAAAAAAATTAAAATTTCAAAAATGCCCGTGCTTTTAACATCTCAAATTTTTAGTTTGGATGATAGGAAGTCAAAGGACTAAACTAGTCATTTTATTTAGTTTGAAACTATTTTGATCCTTCATAAATAGTTAGGCGACTAATTTGGTCCTTAACTCTTACTTTTTTCCAATAGAGACTAATTATTTCTCAAGTTCACTAAGGGGCTGTTTGGAATGAAGAATTTTGGGTGTAAAGTAAAGTAAATGCATGGGTTTTAACTTTTTGTATGTTTGGCATGGTGCAAATTAAAATTTTCAAGGTAATGTAATATATTTAGAATACATTACAAATGTCATTTTTGGTGTATTTGGAATTCACCCGATTTGGGTGAATTCCAAATACAATCACAAGAAAGTTATGGCCGCCGCCGTGTGCCACTGCCACCCGCCAATCACGCTTCACGCCGCCCATCGCCGCCCACCGCCATGACGCCCACAACATCAAAAAAATACTTTACATTTAGTTTACCAAAACAAAATAAAAACTCATGTATTTGTAGAGTTTTCAACCAAACAACCCTACAGTAATCCAAATACATCAGATTCCTTTTACGATTCCTTTGCCAGATTCCTTTTTCAGCAACCAAACAAAATACTAAAGCTATTTCTTTAATGAAGTCAAAGGTGAGCATATATTCAATTTCTTCATTCATAATATTGTTTATTAATTTGATGTAGGATACCATGTTGTCTTAAACAATGGAACAACACAAAAATAAATAGGTTCATTAATTTACACAAAATTGATTGATGATATTCTCCAATCTACAACTTAAAAGCAAATGGTTTGATAGAAGGATATAGCAAAATGGTAGTCAATTTGTTTAAGAAATATATATTAAAAATATGACAAAATGACATGTCAATATGGAAACACTAAGAATGCACGTGATGAAATCCTAATCAAAGTATAAGAAAACCTAAAAATGAATTAAACAAAAATGGCTAGATAATATATGTGTGTGTCGACAACAGATATGCATGTATGTATAAGATCTATCTCAGGTGTGTATGTCACACACACACATACGCCATACATGCATGCATACATATAATTGTATTTCATATTTATTTATATTTTTATTTATAATTTTTAAATATTAACATCATATTTAAAATGGTGTGCGCCGTGCATGCGCCATGGGTCTATGAGACCTTTGCGTTATGATGTGCCGTTCGCCATGGACAAATATGGCTGTAATGCATTGGACTGTTATATTTGGCAGCATCCTTTTTATTAGTTTGCACATAAGTGAGCTAAGATAAAGATGAGTTAAACCATTTCAAGGTGCTGTAAGAAAGTTGTAATGCCTTTGAAGGCATTATAAGCTTCTTAGCACTTAAATTGTCTTAAGCCAATGTGCATTCGAAAAGCCATGTAAATTAATGAACTTTCTACATTAGTAAAGTCATGTAAATGAACTTAAGACACAACCATGATCTTATCTGCACTATCAAACAAAGGAACAAAAGAGAAAGAAATAAGACCAAAAGTTTACGGTTTGTAAGGTAACATCATATCCTTCTCTGTGCATTAATATTTGTGCATATATTTAAGATTATGATGTATTTATGCAAAGCCCAATTATTTATAGTTTATCTTTTAATGAGTGCAATGCAAAACCTAATTGCATTCTGAGTTTCACTCTCTACAACTTGCATAATATTTACTAAGACATTTGTTTGCAACTTTGTTTTTCATTAATGATGTTGATAGTTCGGAAAATACTGATATTGGTAGACACCTAGAATTTTCTATAAAGCTAAAAAATTATATTAAACTTTAAAGCCTTAGAACAATATTTTCCTTAAAATAAGATATGGTCTTTGGACCACTCTTCTAAATTTTAAGATAAAATAAGAATTCACTCTCTTTATATTTGCGTGAACATGTAGTAAGGATATTAAGTTGTCCATCCCTTTTCACAAAGGCAACTCATAAACGCAGCAAGAGCCTAATAATTCACTACTCATGTCAACTAAACTCTCAAGTATATTAGTCAAACATTCATATTCAAAATAGATAATCTTGCATCAAACACATTTCATAGAGCACACTAATATAATAATTCTTTAAACTCTCTTAGGAGAAAGTCTAGTTTACTTTGGCAAGTTAGCGGTAGTCCTAATACAAACAAGATTGTAGGTTAGTTGTAGTTTCAATATATAAGTAAAATTGTCCCTATCATATTTCTCTACAGGCATCTCCTTATTTTTAAAGAAAATTCCTATATTCCTTTCCTCCACTAGATAGACCAAGAATTTCGTATTTCTTCTTTGATTATTGGTCTATGAGAACTTTTTAGATGATGTAACAAATAATTTCTAGTAAAAAACTCGAAGTCAGGTTGAGTGAAGAACCTTCTTGTCCAAGTAGACTTTAGGATCCATTTGGGATTCATTTTCACTATTTTGGTTATAAGAAAGCTATCAATCATGTTTGGCTATAACATTTTTGCTGCTTTTAAAAATTTGTGAAGGAAAGCTTCTTATTACAACCAAGTTTGATAAAATATGGTAGCTATAAGAAAACTATTGTCCAACTATATTATAAAAGTGTCTATAATACCCTAATAACTTTAAGATTTTATTTTCTCCAGAATAACACAACATCAACTTTTACAAGAAGTTGCAATCATTCAAAACAAACCCTTAAAGTCCGATAATCCGAGAAGATGAAATCATGATCTAATTATATCTTCCTTATCAAAATTCCTAACCCATACACTCAAAACCTCTTTTTGAGGCTATTTATTCCTCTTAAATATAAGTTGGGATAAGCTTAACTTCTTTATTGAGAGTACTATTAGGTATCCCTAAAAATATAATTAACTTTAAGAATAATATTTCTTTGGGAGACTTACAACAATAACAATAAGCCTTTATCCTACTAAATGGGGTCTGCTACATGAATTCTTCTTCTCCATTATGTCCTATTGAGTGTCAAATTCTCATTTAAATCTAATAATATAAGGCCATTTTTTATACTTCCTAATCAAGTCTTTTTAGGTCTATCTCTATTTTTCTAAATATAGGTTGAATCGTTGGGAGACTTAGATCCTAAAAAATAAAAAAATAAAATAATAATAAAAAATAAAAACTATAAAGTAAATACTTGGGTTAAACTATAAAATCTTTTAGGAGCTTTTTTCATATATTTTGATAAGTTTAATTAGTCTTAAATTCTAGACTTTTTCTCTTATCTTCTTAATATTAAATATCTTGAATAAAATCTTTTACTTCCTAACCAAGTCTTTTTAGGTATACCTCTATTTTTCTAAATATAGGTCGAATCGTTAGGAGACTTAGATCCTTAAAAAAAATGATAATAAAAAATAAAAAAATATAAAGTAAATACTTGGGTTAAACTATGAAATCTTTTAGGAGCTTTTTTCATACATTTTGATAACTTTAATTAGTCTTAAATTCTAGACCTTTTCTCTTATCTTCTCAATATTAAATCTCTTGAATAAAATCTTTTTCATAATATATAAATACACAAGCCACCCAAAATTTAGAGTTGTGAAAGTCTCTCAACTACAACAACAACAACAACAAGCCTTTATCCCACTAAGTGGGGTCAGCTACATGAATCCTTCATCTCCATTGTGTCTTATTATGTGTCAAATTCTCATTTAATTCAAGTATACTAAGGTCATTTTTTATACATCTTAACCAAATCTTTTTAGGTCTACCTCTACCTTTCTTAACATAAAGCAAATCTAATGCATCTACTCTCTTAACCAGGTCATCGGACGGCCTACGCTTTATGTGGCCAAACCATCTAAGGCGACTTGCTCTAATCTTATCTGCCACTGAAGCTACTCCAACTTTTTCCCAAACATACTCATTTCGCATTTTATCTCTAAGAGTAAAACCACTCATCCACCTAAGCATCCTCATCTCTGTAACACTTAATTTAATCTTATGCTTCTCTTTTATTGGCCAACATTCCGCACCATAAGTCATTGCAGGTCTTACCACCATCTTATAAAATTTTCTTTTAAGTTTAAGTAAAACTTTTCTATCACACAACAGGCCAGATGCACTCCTCCACTTCAACCATCCAACTTGAATTCTACTAATAACATCTCCATCTATTTCACCATCATTTTGAACAATAGAGCCTAAATATCTGAATTGCTCACTCTTATTAATGACTTGTTCACCTAATGTCACAACACTACTACTAGAACTTCTACAACTAAAATTACACTCCATATATTCAATTTTAGATGAACTTAAACAAAAACCTTTACTCTAATGTTGACCTCCATAATTCAAGTTTCTCTTGGACTCCCTCTCTAGTCTTATCAATAAGAAGAATGTCATCAACAAAAAGCATACACCAAGGTAGATCTTCCTATAAATTCCTAGTAAGAACATCCATAACTAAAGCAAAAAGATAAGGGCTTAAAGCTAATCCTTGATGTAATCCAACTGAAATAGAAAAATATTTTGTCAATCCTCCTTTGGACACAAGTAACAAACTAGTATACATATCCTTAATGCTTTGAATATAACCAATATTAACTCCTTTCTGCTCTAGAACTCTCCAAAGTACATCTCTTGAAATTTTATCATAAGCTTTCTCTAAATCAATAAATATCATATATAGATCCTCCTTACTTTCTCTATACTTCTCCATCAAATCTCTTAACAAATGTATATCATCCATAGTAAATCTACCTGGCATGAAACCAAACTGATTGTGAGAAACTTTTGTATCGCATCATAACCTATGTTTTAATTACTCTCTCCCATAATTTTAATGTATGACACATTAACTTAATTCCTCTATAATTTGCACACTCTTGTGCACCTTTATTCTTAAACATAAGAACCAACAAACTCTTTCTCCACTCATCTACCATCTTTTTAATCTTTAAAATAACATTAAAAAGATTTGTAAGCCAAGAAATTCCTTGATCTCCTAAACATTTCCACACTTCTATTGGAATATCATCAGGTCCTACTGTTTTTCCAAATTTCATTTTCTTTAAAGCTTCTTTAACTTTAGATTTAATAATACGACGATAAAAATAAAATACTCTATTTTTGTTTAGGGTATTAAGGTTGCTAAAATAAATCATACTTTCAGATCCTTCATTGAAAAGTTTATCAAAATACCTCATCCACTTATTTTCAATATCCCTTTTTAAGAAAAGCACTTTATTATTTTCATCCTTAATACACCTCACTTGAACTAGGTCTTTACTTCTCCTATCTCTTTGACTTAACTTATACATACATCTTTACCTTCTTGGTATCTATATTGTATAAATCATTAAAAGCTAAATTTTTTTTGCATCATATATTACTTTTTTTACGCCACTTTATATTTTTCCCAATTATCCAAGTTTTTACATTTAAACCAAGTTTTATAACAATGCTTCTTATTGTTATCTTTTCTTGCACACTCTGACTCCACCACCAACTATTTTTATTAAAAGAAGCTTTTTCTTTTGATTCTCCAAACCCAATTTTAGCAATTTGCTTAATTTCACTTACTACTATTTTTCACATAACATTAGTTTCCTTATGAACATCCCAAATTCTAAGCTCTTAAAAATATTTTTATTTGCATTCTTTAAGTATCCCCATCTAATCCTAGGATAATAATTTGATTTATTTTTTCTCTTACAATCTTTCATCTTAAAATCTAAAACTAACAATCGATGTTGGATACTTAAACATTCACTTAGAATGACCTTACAATCTTTACAATCTAAATGATCTATTTTTCTTATCAGAAAATAATCAATCTATGTTTTACTAGATCCATTTTATAATAATATGTTCATCTCTTTTCTTAAATAAAGTATTAGAACTATAAAATCATGTTTGCAAAATCTAATATACTCATACATTCTTCATTAGTCACTCCAAATTCATAACCATCATAAATACTTTTAAAATCTTCTACCATTCTACCAACATGTCCATTTAAATCTCCTCCAATAAATACTTTTTCTTCAAAGGGTATTTTTTGTGAAAGTCTCTCAATCGATTGAAGCAAAATCCTCAATATCATTGATTTCTCTTACAATATCATGATTAGTAATTACAAGGAGGTATCACCAATTTCATGGATCGCTGGAGCAAGGATGAAACTTCAACTTCTCAACATTAATCTCGTCAGAGTTACTCAAACATTAAGTGATTGTTTTTCTGAGGCCTTTTTTGAGGTCCTCTCTCCATCTTATCAAATCTTTTCGATGTTAATAGATTTCACGCGATAGTATACTAGTCATATTGGGATGCCTTTTTGCAACCATAAATTGAGACAAAATTTACTTGGTGTCTAAAATCCCATAATGGGAATCCTAAAATTTGGCAGTGGAAAACATGTTAGGCATTGTCAATATGCAATCATCTTCATCACCATTATTTGGGCTTAGTTTTATGAATATTTATGCAAATAAATATGTGCCTAGCACAGGATGGATTTTCAAGAGCAATGAAAATTACAAATGGTAGCCTCAAACTTCAGTGAAGTAAGAGAGTCTAAATTCTCTCCTCAAAGAACCCACCCATGCAACTACCATTAACCCATCTATAAGAAAGAGATTAGATTTTTAACTTCATAAATCGCTTATTTGGTGTTTCATTTGTCCTAAATTTTGGTTTAGCTATATCAAATTTAACATCATCAATGTATGTTAAAATCGACTAAGCTCTTGTTCTTAAGAAAATTTAAGCACTTTCATATATATTACATTATTCACTTTCCCCAAAACCCCAAATGATCATTTCAAAATATAAGTTCACAATCCTATAGAAAATATGTTGCAATATTTATGTTAATAAATCCACCTTCACAATCTTGTTGTTGATACATTAAAGTGGCCTGATGTTCTTTCTTTGTTGCCTTGCACCTAAAATCCTGCTTAACACTTAAATTCACAAGTGCAACAAGTTTTCTTTGTGATTATGTAATATTTCTTCACCATCATTCACATGTTATTCTCACAATGTACCCTAGTAGTTCATCCCATTTTAGTATCCAACTTTAAGCATTCTGATAAAACCCACATCTTAAGATTCATTCAATTGGACTTTTTACTTGCTTTACATAAGTAAAAAGTGCTCACAACACAAATGCATCTTTCATATGAAAAATGTTGGACAATATTTCAAGAAATTAGTATTGAAAAAGCTATTTATAGAACAAAATTTTGAAGTTACTTCAATTAAAAAATTTCAACTCTCAAACACAATAGGCACAATGCAAAGGCTTCTTGGAAAAAGTTCAGCTATTCGAAAATTTTGTTTTGATAAAACTAGTTTTTAGAACTTCTTAGCTTTTTTGCAAAAAAAAGAGAAATCCAACCAAAGCAGTTCTTAAATCAGTTCATGAGAATTATATGATATTTAAACAAGCAAAATAATGTGTTTTTTTATAAAATTTATAATTATTTTCTTAATCTTCGATGTCGATGTAAGGAAAAGATATTACTTATTTTAAGAAATTCATCAGATTAAAGGTCCTTGATCCCTTTATTACCATTAGAGGCATGACCAACTCTTCTTAAATTAATAAGCCTACATTTATATTGTCATTACAGGTTAGTTTTAAGTCTATCAAAGAATAATGCATATCACTCGTGGAAATAAAGTGCTACTTCTAAAGGATGAATTTGCATCTGCCTTCGTGATGACCAATTACTAAATATAAATTTAAAACTAGGACTACTCTTCGCAAGGAATATATATTAAATCTACCATAAGAAAACATGATTAAATGAATCACTTGATAAAATCTTAGAAAAAAATTGATTTCTTAATTTATAGTTAAATTGTTCTTTAAAAAAAAAGAAATTTTATGTTGCTGAACATAAAGCCCAAAAAAGGTTTTAATGTGTTGTCACTAAGAGAAAAAAATAATAATAATAAAAAAATAAAAAAATAAAAAAAAATAAAAAAAAATAAAAAAAAAATGTGTTGTCACTAAGAGAGAAATACAAAGGGGAGAAAGAGGGAGAAAGCTTGACAACCCGTACAACTTTATATAGTGCTCAATCTCTTCATATCAACTCAACATACTTAGTGGGATAAGCATTACTTTCTTTTTTTAATTTATAGGAGGAAAACAAGAGGAATTCATGAAGCATGCTAATCCTACATCTACTAGAAAGTAATCATGATGAAGGATATTTTATGAACAACTATCAATACCATGTCACACATAGCCATGATAAAAAAATAATTATGGCAATCATGGAGCCATTTACTACATCATAATGAGAATAGATGTAGTATGCCTCAATAAGATAGACTGCATTTATAGCTTTGTACATTCAGGGATGCGATCCAACTCTAACAATCAAGTTTACATGACTGTCATGTGTGTGGCATGCCTAATATATCAATCAAAGAAAATTAAAAGTGAAAATCATTATTAAAAGCTAACGTTCTATTGAACTGGTGTCCCTTTTAATTAGACTAATGCTTTCGTGCAGTAAGAAAACTTAAAAAAGCTTCATAAAAAAAGAGATAATTAAATTAGATGAATTATAATTAATGGAGAGGCCATCATTTTGTAAACTTTTTAATTATTACCGTCAAGGTCTTGCGTTGTACCAAGTGACCAAGAAAACCCATTAGGCGATCAATTAACTCCTCTTCTGAGATTTTGCCCTGGCTTGCCTGACAACATAATCAAATAATCAATATAAAAAAACAAAAAAAAAACATCTTAGATAGAGAGATATAATTTCTCTAATATGTAGGTATCAAAATGAGAAATTAAAGAAGCAGATTTGCTACTAAAGATAAAATCTCCAAATTAAGGAAACATGGCATTACATAAGGAGAAAGTAGCATTAGGACAAAGATTACAGTCACAAAAAAGGCAGGGTTTAAAAGACTAACCATAAATATTATAGTCATTTTCTACCTCAAATAACCATCATATTTTTAACAAGTCAATTAGGGCACTTAATATGCCATGTTCCAAACTTTCCTATTTGATGAATAAACAATTATGGCCCTTGACTTCGAGATTACTTATTGAAATGACTGAAGCCTTCCTATAACATGAAGACACTTGAGTCACCTATCAGGATTCACACTTAGCGCTAAGATATACTTAATAAAATGAGCATATTGGGTCTTAATCAAATTGGTTAATGCTCAATTGAATCTAATCCCATTATGGTTCAAAGTATCCCTCATTTCCCCTCAAAAAAGATTGATAATCATTTAACCCATAAGAATCTTGCCTTGCCATCAAACCCAATTGGCATTCAATCACCTCAATCAAGAAAGTGGTTCAACCTAAACTAATGATGGATCCAAGCTTAGCTGGCAAACATAACCTTAATTGACCACAAATCAAAATTGGATAGCATAATACGATAGGCTAATCAGTCATTGGACCTTTTGTAATGTACCGAAATTTGGGTATGCCAGATTGGTTTTGTCAGTCATGTTCACTTGGTTCATAGGGATTAGTCTTTAACATAGTTAAGTCAAAATCATGCACATAAGTTGCAATCACTTACCCCAACCAACATACTTGGCCAACACAATGAATCCAAAGTCTTTCAACATACTTGATCAACGGTGCTAAGTCCGCCATTCTCTTTAGCAAATCCGCTAAGAGATGGAGGACTAATCGGATTGCTAGGCTTATTGGGTTCAGTAAGGTCCAAGAGATGGAGTATCTTGGCCTTAGTGAGGGAAGCTCTACAAGCATGATTTCGCCTCGATTCCAAAGAGAAGATTATGTCCCGGGAACTTGACATCTCTCCTATGTGCCTACTTTATTTCCTCACTTATACCAGTTCGGTTTATCACTAACACATACAACTATTCCCTTGAATGTGTTGTGAGATTGAGCGTTATGTAGGTCCTTCTTATGGGACAAGAGTCCCACTCAGGGCATTCACTATGTCGCTTGGGTACCGCTTGTTTACCTATTAAGCATGGGGCTTGGTTTTCACTCTACCCTGCTAGGCCCTCCTCGTGCAAGGTTGGCTTTGGGATTTTCTAAGCCCACTTCATTACTTCACCGCTGCTGGGAGCTATGGGGAAGATATTTGGAGTGGAAGCTTGAAGAGGGGACTCCAAGACTTGGGTCATTCTTAGTGGGGCTCAAAGTCTTGAACCTCTCATTCACGGAAGATTGCCGATAAGAAAGTTCGTGATGGATCACACATGGTTAGTCGATTGTTCCTTAGCCCTGAGACCGACTTTCTTAGATCTAGCCTTGAGGATCGACCGTGGCACGCTTCATCCATAGGACAGGGATGGGATATTAGCCTAGAGAGATTTTGGCGAGGATCTTGTGAAGCACATTACCAAGGTGGAGCTTCATCTGCTTAGATGAAGATGCACTGTGAGCTTCTTCACCTCCCTTTGGGAAATCTCGACAAATACGGCCTTTGATGCCCTCTTCTTCCCCTTCCCCGCTAGCCACTCTTGGCTACAAAGTTCCGCTTGCACCGCTGAGAAGTTTTTCCGTGGCGATCCTCAAGAATGCCTTACCAACCTACCACCGGCTCCACTCTCGAGGTCAGGAGAGACTCATTGCCCCTGGCCGATGGAGATTGAAGACCGATCATATCCTCACTACCCGCTTCTCTTACTTCCTTATATACTGTGTTTTGTCCTCTTCTTGGGAGTTAACCTCCCCTCTTTCTAATGCTCATGATTTTGAGCATTGAGCACCACAAGTCGGACATGGCTTGGGGTAGAGTTTATTGCGACATGATATATCAAGTTTGGAGGACCGCATAAAGACACATGGTAGGACAGGTCATTCTTCTTTATTTTGGAGGCTTTTACAAATGCATCTACCTTTCTATTGAGGCAATGGGGCTCCACCGGCCCAGCAGGCGTCCACTCCCCTCTGGACTCCCCTCAGGATGGCTAAGGTGAATGTAGATGGTACTCCTCTCCTCGGCTTGGGCATTGGAGTTATTTTAGGGGATGATGGTGACTTCATCAGTGCGGTATCCAGTTTCTATTGGGATAGTGCTTTCATAGAAATCAGCATGCTTCTTTGTTAAGAAACTTGTTGACCCTTGGATGTATGATGAGTACAAGGGCATCATATTGGAGGGACAACATTAGTGTTGTCAATTTACTTAGGAAGACCATGCAGTGAACTTTCGGTCTTCTCTCCTCAAACAACTCGGACTTGGCTTTCTTCTAGCCTTCCACCAAGTTACTTTCTCACACGTTTCAGGGACTTCAATGGTGGCGGACCTCTTGTGCTAAACAGCTGCAGACTTTACTTGGTTGTCTTTAGATGTTTCTCTTTACCTTCTTTTTTGTTTGGTTATTTGAGGATGATAAGAAGCATGATGCTTCTATTTAGCTTCTTGTTTTAGACTCTCTAGCCTTTGCTAGTTCTTATATTACTTTTTTACTATTATTAAATGCAATATGCAAGTTTCAAAAAAAAAAAAAAAGTCTTTCAATTTCCTCAATTTAAGCCAAACCATTTAATAAAGTTGAATCAGCTCATTTAGTTAGCTTGATTGATTGAATTAGACTAGATTGATTCAATCTAAAAACTACTATGACCGTATATTTCTGGATCAAACCTAATCATATTATGATTGAACCAATTAAGCATAAGATGATCCCAATTCTCCAAAAAAAAAAGAGTTAAAGCTTCATGGTCTAATTTGAGTTCAAGTTTATATGCTCTCGAGTTCAATAAATAGTTATTAGCTTAGAAAATTAGCAGATCAATATGCGCCTGACCATTGAGAAGCTTAGTGGATCATTTACCTCACCTAATTTGATCAAGAAAAGAAATGTCATACCAGTCATTATAGCTCACTCACATCAAGTGTAATAGCTCAATCCCCCACATGCCCAACCACTCTAAATTGCCTCACAAGTGCTTTATTGTGATTCTACCCTTGTTTCATGCTCTAAATTGACATGTATAAAGCCAAAAATTTTCAAAAACTTCTTGGTTGAAATGAGCAATCCACATTGCTAGCTTGGCCACAGCTCAATAGCACAATGCTATTAACCTCTATAAATGGAATATGCTTTCTCCTCATGAAGGGTTGCGAAAAAAAATATAAACAATCAAACTCTTTATCTCTAATAAAGTAAGAAAATCACAAATTCCTCCAATAAAGAGGACTTTGGCTTAGGCCCTACATTACCCTCAGCCTACTGCCCCGTAGCCTTAAGGAACCCCCAATCTATATTATCCCAAGGAGCCTTTAAGCCATTGATAATGTCCACATGTATATAAGACCCACTAGTGACCTCTTAACATTACCCACACTACGTCGATGGGACAGAGGCTCTCCAGAACGTACTTAAATCCTTGTGCATGTTGTGAATATGTATGAACCTCTTAAAGGAGTGGCCATAAGGATGCTTCTTAATAAAGCCAACACTAAAGTTTTAGGATTCTCCAACGTTAACAATTGTCATCTACTACCTATCATCATATGCCAATGTCTTGCTACTTCTCAAGCTATCCTAAACCCTCTTAATTGCTGAAACCACATCCGAACTTTGTGACAATAGATCAGGGTTCGTCGGTAATAGAATCACTCTTATCAAACCATGCATAAGAGAAGATCCAAAAGTCTTTGGATTAGATTTGATTCCAGTCATTGGATAAAGAAATCGATGACCAAGATATCAAAATGTCATTTCTTACTCTTATTTCAGTTGTAAGGTCAAAGTTAATTAAAAACAACTAAGGGAAATTAGTGGGGGTTACTTAAAGTTAACCCAAACTTACTTTTTTTTTTAATTTTAGAATAATACCATTTATTTTTTAGGTAGAAAGGAAGCCATAAGAAAATACAATATTAGAATTTATGCATACTATTACATATATCCTTAGATGATTTACATATATTCATCCAATTTGTTGTCATCACCATAATTGTCATCATTGTTGCAAACTTCACTTTCATCATCTTTGACTCCGTAGTCACATCATTGACATCATCACATAAATAAAACCCATCATCACCATTGGAAAGATCAAATTATACAAAATTTTCATGTGGTTATTCTCTAGATTGATTTAGTTATTTGTAAATAGATGTGTGAGAGCCTAATTATTCATAAATTGACCCTAGTTGCTAGTCATGTGTATTTGGATATTTAACATTGCATAACCAAAGAGAATTTGTTTATCAAAATCTTAATATGTTTACTATATAGGTTGATTAAAGTATTAAAAAATGATGTCCTAATTTAGTAATACATAAGTTTCTATCTAATTATTAGTTGTTTGAATCTAATTAGTAGAAATAGTATAATAAGTATTTGATATAGCTGAAAGATGGACTACCATCACATAGTAATGGAGCATGGCATAAGATAAAAAAAATGATATTTATAAGAATAACTATAACAACAACAAAAATGTTTCTAGAGAATGCACTACCTACTAGAAGGAAGCCAATAAACTTCACCTTTGCATTGAAGCAGCCTTAATAATTTCAACCTAACAAGATATTATAATACAACCCACTCCACATATATAAGTAATAAAACAGACATTATAACATAATTTCATAGAGGGAAAAGCAAGATATACAAATTTTATGATTTGATTGCATAATTAATTGCCACCTTGCTTAATTGAGATCTTTGATTATAAATTATTTAAAACTTCCTTCTTTGTATTGGAGCCTTAATAGAGAGAGAAGCGAATATCTCGCCATACTTCTAAATATACAAAATTAGGTTATGCCATATGGAAGAAAAGTAGCTTTATAATATTGCTTTCTTGACGATCAATTTGTTCCTTGATTGTTCCACTTTTAATAAAAAAATATTGATGCTAATGGTTTCTATAAAAAAATTTGTTTCCATATTGTTAACCTCCATATATATTCCATTCGAAAAAGCCTACATGGTAAAATCGACAGATAATGATCACAATATTGTGCTATTCAAGTTCAAAATGGTTCAATTATGATCAAAATCGTTCAAAACATCAAATTTGTTAAGCATGGTGTCCAAGTACTTGATTCAATCAAATGCAATGAAAACAACAAGCAAAGAATGTGACGTCACATGAATCAAAGTCAAAATACCTAAATTTTAGTTGAAATTGATCACAATGATATTCGCTCATGAAACCAAGTAGTACATTGTGGGTCCAAAAATGTAACATTGTCAAAATGTCTTACTTACAGAATGCATGAGACCATCAAGACTTGTAAAATCAAACTAAAGCAACTCAAATCAAGTTAAATCACATTAAATCAAAATCAAACAAATAAATCAATTAGACACAATCAGATTTTATAGATCAACAAGCCTTCCTTGATCTAAACTTGTTAAGTTCAAATTGTTGAGCTACTTGTTTAAAGGTCAAGGCTATAAGACTGCATATTGGCCTTCACAATTAAGAAAGTAAGATCATCACTCGAGTTGCCCTTATCCTCAAGGATGTAAGTCTCAATTATTGGAGCCTCTCTAACCTTAGAGTAGCAAATCTCATACCTCAAAACAAAGGCCTTAATCAAAAATCAAATGTCAAATCAATTCAAACTAAATTTGATCAGTGTTCTTTCCTTAAAACTAGGGTTAGAAGTCTAGCATGAATTACAAATCCTTTGGGCTTACCTAAAGCTTAAGTTATAGATTTTGGTCTTTAATCACGTTTGTATGAAGAGCAAAATAAACTTAAACCTACATCCAAATTACAATAGACACAATATTGAGTCATATTGCTTATACAGCAAGGTCGAAAGAGTCAAAACTAGGCATTCCTCTAAGTCTCACAATCAAGTATTCCAAAAAACTAGAAGTATGAGTTTTAATCTTATTGGTGTGGGTTCCGAAAATTCGCCACCGACCTCTCGATGAATGTCGATGTAATTTTCAGAAGGTAGATGAGACAGTAGATAAGACACTACTCAGAGATTTCACCCTCATTTTGTGAGGACTTTAAATCTGGTTTCAGGTTTTCTATAGCACTATAGTTAATTACCCTCATCTTTGAGAGAAGCTTTCGATTAAAATTTATCGTTAGATCATTTGAATCATAACATATAGTAGCGAGTAGAATTTAAAATTTAAGCATATGAAATTCATCATATTAACTTAAAGATGGTTGGGGACGATGGCAGATCAAGTTCCCCTAGTTCGTCATCAGACATCGTGGTGTCTACTTAGATAGAAGAGGTAGTCAACACCGAAGGATCCTTGTCGGTAGCCATGGGTTGCATCGTCGAGAACTCAGACCGAGATGGTGTTTGTCCCAGACAAGCTTAAATCTACCTTAAAGAGGACTTTTGCGTCAGTGCGATGATTCACAACTCAAAGGAGGAGAGTTATTGGGAAGCATACGAGCTACAGTCATAATCGTAATATAATGGTGTTATTTCTGCGGCATCCGATCGACTTCAGTATCGATCGTATGTGCTCTTGGTCAAAACTACACGGACGGAAGGAACCGATCTATTCGACATTAGTTTATTTGAGAGTAAATATAGGAATACACTTGACTTGACATTGACTCCTTTGTGAGCTAGAGTTTTCTCCATTTATCGCCTTTAATAAATAATTGCGGAAGGTGGATTGAGTGGAGTTTGCTTTAAGTATTTAAATATTGAATTTCATTTAAACATTTAGCACTTAGTAATTTATCTAATTTTATATTTTGTATTGATAATTAATTCAAATTAATTTGATTTGAGCTTGCAAGCGCATTTTGATGATAAGTATCCCCTCTGGTTAAAATCTTCATTCAACACAACCATCCTCGGGATAATATACGTCTGCTTAACTATTTGGTTTATTGTTCTAGATACTATTGACTCTATTAATTTAGTAATAGAAGACCAGATCTAGATCTATATTATAAGAACTTTGAATTTGAGAATATTGAATATAAATATCTGAGATATTTTGATAATAATGACCCCTTCAGCTGATATCTTCAATTAACTCAACCATCATTGGGGTGAATGCATTATTTTACTGTTTTGGATTCCGTCGACTCTATTAATTTAATAATGAGGATCGATCTTATCATGATAGAACTTACCATATATTTTAGTAAGATGAAATTCTTATAATATTATTATTAGATTTTAGGTTTTGTTAACTTACCCGGCCTTAAAACCCAAGAATCGGCAAGCCGACGTCGCAGATTTAAATTCAAGCATTAGATAAGCCAGGGTTTACTTAGAATACTTATGCAATTTGAAAAGATAAAATTGAATTGAAGATTATTTTATATTTTATACAAAATTTATCTCTTTCATGATTATGATTAAGCCTTGGATTGAGTGATAGTTGGCTCCATAATTTATGCAAAATTAATATATTTGAAGTCTATTTAGAATTTAAGCCCAATGTCTTCTGTCTGCTTCTAATTTTGTGTTACAAATTCGATGGCGTATGCTGTAGGTTTTAATCATGTTCGACTTCAACTCTTTTGAATGTTTCATGACACGGTGTATTTTTTATTTATTCAAGTATTTTGCTTGCATTGGATAGACATTTAATTTGTTGTAGACAATTGTCAGTCAAATGATTATAAGCCCAATATTATCTCAACAGTTTAGTATATTGTACTTAGTTCAATTATTGGTTTTATTAGTCATTTAAGCTTCAAATATTATTCTTTAACTATTTCATTTTCATTAATTATTAATCTTTATTTTGATGAAATTTAGAACCTCCTGTATGTAAGTCGGGGAAGTCTTTGAGTCTTACCGCTTAATAAAGCGTCATAGTCGGTCTTCATGCGACTTAAAATGAATCTAAACTACCATGCTTAAGAAAGTGTGTATAGACCTTCAAGATCTGCAATTTAAATTCAGATTTTAATTTTGAGCTTAAAATTCATTTTGCGTTAAATTAATTGTCTCTCATTTGAATTTTGATACGTCGTCCCCATGGAGGTTACTTGGGAGTCTTATCTTCTACCATGCTTAAGAAAGATGCATAATCGTCTTCTGACTTTGACTTTGAGTAAACTATCATCATGCTTAAGAAAGCGTCATAAACCTTCAAATCGCATAAGAGACGTTGGTTTCCGTGTTGAAACGACGTCGCGAATTTATATCTAGCAAATATTTGCAATTGTATTAAAACAGTAGATATAGAAATTTGATATACTAAGCAGGCATATGCACAGGTATTATGAATAAAATTGACAATCTCTCTCGCCATATAAGATCGAGTCTTCCTTCCACGCTTATGGGAAGCGTATGTATGGTAGGTGTCGCGTTGCAATTTTAAATGTCTCTTATGAGAAGCATCGCGTGCCTTCAAACCTATATAAGAGACAATCGGGTTTTTCATCTTTGACGGCATGCGCATCTTATATCTAATAAATTTCCTCATGTGCTCGAACGCAGTACTTAAAACTTTTGGCATTCATTATAATTTCATCTTTACATATACATGAAGGTGAAATGATAGGACATAAGTGCAATCACTCTAGCACACATGTCCCTTTCTCATCCACTTTTTACCACATGAATACCATACAAACATACACTCCACTTCACCACTTTCATACAAAACATCAAAGTATTGTTATGGGGAGGGCTAAAAAATAAAAACAACAACAAGCCTTTATCCCACTAAGTATTATTTAATCCTTCGTCTCCATTGTCTATTATGTGTCAAATTCTCATTTAATTCAAGTATACTAATGTCATTTTTTACATCTTAATCATGTCTTTTAGGTCTACCTTTCTTAACATAAGGCAAATCTGCTACTCTCCTAATCGGTCATTGGACGACCACGCTTTATGTGTAAACCATCTAAGGAGACTCTCTAATCTTATCGCCATTTCAACTACTCTTTTTCACGAATGTACTCATCCACCTGAGTATCCTCATCTTTACAACACTTAACTTAATCTCATGCTCTCTTTTATTGGCCAACATTTTGCACCATAAATCATTGAAGGTCTTACCACATCTTATAAAATTTTTCCTTAAGTTTAAGCGATACTTTTCTATCACACAACAGGCTAGATGCATTCCTCCACTTCAACCATCCAACTTGAATTCCTATAATCTCCATCTATTTCACCATTATTTTGAACAATAGAGCCTAAATATCTGAATCGTTCACTCTTTTTAATGACTTATTCACGTAATGTCACAACACTACCATTATAACTCCTACAACTAAAAATTATTTTCGGTGCTACAGTACCCATGCCACAGTAGATATGCTACAATATATTGTTACAATGCCAGTGCTAGAGTTCCCTCGCTACAATACTCGCAGGATTGGCTGATCGGGATTCGCTTTCTTTGGGAGGAATTAGTGCTACAGTGCGACAGGTACTGTAGTGAGATAGAAGGGATTCGCGGGAGGATTTCGGCTCTGTGAGGAGTGGGAGGCTGTTTGCGTCTTGCGAAGACAATGAGAGGGACGAGAGATGGAATGCAGTCGCTTGGTTTGCAACAGCGACGGACGGGCTCATGTCCGTAGGATCTGAACCGAAAGGGAGTGAGACGGACGCGATTTCTTACGTGTAGTTGGGCTTTGGCTGCCTATGAACGAGAGAAAGGAAGGATCAGGAGCTCATTCGATTTCGGCTGGGAGGAAGAGGCAGACAGAAGGGGAGAGTTTGGCTGAGTTGCGGCTGTTGTTCGATCCAAAGGAAATCGAACGAATGGAAGGGTTTGCGGCTCTTGTTCAGTCGAGAGGAAATCCAAATGAGAAGAGCTAGGGTCGGCTGCCAATGGGAATCGAGGGGTGTGGGAGTGTTATGAGGATTAGGGTTGGGTAATAGGAGTATAAAGGGCTCCTTTTGTGGATTTTAAATAATTAAATCAACCCTAATTTTAGTTTTTGAGACGATACTATTATATAGTCAATATATATTGATGTTAGGTTATTAGATGTTACGGATCTGGCAGCCGCGATTTTTCCTTGTCGAGGCCAATTTGGTTCGTGTCGGCGTCGAATCGGGTCGATTCGGTTAATGGGTATGCGCAATACTCGTTTGATAGGTACGGCGTTTTGATCTTAGCAGTGCGTCGATTTAAGCGGAGGTCGTTTCGGCGTCGTCATTACTCACGACTTCAGATCTTGGCGTGGCGTCGTGAGATTTTCTTGATCGGTTTGGCCGTCGAATTGTCTGATATGTATAGACGAAGTCCGCTTTATCGATCGAGATCATTTTGACTAAATTATCGAAAGTGTATTTCGCCTTCAATTTGCGATTGTCAGATCCTGTCGACTTCGTCTTATGAACTCGACTCGACTGATGTGATATATATGGAGGTCAACAGTTGGCAACTCTACAAACCAAAATTGTAAGATCTAAGCAATACACTCACATAAAAAAATGATACCAAATATTAACCAAAATTCTTGCCAAAGATAAAATACTAATGCTTAATCAAAATTTAAGTCAATATATACATTTGTGGCAATAGGGACAAATCTAGAAAGTTTTATGAGTGGAGGCTACTATAAGATAACTATAGTGAAAAAATAATAAAAAATTAAAAAAATAAAAGATAATTATAGTGATTTTTCACATAAAGTTCACTTAATATGTACTTAAACTAAACTCTAAGACAATCAATCTCCTACTTTTCCTGTTAATCACTATAATATTAATGCTTAACATAAGTTAAATAAACAAAAATAGTAATTGAACAAAAAGAGTTTTAAATTTTACCTTTATATCCAAATGTTAAAGATATAAGTTGAAGAGGTTAGTGATAAAGGTCCTTTGACAAGCTTTCTAGCAAAAGCTACCACTTTAGATTTGTAACAAACAAGGGTTTATTGCAAAGAAAGAAAGAAGAAATAAAAAGGAAAATAATATGCCTCACCACAACTAATGCAAAACTAACCTTGAGTTAGTAATGATCCATCTTATGATCTTTTTTAAAATGAAACTTGCACATTTACACTTGCACCCTTTGTGCTCTAGCTTTTCAAGTATTATTTTTTTCCAAACCTCTGAAGCCTAAGTCGTGAAATTAAGAGGGATATTGAGGTGAGTTGGTCACTTAATTGGGTAACTCAAATGTATAGGGTCTGCATACACTAATGATGGATTTACCTATGTGCAAAGATTGATTGCAACACTAGAGATATAGCCTCACACTTAGGGATTCCTCAAGCTGAGACTATAAGACCAAATCTTTGATTGTCTTGTAAATAGAGTGATTAACCAAGTACTTTGAAATCAAATTTTGGGCAAACATCATATACAAAGTCAAGAATAAAAATGACATACATATTAACTCATTGTACACCCTTAGGACTGTAAGTCTTATCAATGCAACAAGCTTGACACAAAATCTATAAGCCTCATACATATGCACAAACATCCCAACAACTCAAATCTTTGAAGCATTCCTTAAATTATGATTATGAGACGTGAACCTTGAGCATCTCTGTCTCATTCAAAGCTATAAGCTTCAAACTTGAGCTTCTCTAAAACCTGAGAAACTAGACACTCCCACTTCATCTTCTTCATCAAGATGTTAGTTTAAAGCTTCAAATCAATGAGTTCAACACAACAAATCCAAATACATAAACAAACACAACCAACAACTAAGGCGACTATACAAAGTTGTGAATAGCAAAACCCACATTGTAGGACTTCATCATCATGAAAGTCCCATAGCCTTGGTCAAGCCAACAAGCCCAAAAGACCATTAAAATCTTGAACTAAACTCACATCAGAAACAAAAACTCATCTCTCTATTACATTCAAAATCTTGCACATAACTTACCATCTTTGGATGAAATCTTAAAATAGTATCTTGACCCTTCATGTGTGGCCAATTTAGTCTTAGAGTATCACATTTCTTCATTTTAGGGTTGTTTGGTTGCCTGAATTTTGGGTGTAAAGTAAAATAAATGCAGGGGTTTTAATTTTTTTGGGGTTTGGCATGGTGCAAAGTAAAATTTCTAAGGTAATGTAATTTATTTAGAATACATTATAATGGTCATTTTTTGTGTATTTGAAATTCGCTGCAAAAGTGTTATGCTGGCCACGCTATATTGTCGCATTTAGCCGCCACTTCTGGCCGCCCACCGGCCGCTCCCGCCACCACCCCGCCACATCTCCCCACGGCCAGCCACCGCTCACAACCTCAAAAATACTTTACATTACATTTATTTTAAAAAAAAAAAAATAAACTCATATATTTATAGAGTTTTCAACCAAACAACCATATAGTAATTCAAATACATCGATTCCTTTTACATCAGATTTTTTTCAAACCAACAAAATTCTTACACTTAACCTTATAATATTGAGTCAAAATACCATACAAAATTGAACTCATTTTAGTCCTCGATTCAATACTTGGGGATCATTTTAGATTGAGTTTGTGTACCAAATAAAAAAAGTAAATAATTGAAAGTGAAAAAAGATTAATAAGATCATTAGTGAATACAAAAAATCAATGATAGCTAAAAATTGAGGGAGAATGCACCTAATAAGTTTCAATTTAGGCTCCGTTTGGGAGAGCTTTTTTAGTGCGTTTTGCTTTTAAGAGCCTGAATTTTTAATTTTGATACCCGTTTGAATAGTGTGCTTTTTGAACGAGTTTTAGTCCATCTCAATCGAAGTCTGCTTTTACTTTTCAAAAGCCAAAGACAAATAAACTTCGGAGCACTTTTAAACCAACTTTTCAGGAATCCAAAAAGCTTAGCCAAACGGAGCCTTAGTAATCTGAGTTTCCAAGTTTTCAAAAGCTCATTTAGAAATCATGTAATTTTTCATAAAAAATAAGAAATGTTCGTATATCATTAATTTGTCACCAACAAATAGGATTTTCTCTAATGATTCTCATGAATAAATGTATAGGCTTCCAAGCACTTTGTAGCCAGTCATAAAACATAAGAAAGGGTACTATGCCATTAGCTTTGTACTAGTAAGTAGGAGTTTTCTCTAATGATCTTAAGCTAAAATATTTTTAAAAAGTGATGAAAATAAAATACTTGCTGATAATGAAGTTTAGGTTCTTTAATTTCAATGTCCCTAATAAAATGAAATAAGAAATTAGAACATTAGCCAATGACAAAATGCATAAAAATTTAACAAAATTTGTATCAGATAAAAAAAAAACTACAAATGCATCGAAAGACTTATTTTAAATGACATCAAAAAAGTTTATGGGCTTGGTACCGATATTCTAGCAACTTTGGCAAGTTTCTGCTTAACTTCTTGAGGTAGTCTTCTTTTAACACCATGGACTAAAGGATCAACTACTTGAATTGCAGGATTTGGCGGTCTAACTGTGGAATGAATTTCTTGTTAATTCTAAGATTATTTCATTTTTGAGAAACATTTATGCATCCATCAAAATTCACTGAAAATTGTTCTTGATGTAGAACTTACAAAGTGCAACTATCTTTTTCAGCTCTTGAATGGCCCGTTCAAGTGTGGTGTCCTTAGGCCTTATCCTAGCCTCGCCGGCTCGGTGAGACAGGGGTTGCTTCAACAAATTAAAAATCAATTAATGAATTCATTAAGATGTAACGCTGCAAGTGAAAAGAAGACTATTCAAATAGGAAGGTATAAACAAGTAATCAATTGCTAATTTATTACATAGGTAACAGTGTATCATATATCAAGAAATCAAAATTAATGATTTACTCAATAAATCTTATATTTTGAGTGGAGAAAATCATACAGTGAGTTACAGAATATGAAGTCAAGTACCATGTTTCAATTCTTACATTCTGGAAAAAAAATCATGTTTGAAATTTGGCTTCATTATATGAAAAGGCTCATTTTTCCGACACTATTATCGGTGACTTGTCAATTAGATTTACAAAGACAAACAAAAATCAAGTGCTACCATAAAAATCAGCAATTAACATACAAACAAATTTTACGAGCATAGGACATATCGTGAGGATAATTATTAGTACCAAGGATGGTCCCCGAGACTGAACGTGCACTGTTATTTTTGGCCATCTCATTCCTAGTGCACTTTGATGGAATACCACATAACACCAAGTTTCAAAAATATATTACCACGTAATTCAGGAACTTGCAGATATATTCTCTCACTCAATAAACTACAGACTCATTGTCTGCCAACTCCCATGACAAGTTCACCAACTAAGCTAAGGGCGATCTTGCACATAATTGCAAGAGAAGAGATGAACTTTTAAATTCCTGGATAACTTTAAAAAAGGGTCCCGGCACATACCAGACAATTAAAAAGATAGCATGCACTCAGTATTTGATAAGAAACTAAAACTGTCAGGTTAAGGTTTTAACTTTTTTTTTTTTACTACAAGAAATTAAAATAGTGGCAACTTATCCACTCAAAATTTCAAGTATACTCTATTACAGTTCACTAAATCTAACATTCAAAAACCAAAAGTATTCACATGACATTCTTTTCTAACCATGTACAATAAAGTGGAAATAGATGAAGGATTCATGAGAACTTTTATCTTCAGATCTTTCAAACAGGCTAAATGCTCAATTTTGATGAATAACCCTCCAATAACTTCTTAATCCTAAGGACCGGTTAAATGTATCAGTTGAAAGTCCCCTTACCATGCTCTTAATTGGAGTATATTTTTTTCAAAGAAAGCCTTTTAAAAAGCAGCAATTATGGGAAAACCTTCTTTCCACAAATAACTGTCATGATCATGCCATAAAATTCACATCTCTGCTATTTTTTAGTTCAACACAACATTTATTTGCATGAAATCTTAGCTATATATTAAGCATTGGAGTTGAATAAAGTATGACTTCGATCCTACATGTTAGCTTCCTAAGTTTTGTCTAATCAATGAAATATTGGAATATTTTGTGTGTCATGCAAATGAAAAAAAATAAGTTCATACAGTTTTCCAATATTGTTTCATGAAAATAACAGGTTTCAAGTCAAGATCGACAACTACACATTCCCTTCTCACATGAAACAAATGCCCCACAAATAGAAATAGCCTTAAAACAAAATGAGAGGTAGCCAACCAACTTAGAGAAAATCATAATTGCTTGGACTAGTCTTGTAGATATGCCACTCAAAGGTTTTAAAGAAGCTAAGAAAATGAGAGTTATATATTATGTGAAATGTCATTCTTGAGCCTACTCAAGAACAACGTATCTGACCCCTTAAAAGTTCTAACTAGGGAGTAAAGAGTTCCCAAAAATGCATAGGTGCTATCCCAAAAATAATCAAAGATCGAAGAACACATTAGATATTTACTTAAACCAATAAATCATTGGGTTGATCCCACATTAGCACCAAGATGTTGGTCTCTCACTAGAAAAGTGATGCTTAACTTGAGAAGCTTTCAATCCAATGGTTATGTGGGCCCATCCATAGAGAATGCACATTATATGTATTTTCAGTCCTAGCTGTCTAATTAATATCCTACATATTTTGAATTTCTCTGGGATTTCATTTGTATAGCAACAGGATAGACCATAAGGTACCAAGTAGTAGAAGATTTCATAAGATGTAATATTGCTCTTAGGTGATTTTATCTGCAAAAATCTTGTTACAAGGATGCATGAACTTTCATATGTTTTCTTCCTCTATTTTTAGGCCTATTTTTGGTTAAAATAATAACCTATAATTTCAGCAGAAGAAAATGAAAAAAAAAATATTGGAAATAAGGAAATAAGCAATTGATGCTATCAGCTATTAAAAAGCAAACAAATTGACCTCAATAATAGCCATACAGTTCTCAACATCCACATCAAGATCGAAGTCTATCACAACAGTACCAGTTTATTATTTAACAAGAACATGATAGAATTAAAATGAGAATCACATATTAACTCTAACATAATTTAATCATATTCAAAGCAATCAAGAACAAACAGGAATAATGCACTTGGAAGAAAGCAAGAATTTATGTGAATATAGACCTCTCTAAAAGGCCTCCAGAAAAGTTTGGTATAAAAGGATGAAAGAGGTGACCAATTCAATAAAAAATTATAAAATAAGAGACAACGTATGTGGGGATCAAGTGAGACTACAATATCATCAAGTGGTTTAAGACATAAAAGTAAAGGGGCAAAACACACAAAGTGTTCCTATTACTGTATTATTAGGCTTCCCAAGATTACTCACATCTGTCTGTGTATGGTAGGAAGTCACAGATGTACTCATTTGCAAATATTCACAAGTTTTGTATCTGTCCTTGTGCCGTATTTTGGCAAACATGTCCATTTCATTATCACAGTTGAATAACTTCTTTGGTGGAGGATCAACTTGGTAAGTAACTGCTTTCTCTTGAGACGTCTCATGTATGGCATCTAAGGATTTGTTTGTGCAGCTTGATTTATAAGGACCTTCAGAAGAGAGACATTTGTTCTTTGCAATATTCCTCAGTTCTGGCTCGACTGATGAAATGTCCTTGTTTGGTATTCTGGTAGATGGGGGATCATCTAAGTTGATGCCAAACTCAGCTGACTGTTTCTTATAAGTGACTGGGGAAGCATTTGATTTAGTTATCAGAAGCTTTCCTTCTTGATAATGTTCACCAAAAGAATTCACAACTTTTCCTGGATTTAAGTTCTTTACCACCAAAGGAGCACTCCTTGCAGCAGCTTTGATCTTCATATTACTGCTATTTGCATGTTCCTTCGAAACATGCTCACGATTCATTTCACTATGAATTACTGCTGAATCTTTTCTCCTCCTTTTCTTTGTCTCCAAATTGGCTGATGAACTTGATTCACTGGTTTAATAAGACATGTGAACAAGTATAATAGCGTATGAACTTTTTGAAAGTTCAAAATGGGAGTAAACTATTAATTAACAGTGATTTAAGAATAATTCTTCAAGCTAAATTTTTAACCAAAGGTTTCAAAGGGTTAGAGAATACAGATGTTCAAAGAACCCTAGAAAACACTTAAGGGCAAATGAAACCTTGAATGTTGGGCCAAGTTGTGACATAAACAAGCACTACTAAACACATAGCAGGAAAAAGCATAAAGAAATAAATCCCAAATGATCTCACCAACTATTTACCAATTTAATCCAAGAGTATCACATTACTCCAATGTAGTCTCAGACAATACAAAATTGATCTAAAATGATCCTTCATATAAATATAGTGATAAGAAATTTATTCCAATTTAGTCCATCAAATATACAAAATTGACCCCAATTTAGTCCTGAGGGGCCATTTTAAATCAATTTTGTATCAATAGAGATTAAAGTGAAAAAAAAATGATATTCTGGGACTAAATTGATCACATGCAAATAGTTGGGGGAACATTTTAGGATTTACAACAAACATAACTAACAAAAACAAAAATGAAATGAGAATCATTCATACATTAAAACAAATGAAGATACATGAGCAGCAAGTATGGATGACGTCTATAATTTTCCAGAAAACTTTATTGAGCATACATGTCCTATTCAATAGTAATGTTTCTTTCATATAAATGGCTCCTTAGCACATCTCAAGGTTAATATCCATGGTAAATCTTCCCTTGTAGAAAAAATTTACCTAGTGTATAGACAATAAGTAAACTACCGCCTCTCCAAAAAGTAATTTATAGGCATACATCAATCATCTTAATTTTTTGGATAAAAGATTCATAGTCATTTTTGGTCTTCTAATGAATACTAGGATTTCCAATAGTGAATAATCATGATCTAAAGCTTAAAATCTAACTATTCCTAATGTATAGACAATAAGTAAATCACCGCCTCTCCAAAATGTAATTTATAGCATGCATCATAAATCTTAATTTTTTGAATAAAAGATTCATAGCCATTGTTTTAGAAATATTTTTGGTCTTCTAATGAATACTGAGATTTCCAATAGTGAATATTCATGATGTATAACACACATGCATATGAAATTTCTCACTAAAGGAAACATGATTAAAAGAAGAATCAACCTCGAGAAAGAGTCAAAGAAAGGATAATATAGAGAAATTTCAAAAGACCACAATGAGTATTTTGTACAAATTTAATGGATACTTAATACAACATGCAAGGGAAACGTACCATGGACCATGAGGTAGCCCTAATGATGCTAATCACAGGCTGGTGAATGATAATTCAGTTTTTCGTTCCAACATAAAAAAGACTATTTGTTCGGCTCAATACTGAATGAGCTAGCTAGTTCCACTAAGAACCTATTTTGCTTTTTAGACTATTTGTAATAAAAGTTATACAAAAGGGCTTCAAAACAAAATGTTAAGCTGATAATAACTGATTAACAAACAAAGATACACAGCTTTAGCATTTCATCAAACAGGATATAATGAAAAACATAGCTGGTTAATAAAAACATCTTTCAAGTTTTCACTAATACCATTGAATGGATAAAAAATCTACAAACAATTTAAAAAAAAATAAAAAATTAAAGCTTTTAAGATTGAAACTACAAGAAATAAATTCCATATTTCGCTCAATTAGTCAATCACTAGATTATAATCAAGTGTCCAATTGATCACTAACAAGTAGAACTCATGAAGACCAGGAAAAAAATAAGTCAGTCTACAAACCGGCTTGCTAACGAAATTGCACTCGGCACTCCTCTATTTGATGGGTAAAGGTGAAAGTAAAAACACTTTTATAGACATTATTGACGAAAAATCATCAAAAGCTTCAGTATTGGACAACTAAACTTCTTGTGTGGGTGCAGGAGTTTACAACAATATGTTAGGGAATATAGGAGAAGAGTTAATACTGATAGGCCCATGTGCTACATTTCATTTCATTTAAAATTGCCCGCTTCTAAGTAGTTGATTTCAAATTCATAGCTATGAAATTCATTACATCCCACAATACATAAATTCAAACCATTAACTATTATAGATCAATTTAATGATCAAGGAAGCGATACTATTTCATGTAGATTGAAAAGAAATGCAACGATCAGAAAGTCTAAAAATTCAAATAGCAATAGTATCGATTGCGAAAACATAAAATGACAGGTTCATAAATGAAAATTTTTATAAATTTTATAACAGAAATACTTATTCCCCATATTAATGCAATAAAACTGTATTTAGTTAGTTATTAAATGCAATGAGCGTGATAAAAGGATCAAAGTACTTATTTAGGGAAAGAAGTACTTACATCCATTCCAGCTTTCCCCTATTGACAAAATATCCTTTATGCTTGGTGGACAATTTGTCATCTTGAAAGTATTCATCCTGAGAAAGTAAATACAAGAAGAGAGGTAAAAGTTATTCAAACAACATCATAATCATCATTAGCCGATCATAACATTATTGACACATAAATCTTTTAATAAAGTGATATTCATAAATCATTTGAAAGTAATACTGATCAAATATTTTACAAGTTACCATGACACTTTCAAGTGTTTGGAATAATATGTAATTTGAAAGAAGTTACTCTACACGTTGGATTAAATAAAAATTTTAAAAGAAAAGTCGGGAAGGAAAATACTGAGTACGACTGGATACAATGCAAATTTGAGAAGAATGAACAATTATACACGATGGCCTCAATAGTAATTTTAAACACTATTAACGATGATTTAAACCATAATTGTAAACAATATCTGATTTTGTCATTGTAAATACATACATTAAAAAATAAGAAGAGTGCTTAGTTGCATTTAAGGGCAAAGCTAAAAGATCACAGTTAAAATATTTTTCATGAGAAAACGAAAATATTTTTTTAGGTATCATAAGGAAGTAATCAAATGAAATTATTAGCCAAGAATAAGAAAGGGAAATTTAAAAAAAGAACTTCTTAATCTTTTAAAATAAGTTAAAGAGAACCTAATTGGAATTTTAAAGTTCAACTAAACATGATGACGATTAAATAAGTTGCAGAAAGAAAACAGTCAAAAAAATTATTAGAGAAGTCCCGAAAAGCATTTGACATAAGTAAAAAGATTTAGTGGCATAGCAAGAAAATACAAAAGGTTATTAAAGATAAACAATGTGCTTCAAAATGATGTCAAAAAAAAAAGTCAAGTCATGCATTAATTATAAGCTACAAATTCAGAATAGATGATCTTTTAGAAATTCAGAATAACAATTTTGATAATTTGTATAATAGACTAGGTGCACAAAAAAAAGCAGAGAAAGAGAAAATAAATATCACAAAGGAAGAGAAAAGAGACGTAGAGATTTTTATAAAGTTAAATAAATTAAGGTAAAGATAATAAGATATAATTTTAAATAGAGCTATAAAAAGAAGATGAAATAATTAATTTGAGAAATTGTAAAAATGACAGCTTATGAGAAGAGAAACTTGAAGCATAATATAAATTTATCCCAAAAGAAGTTGATTTGTTTTGAATAGGATGCATATAGGCTTTGGAACCAGATGAGATATTGAGACTTGGAGACTTACAAGAGATTGGAGGGAAAGAATGTTTATAAATTTACATGTTGAAATACTAAAAAGTAAGAGAATCAAGCTAATGAGGAAGGATGGTGAACCACACTAAACAGGTTCTTCAAAAAAACATAAATAAAAGATTAGAAGACATCCATTTGTATCCATCTTCAACTTCAATGTTAAGCCTCTACTACTAGATCTTGTACAAAACCAAAAGCCTACTTTGAGTACAAAATTTGAGCCCTTTTAATGATGCTTTCAGTACAAAAAGCAATCATTGTTTTGACTTCAAAATAATAGTCAAGATTCAAATGTTCATCCTTATCGATTGTTAATTTCATACATGTAATACCCAAAAATCCGTCAAATAGGTAAAACTTAAAACATTTAAAAATATACTTAAATTTTCAGACACCTCAAAAAATCATCAAGCAGATTTTTATAAAATTTTACCCTTCATTCCTTAACTCCCATGAGCCTTTACATAAAACTCTTAAGTTTTAAAGATCACAAATATTCTTGATTGAATAATTATTTTCACTGATCAGTTGTGTGTGTAGATTGTGGTGTGTTTCAAATGCAGGAACTACAATTAAACAACTTAATAAAAACTAGTTGACAAAGCAGAATAATGGCTGATTTTCAAAAGACTACTCAAGTAAGAGCTATATAAATTACAATTGGAGGAACAAGTTATATCAAAAAATCTAAGTCAAGTTCAAATTTTTGTGTCATTGGTCAGTGTTTATGTGTATTTTGTTGTAACACCCAAGACAAATAAATATGTAAATTTTACAATTTCAAAATATACCCCATTTTTTGCAATCCCCAAAAAATTTGATACATATTTTTTATAAAATTCTGCTCATAATTTTGGCCAATTTGATGTATAAAAGTATATATAAATTATCATTATAGAATTAGTTATAAATTAAATTTCACTAAATAATTAATTTTCCTATGTTTTTACTTAAGTGTTACTGTTCATGGGTTATTATAATATAGCAATCCAATTCTTCCACTTAATTTAACATGCAGACGCGGATTTGAATTGTGATGAGGTGTCGTGCTGAGATTTAATGAGAACGATTCAATTAAATAATTAAATAATTAAGTAATTGTTATTAAATTTAGATGTGATCGGCTTTCCAATACCCCATTTCTTTTCCTCCTTCCATTGCTGCTACCTGAGAGAAATCAGGACTTTGCCTAGAACTGTAGCTATTAGGCTACGGTTTTGATAAAATAGAATGAAGGGAGACTGTTGGGTAGTGTTTGGACGGGCTGTAGGAGTAGATAGGCAGGCTGGTGAGATTTTGGGAGGAAAAATCTTGATTTGTGAAGCTTTAAGAGAGATTTAACAGGTATACTACTATACTTACATGTATATAAGTGTATTTTATATGTACATATTGTATATAAAATAAATGATATGTTATGGATAATTACAGGAAACTCATTTGTTTCCACTTACTGTTTTATTATGAGTGACTAGCTTGGCTTAACCGTGGCAATTGATAAGCTGGGAGGAAGAATTCAGGTAGTTTACAATATATATAGCATTTATGTTGTATAATGTAATGTATTAAGCATTTCCACCTAAAATTATTAACCGCTGATTTTAGCTAAGTAATGCAATTAAAGAATTTGAAAAAAGAACTAAACGAAAAAAAAAGTAAACAAAAGAAATATAATTTAATAGAAATACTATATAATTGTATGAATATAAAATGTAGAATGATAAAATGAACAAATCAATATAGATTTTGGAAATATATATGCATTATAACGAAACTAACAAAGTTAAAATGTTAAGTAGAATACTAATTTTATAAATATGATGAATTTAATTAATTCTGTCAATTTAGAAAGGTAATAAGTGGCGGCATTTGTTCAGTATACTTTTGGAGTTGTGTTACTATTTAGCTATGAATGGTTGAATGTGGAGAGGTCTAATTCTCTTAAGAATGTAATTCAAGCTTGGAGAAGTATTAAGTTAAGTTTAAAATTAAGAATTTCAAGTGTTAATAAAAAAATTTTGATTGATAGGTTGTGTATTCAAGAAAGTGTCGAGCACATCACGATACTGACCTAAATACCGAGATGAGACTTGTGATTGCTAATTTAAATTCATATTTCTATAGGACTATTAATTGCTACTATTTTTACTACTTATGCATGTTGTATATATATAAATATTTCTATCATATTATATTCAGATACAAATGATTACTTGCACGAGCTATCACTATATTTTACTTATTTACTACGATTATTATCCAATCCAATGTCTTGATGTTATATTATACTACTGTGCATATTGAAAATATTTCAATACAAGAACTGCTAATTGCTAATTGCTAAATGACATGCAATGCATAATGATAAGTCAAGAAATGTCATAAAATTGTGATAGGAAGACTACTTTACAAGAATCTACGCAGGTAAACAAAAGTTCTAGCGAAATGAGCCTTTGACAAGAGATCTTAGAATTCCAGACTCTTGACATTACGGTTGGGCAGACCAATTAGTGTTAAAAGGGGTTGTTGGTAAGTAGTATGATACCCCGTCCGTGCTTTATTATCAGCTTTTAAGCCGATGAGCTGGGTGACGACCCTCATATTATGAAAGTCAAAGATTATGTAAATATAAATGACATTTCTAATAAAATGATTTGATATAGAACTAAACTTGATTTCATTAAATGAATGATTCACATGTATAAGCATTTTCGTTGTATACTATTCATATATCACAGCGTTATAGACTATTATTCAATTCTTGTATTGACAACATACTTTATAATTGTTACATTCCTACACGTTCTAATTGTACATGCACACTGCTTCTTATGTCTTGTTTTGAGATTACTTTAGTAATACTTGTCTCACTGGGTCATAAGCTTACGATATTATATGTTGACTTTCAGGCAAGAATGAGGAGGGTATTAATTAGACAAGTTTTTTGAATTGTACAGTTTTGGTGTACAATTTTAAAAGACTAAAGACTTTTGAGGTATGCACAAAATTTTAATTTGATGTTTTTAGTTATTATATATTTGTGTTTAAATTTGGATTTACAAGCTTTCAAGTATGTGACTTAAATATGAATTGATTATTAGAAAAATTCAAAAGGTAAGAGTTTATTCATCATGATTTAGTGAGATTTATTTTTCACCTGCTTGTCCTTATTTCTTACATGTCAAGATGAGTTGATAGAATTTGTGTATGATTGAGTTGTCATATTATGTTACATCTTAAGTTGACCCTAGGTTAGAAGGGGGGAGGGGAGTTAACATTTGTTTTCATGTATTTGATATATTAATGATGAATAAGAACAAAGCACATACTCACTGAGTTAAGATTAAAAAAAAAAAAAATCCAAAATTAAAATTTTTCAGGAAATCGTATTGTACAATCTGGATCGTGCTATACGATGGCTTTTTATATTAATTATTTCAGCCACCATAATTAAGTTGGTTAATTATGAAATTTGTCAAAATTGTACTGTACGATTATTCATTTTTCAACCTACATAATTAAGTCGGTTAATCCTGAAATTTGCCAAAATTATATTAATCCTACTAGACGAATATGGTTATACTATACGATCCATTTTTGTTAATTATCTCAGCCACCAGAATTAAATCGATCAATTACAAATTATGCTTAATTTGATTGATCGTACAGTACAATTTATCTTAATAATTATCTGATTTTAATCCTAAATTGGAGATGTTTGATTTTTGAGAATTTTTCCTTAAATTGTTCATACTATATAATTGATTCGTACATGATGAACAAATAAATAGCTGATTTTTCATTTTGTGCTATACGTACAATATGATCCTTGATTGTATGGTACAAATAACGGCGACTACTTGGACGATCGTATAGTCCAGAACTTCTAACCTTACTAAAATAAACTAATCGTATGATACGATTTAGGTCGTACAGTACAATTGGATAAACTTTTTGAAAATTAATTTTTATAATTTTTTATTCAGTCTCCTATCTATAAATACCTCCATTAAACATGAGAAAAATAAAGGGAAACTAAAAAAAGAGTGATTTTCTTAGGTGAAAAGTGAAGAGTTCTCTCTCTTCTTTTTACTTCAATTAATTTTGTTAATAAAATTGCACTTTACTTTTAGTTGTTTATTTCTCATTCACCTTGCCTATGTATCTTATGCTTTAATTTAAGAGTTTGTTCTTTTGAGAACTTGTGTAAGCTTTGTGTTAAAATTTTTTTTTTTTTTTGAGTACTTTTTGAGAGGACGTAATATTCTTTTTGCCTTGAAAGAGAAGGGGAGTGTACGGTTTTTCCATTACTCACCAAAGAAAGAGACGTCTCCACCTTAGTTAGTTGTGCAATAAGAGAGAGATTGGATTTTTGGAGAAGATTTGGAGAGATCTAGGTTTGTTAAACCAAACCACTATAAATCGTTCTATCCTTGTTTCTTTTCTTTCTTTTACTTTTATGTTATTCATTTTTTATGTTTGGATCATTAATTTTATTTTATTAAATCTATCTCTCGTTGAACATTAAAGATTTAATTTCATTTTATTTAAAGAAATTTTTAAAAGTTCAATTCATGTGGCAAGTTATCAAAACATACAAAGTTGAGAAATACCATGTGATAAAGATCTGGTTATCAATATGATATGATATTACCTACGCAAGTTTGGGATAAAAGGATCCTAGTGAGGCAAAATAGTCCTCAAATAATATGAAATAGGACAAAAAATTCCTTATAGAGACAAAAGGGTCCCTTATAGAGGCAAAAGGGACCTCAGTATAACTTTTGAACCAGTTTACATTAGTCAATAATCTTGACAACTATATATGACACGTTTCAAAATTAAATCTACGATATATAAGTTATATTTACAAGTGTACAAATTATATTTTTTTTTCTAAAATGTTACAAAATAAAGTTTAAAACTATTAGCTACAATCAATTTGATCATATGCATATTATTTTATTTTACAAATTTTTTGATTGATATACATATTAATTTCTACTCTTTAATATTTAAATTTTGTGTTTAACTTACTTATCTTGCTGAATCTTATGACTTATTAGATGAATATAATTATTTTTACAGAAAAATGAAAGGATAAGATTGAGGAATACATTTTTGCCCATTTTTGAGAAGTGTTTTGCAGGGAAAGTATTTGTAAATAAGATTTTAAGATGAGTTTTAGTTAAAACTTACTATTGCAAATTTGATGTTTTAGATGCTATATAATTTAGTTTAAGAGATTTAATTTAAATTACTTCTGTTTCTGACAATGTGGTTGATTTTGATAATGATTTTATAGATAATATTTATTTGTATTTTAGGTGAATTTAGATGATTGACTGTATCTCCTACTCTATTTTGTAGTAAAGTTCAGAATAAATGTTCGAGAAGACGTCACCCATCAAAATTTATCACTTTTTCACAATTGGTTGTAGGATATCATAGTGGGGTGTGACATAAATAAAGCCATAATTATATATATAAATTAACCAAATTCATATGTTTACTAATAAAAAAATTAATTTAATTTTGTTGTTTTAATTAAATACCTATAGATAATTTCATTTTTCTACTTAAGCATGCATTAGCTGATTCTCTTGGTGAGATAAATGGAGGATTATGATTGGTTAGTAGAAGATTAATTAACCTATTAATAATATTTAATAGCACAACCAACAATTACTTTCTCACCTTTATCCCTCTCCAGCACAACATCCAATCCTTCCCTTCTCTAGCCAAGCCATTCTTCCACCTATTGCCATGAATCCCTCTTCTTGTGCTTTGTCATGATGAAGCTCTTGGCTGCAATCCATGAGAGAAGGGAACATGATGAAGCTCTTGGCTGCAATCCATGAGAGAAGGGAAGGCAACCAAAGGATAGAGGTGGCTAGTTTATTAGAATATCCACTAAGAAAATAAACTACAAGTAAAGCCATATATTGTGTGTGCCTATATACATATATATACATATATATATATAAAGTAACCTATTGGTTCAACTAATTAAATCAAATAAATTCTTTGTTAACTTAAGTTTAATAGTTGGCTCAATTAATGGCTTAAGCAAGAAGAAATAAAATAAAAAAGTCATAATTTGGATAAATTTATAAGAATTGAGCATGGGTATATTATGTAATCATACAAAAAGTAATTAGATGAAAATTATAACCACATCCAAAACTTATGAATATTATTTATAGAATTACAATCTTATCACACCAACTTATATTTAGACTACATATGCATTATAAGGAAATAAGAGTAGTTAAACTGTTAAATGAAGTGTTATTTAGATAAATATGATAACTTTTAATATCTTTATAATAATTTAACCAAGTTGTTGACTTCACTTTTAGTGAAGTTGACAACTCTCCTCATGGACCTAGAATTTGATCTAGACACTAAGATTTTGTTCACCTTAAGTGAGGTTAATAATCACCCTACAATAGTAATTAAGATCTCCAACCACAGATTAAGAACTTCCTAAACAGGCACTTAGAATACTACAATTAATAACAAAGTATATAACTTAAACAAAAGTAGAAATGAAAACAACAAATCAAAATTAAATTAAAAAGACAACATATTAAGGTGAAAACTTATATTATCCTACTGAACCCCATAAAACTTGACCAGACCCAATAGGGCAATGTGAGTCTAATCAAATCCAAATTCAACGTAATTCAATAAAAACTTAAATCAAGTAAACATAAATTGGAATCTAAATTCAATTGAGACTAGATTGAGTTAATTAACATGATCGACCCAATTGATCCTATTTAAGCTCAAAATTATCTAGGTCCATTAAAATCAAATTAAATCAAAAACACAAAATCAATATATAAACATAAATAAACATAAAACCAAATTCACACGAGATACAAAATGGCTAGCTAGATCATTTTACCTAATTTGACTCATGTGGGTCCCACTAAACTCATACAAAATTTAACTAGAATCAAATCAAACTGAACTTATATAAAAGAATAAAATCATTATATTATCTAATTCAAAATTAATTCAATCCCAATTTGAGTACGGTTTGACCATTTAGGCCATTTGACTCAAATTGGCCCATGTGGACCTCACTAAATTGAAATCAAATTTAATTAAAATTAAATCAAATTAACTTACCTAAAAGCTTAAAACCATTAAATCAACTCATTCAAAAATAATATAAATGTATTTGGGCCTAATTTGATCATTGGACCCAATTAAACCCAAAATGACCAATTGGGTCATTTAACCCAATTTGACTTATAAGTCAAATTGAGTTGACTTAGGCTTAAGTTAAATCAAATTAATTAATCATAAATATTTTAAATAATTAATCTAAACTTGATCCTAAATTAATTGGGCAAACAAAACTCACTTGACTCTACCCAACTCAATTTAGGCTAAGTTGAGTCAACTCAAGTCTTAACCAAAAAAAACTTCATTCACTTCCCCATACACCAAATTCATTCAATTTCAACTTTAATAAAAAAGAGAATGTCAAACATAAGGAAATAAAGAAAGAGGGAGGTGAGCATTAGGTGAAAAAAATATACATTTTTTTTCACATGGGAGGGTATGACGAAAAAAAAAAGAAAATTTTTTACATACCTTATTTCTTTTCTTCTTAACACACTAAAAAAGAAAACACATGCGCATCTTCCAACCAGAAGAAAACCCCTCTCCCCACCTCTTGTGCTCTCAAATTCCAAGAGCCACTGCTTTCTGCCAACGAGCGGTGGTGCACCACAGTAGGAGCATTCCACGGGGAGGTAAAGGAGGAGATTTGAGAAGATCTTCTAGCATCCACCGAGCGTGGGCTTAGGTGAGTTAACTTCCCTAAACTTTAGATCAATCATAGGTGGTGGTGCACAACAGCCGGAGCATTCCATAGGGAGGTAAAGGAGGAGATCCGAGAAGATCTCCTAGCATCAACCGAATGTGAGCTTCGGTGAGGTAACTTCTCTAAACTTTAGATCAACCCTAGGTGTTTGTGTTTTGTGAAAAATTTGCACGAATCTAGAAATTTTTTTCTTAGATCCCATTGCATTTACTTTCTTTCAATTCCCTAATGCGAAATAAGGCGATTTTCGACTTAGATTGTTAGAAGATCACAAGATCAGATGATGTTTGGGGTAGATCTCAAACAAACCCTTTTTGGTCTGCCTATCATGAGGAAGGCAACCTGCAGGCCATCCATCTTACTTGGATAGAATGGACGACCATGATTAGATCTCCTTTTTTTATTTATTCCATTAGATTAGACCTGAAACTTTGAAAAATTATAAAAAATAAAATACTAAACTAAAAATGCAAATAAAGGCTCTAAGAATTCGCCTTTTCAAGAGGAATCTAATGAACTCAAAATCCTTAAATTTGGCTACATATTTTAGGAGTAATTTGAGTTTTAGGGAAAACTATATTTCTTTAATTATTCTTAAAATACTAAACCAAGTAAATTAAAATTTTCAAAAAAAAAAAAAACTTAATATTATTGCCTACCAATTATAAAATTTTAAGTTAAATAGTCTTTTTTGTTTAAGAGTAATTAATTTTTGAAGTCAATTAGCTAATTTTGAATAAATAATTAATTTAAAATTATGAAAATTATGAAAATTCATCAAAATAATTCAAATCATTTTAATAAACATAAGAGATCTTAAAAAAATTTGACCCTTTGTATCACACTAAATCATAAAAATAATTAAATTAGAGTTTAATTAAGCATTAATTAATTACTTTAATTATGCAGAATTTTAAAAAATCATAACTAATTATAAAAAATTTTAAAAAACATAAATAAACCCTCTACGGAAAGCTTAGATAGAGAAGAAACTAAAAAAAAAATAAAAACTCCAAATTTTATCAAGTATACAGTGATTAATTAAGGCTTGAAGTTTCACTTAATTAGTATAATTAAGCTTTAATCACTTGTCGGATTAGCTTGAAATTTAGACTGATTATATTGTGGGATGACTTCTGTCTTTCATAATTATTTGAAGTTAATTTGCAATGTAATTTGAGAGATTCAAAATTTTAAATCTAAATTAATTATTTTATGCATTTAATAAATAATTATAATTAAGAAAATATATGAAATAAATTAAGAATGTCAAATTATGTATTAAAGCAGTAAAGGCGGTCAAAGAAATTAATTAGGATCTCTAGTCTTGATTATTTCTCAAAATCACTCTAAAGTACTTTTGTTTAATTAATTAAATTATTAATTACCCTAGAACTTAAAAATTGATAATAATTAATATAAACCTCCAAAATTTTTGACTAGCCCTTTTTGTGCTCAACTAACAAAGAAGTTTTCAATGAAATTAAAGTCTTCAATTAGTTTAGGGTATTTTGAGTATAATTGATGGTTATGAGTATTCCCCATTTCTTTAATTAATTCTTAATTATATGCCCAATTGCATTAGGATTTTTAGGACATGTTTATTTCATGTCTATGCATTTTCTATTAATTTCTCATAATTCTTGAACTTATACATAGAGCTTAATTGAATTTATGGGCTCTTTTAGACTTAATTGATTAAATAATTAAATAACTTTAATTAATTTATAAAATCATTTAAACCACTTTTAAATCACTTAAAGAATGGAAATGGGTCAAGGGATAACTTTAATAATTTTCTCTCCTCATTAGTATTAAACGATTTAAATTTCAAAATTCAACCCTTAATATATTCGATTATGCTTAATAGTGCTTATCTTCATGTGAATAACCTTAGTGCTTATCTTCATGTGAATAACCTTAGGAATTAATAACTCCAAATATGTTATATGGTGATATTTAATTGTTTTGCTTCATTCATTCATAAATTTATCTTTCATACACTTATGATTTAAAATAAATAAATAAATTCATTTAATTGCATATTTTGAATTAAATAGTATGGCCATTATGATTATCACTAGTAAAACTTAAATTATTATTTTTAATTAAAAAAATATCTATTAATCTAAATGAAAATCAATATGAATAATTAAAATTTAAATTTAAAATCATATATATATATATATATATATATATATATATATATATACTATAATTTGAAAGGTATATAGTCTAGAAACCCAAGGTTACAAGGCTACTGGTCCGAAGGAGGTCTTAATACCTCGTATCTCTAATATAATAACACGTACCTTAAGATTTACAGTGAATTACATATTAAGGTTAAATTATTTTTACTTTCATCCTTATTCCTATGGATGTATGCATTGATATATGAATTAATAAGTACATAGTTTGGACATCCCGGAAACGCGAGAATTTAATTAGTCCCAAGGGGGTCTCTAATTACCTCACTTACTGGTTCAACAATAGCACGTACTTGTATAAATTCAATATACTAATGCATATGTATATGTATAAGTATAGTTAAATCATTTTCTTCTACAAAATCCATGCATCATATCTCATATACTACTTATTAATGAAAATACATTAATTCATTCATGCATTAAGTGTGGAATAATCTAATAATATATATACATGTATTCATTAAATCTAATTATTCAATTAAGTATGTTATCTAATTAAATGAATATTATGGGATAATGAAACAAGATAAAAAAATATGATCAAATTAGCCATGATTTGATTTCTTAATCTTAAGATGTCTTTCATATTTAGATAAAATCACTTAAGCCAAATCCAAACACATAAATTAATAAAAAAATATAAAACACTTCATTTAGATGATTAAAAGTCATAAAATTTATCTTTAGATTCAACATATGGTTAGAGATTAAGGTGGATCTCACTCCTCCTTTCTCTCTTTAAAATTTTAAATTTAAATAAAATAAAATAATAATAATAAATGACAATAATAATAATAATATTAATTAATTAATTAATTAAGAGTTAAATTTAAAATTCATCTTAAACTATTAATCATTTAAAACATGATCATCATTTAATGAGAAACTTGAACATTTGTCATTAACTAAATTTAAACATCAAAGCCTAACTTTTTCATACCACACTCAGTCATAGCACACATCAGAATGCTAAATCACCAATCATAATTTTATGTTAAGCCGGTGCTATGTTGTGGTGAATTGATATTTTGTTTTATAATGTAATATTTTAAACTGGATGTTAGGATTGTTTGTGTATTAGTCTGGATGCTTAAGTGTTATTTATTAGACTAATGATGCATTCTGTAGGGGATAATGCTTAAAGGACTGTTGGAATAATAAAAATTATAAATACCTTCAGTCGTAGTTGTTGCTCAAGTCCTTAAGCATAATCCACTAGGACAGGTGGGCTTGGTGACCAAGATGTTAAACCTCAATGTGTGAAATATAACTATTTGTTTTGAATATATGTTAACCTAACCTCTGTTTTTCAAATGTAGTTAGATTTTTTTTTATTTCATAAAAAATATAATTTTTGCAATAGGATTAGGATTAGAGCTATGGGGTTTAGGATGAGTAATGGCTAAAAGGTTTAAACTTGGGAGGTCTTGTGAAGATGAAGTGAAGATGAAGACTAAGATTGAAGACTCCTATAACCCTATTTTCATTATAAATTATAATCCAGGTTGTATAAAGATAGAGCTCGACTACCTAATTTCATTTCTTTTTCGGGATGTACGGAGTACCTGGCCCGACTTTTATTCTTTTACAAGATTAATATTTAGTTTTTGTGTTTAGGGTTTTTGTAGGTTTTTTAAAATGTGAATATTTGATGTGTGGCATGAAAGCAATAGACTCTTTAGAAAAAAAATTAATTTTTCTATCTCAACTAAGAACTTTAATTAAAATTTTAACTAACTCATAACTTCATTATAAAACCTAGGATTTTTAAGCAAGAAATAAAATATTTAGTAACCCTTTAGTTAAATGATTGTATGTTTCAACATCATATATGCATATTATTTCACTCTTGTAAATAGGAGATCTCTATTCTTGTACAATAAGAGATGACTTGACCTGTGAAGGCAATCTTTTGTAGTGGAGAACATTCCTTACTGCTAGTTTAGTCCATAACTCAATTTCATCAAGCATCCAAGCATAAATCATCTGAAGCCTGAGTCCAAAATTAATGAGTTAAAATGAAATAAAATTTATAAATTTTATCATTAGTTAAAGTCATAACTTTCATACCAGCCATGATCTAATCTCTTAAGAAGTGAGTTTAGAATTCTAGATCTTTTTTCTAATTAATAACAATCTAGCTATCTTGCATTTACATAAGACTGACAAACATAATTTTAAATCGTAGGAGGTGTTAGTTGACAGCCACTCCAAACGATTAGAAGTCTAGAAGAGTCGGATTGGTCCATTCTCTCTGATGGAAATGGACCAACTTATCCCACTTTCTTCAAGCAGATTTAGGTCAAGCTCTAGCTTATGCTAGAGCATTTTAGATGTAGGTTCAGAGGTTGTTTGTCTCTCCTTTACTACGGCATAAATCCTCACCTATTAGGCATTCCATAATCTTATATTGTTGGAATCTACGTCCTAACTTTCTAATAAAATTTCAACTAAAAAAAATATAATTTCTCTCCTTCAAAAATATAAAGTCTCGCTATAAAATAGATTGAAGCATTTACTAAGTTTTTTAGTATCATGGATGCTTCCTATTCATTCTCCTTTAAAATCTATTAAGAACTCTTTTTATTTGAACTCTTCCCATTTGATATTCAAAATTACCAAACCTTTGATACCAAGCTTGTAAATCAACAGAGATGTTACCAATCACTTTAATCGAGACTATTCTTAGGAGATTCACATCTCCTAAGATGTAATTAACTATAAGAACTTGCCCCTATAAAGAACTTAAAAACTCAATTTAAAATAAACCCTGTTTTACTTCATCCATGTGAAGTAGGAGAAAAATCTCTGGTATACGTAGACTCATCAGCCTTAGGAGTCCTTATTAGATGATTAAATCTATTGTAGAGCAATATCTTTACCTCTTAAGGTAGTATATCATTCCTTGATATCGTACTTAATCATTTCAATAAATACCCTCTAAAATTTGTGTGGTATCTCTCATCACATTTTTAATCACCACACAGGTAAATAATGTTTGCTATAAATTCGAGGAGTTCTGAAGAAGTGTGACTATTTGATAGTAACGGATTGAATGTGGCGAGGCCGAATTTAGGTACAGCTTTAAATTAAGCTTATGAAGGTATTAAGTTATATTAAATTTAATAATTTCAAATACTAATAAGAAAATTTTAATTTTTAGGCTACATATTTAAGGAAACATCGAGCTCATCATAATATTGGCCTAAATATCAAGGTGAGATTTATAATTGCTAAATTAAATTCAAATTTTCAATAGGAATGATGCTTTCTAATGCCATTGTTATTTCTTATGATTGCATTATATAGTGGATTTAGATGTTTCTTTCATATTTTGTCACATGATTATTATTTTTTGCATAGCCTATGAATTATGCCTTATTGATTTATTATGATTCAAATCAAATCACATTTCTTAGCATCATATAATATGGATATGCATTTGATAAATGATTCAGAGTTGATATTATTAAGTATCCAAAAAAAGTAATGCATATGATAACAAGAAAATGTCATTAAATTGATATTGCTAGTGTGTTTTACGATAATTTGTGGAAGTGAGCAAAAATTCTAACGAGATGTGTCTTTGATAGAGAATCTTAGAATTTCTAACTCTTGACATTTAGGTTGGATTGAACTAATTGATGTTAGGAGAACTGTTGATATATAGTATAGATATAGCCAGCTTTATCAATAGTTTTGGCTGACGGGCTAGATGATAATTCTAATATTATGACAGGAGTTTATATAAATATAAATAACATTTGTAACAAGATAATTTGATTTAGAACTGAACGCGACTTCATGAAATTAATTACCTACATGTATAACTATTTCTATTATTTGTTGTTTATATTTCATAGTCTTATAGTTTATTGTACAATTCTTATACTTGATAATATGCATTACTTGTTGTTATATTCTTACAAGTTTTTATTTTTACAAAGTTTTAATTTTTACATGCACATTGTTTCTTGTATCATGTATTGAGTTTATTTTAGTACTACTCGTCTCTTTAGGCTATTAGATTAGATATTACATGTTAACTTTTAGGTAAAAACAAAAAAGAAGATAGTATTTAAACAACCTTTTTGAATTATACAACTTTTGGGTACATTTTTGAAGGAGTGTAAAGCCTTTTTGGGGTACGCATAATTTTTATTTTGATACTTTTAGTTACTTTATATTTTATACTAGAATTTAATGTTACACTTCCTAGGTATGTGTTTTAAATATGAAAAGATTATTAGAAGAAATTCGAAACGTAAAAATTTGCTTGTGATAACTTAGTGAGGTTTAGTTTTCACATATTTATTGTGAATATATACATATCGAGATAAATTGGTGAAAGCTGCAACTGACTAAACCTAGAAAAAGAGATTATTTGGGGTGTGACAATACACTCTCTTCTACTATAACTTTTAATTTTGAAAGTCAATTAAGTAATGAATTTATAAAAAAAGCTAGGTTAAAAGAAATAAAAATAAGAATAATCAAACTTTGATTGGTACCTTATATTTAATGTGGTTTTATCATTAGTAAACCATTGAGTATTAGCAACTCATATTTATCAATGCTGAATAGCACAACATATTAAAAAGATCTTACACAATAATAACACATTACGAAATGCTTTAAACATAGCGCAAAATATTAAAAAATATTAATAAAGATATAGCAAAAATATATGAACATTTATGAAAGACAACTAGATTGAATAATTAAATATCATGATAATGAAAATAATTAAATTTATAAAAAAATATCACTCTTATAATGTTAAATGTTGATACTTAGGTTCAAGTATTTAACCATTCAAAGTTAAAAATATCACAATTTATTTGTAATAAAAGTATTACAAAATAATAAAATGAAATTAATTATACTAATACTAAAGTAACATGTTAGACAAATCAAGATAGTGTGCATCTTAAGTGCAATGAATTATATGTAACTACTTATACATAGCACAAGTAGTGCACTCTAATTCAATACTCCATGCCTTGCTACGCAAATAGCAAGGGGGGAGAATCTTGCCAACTATCAGAAATAGCTTGCTCTATTATGCATTATTGGCATATAAGTAGTAGTTCAAAAATAAAATAAAAAGGAGGTTAAAGTAGACTTAACAGTATTTTGAACATAATCAAATAGACTAAATGCTATATGATTGCTCAATGATAGAGATGCCACCATAATTGATTGCCTAAACAAAGTACGGTGACAATAAAAAATAGTATCAACTTATAGATTTATTTAATCATAAAGAATATTATTAAAAACAAATAAAATGATAACAAAAAATTATATTATGTTGGACAAAATAATGAATTTTCAAAATTCATTACATTCAAAGTTTGAAGACTTTATAAATAGGTTATTTTAAATAAGAACACTAAAAATACTTAAGTTTGTAGCAAATAAGTGATGACACTAAAAATTTGTGTTGGGTTCTTCTAAGAAAATTTTGTATTCCTAATCAAATTTTCAGAAGGCGCATTAGATATTTAGATAAGATACTACATAGAGATTTTGCCTTTATTTTACAACAACAACAATAAACCTTTATCCGACTAAATGGGTTCGGCTACATGAATCATCTTTTCTTCATTGTGTCATATTAAATGTTATATTCTCATTTAAGTCTAATAAAGTAAAACCAATTTTTATACTTCCTATTCGAGTCTTTTTAAATTTACCTCTACCTTAACCAAGGCCAAACCTAATATATCTATTCTCCCAATTGGATCATCGGACAACCGGTGTTTTATATGACCAAACCATTTAAGGCGAGTCTCTATTCTTGTCCACCACTAGAGTTACTCTAACATTTTCACATATATATTCATTTTGTGTTTTGTCTTTAAGAGTAAAATCCACTCATCCACCTAAGCATCCTCATCTCTGCAACATTTAACTTTCATTTATGCTTCTCTATTACTGGTCAATCATCAGTGTCATAAAAGCATTGTACGTCTCACTACCATCTTATAAAATTTTTCCTAAAGTCTAACCAGCACTTTTCTATCCACAATGGGCCTGAAGCATTCCTCCACTTCAACAATCCAACATGAACCCTACTAAAAACATCCCTATCTATTTCACCATCACTTTGAATAGTAGACCCTAGATATCTAAAGGTTTATTTAAAATCAATTTTATTTTTTGTTTTTTGTTAAATTTTTATGTTATTTTTAAAAATATATTTGTTTAGAATATTTTTATGTGTTTTTATTTTTTATTTTTAAAAACAAATCACATTGTTTTTAAAACACTCAAAATAACTTTTGGATATTTTGAGTGTTTTTAAAAATAACTACGCCATCAAATATATTTTGTTCTAGATAAAAACATAAACAAAATAAAATAAAATAAAATAAAAACAAAACAAAAGTGATCCAAAATAGTCCCTAAAATATTCACAACTTAATCATCCATTATTACAACCACAACAGTAGATCTTCTACAATCAAAATTACACTTTATGTATTTAGTTTTAAACCTACTCAAATGAAAGCCTTTAGATTCTAAATTTGACCTCCATAATTCAAGTTTTTTTTAACTCCCCCTCCAATCTTATCAACAAGAATAATATCATCTAAAAAAAGCATATACCAAGGTACATCTTGCTGTAAATGTTTAATAAGAACACCCATAACTAAAGCACAAACATATGGGTTAAAACAATCTTTGATGTAATCCAACTAAATTAGGAAAATGCTTGGTCAATCCTCCTTGTATTTGAATGCAATAGCTCCAATATATGTATATATATATATATATATATATGTATATATATATATATATATATATATATATATATATATATATATATATATATATATATATATATATATATATATATATCCTTAATGACTTGAATATAACCAATATTAACTCAATTCTTTTTTAGAACTCTCCAAAGCACTTCTCTTAGAACTTTATCATCTACTTTCTCTAAATCAACAAATATCATGTGTAGATCCTCCTTACTCTTCCTGTACTTCTCCATCAAATCTCTTAATAAATGTACAACATCCATGGTAGACCTACCTAGCATGAATCCAAACTAATTTTGAAAAAATTTTGTATCAAAGTTTTTGTATCATGATGTGAGCTATACTCAAATACTCTCTCCTAGTTCTAAGTTACTCACGACATAACCTACTTGGCATGAATTGCGACAAAACCCACATGGCATGTATCATGATGTAACCTAAACTTATGTATCACAATGTAACCTATCATTTGCCCTCATTTTATGAGAACTTATAATCCCATTCTAAGTTCCTCATAGTTACAAGCCCCTATAACTAATTACATGTCACAATAATAAGAGAGAATTTTCAACTAAAACTAACCAGAAAACACGTGTCACATCCTTAAGAAATGAAATTTTTGAAAGTAACCACTGAGGTATGCTTGATACAACAACAATAACAACAGCAGCAGCAACAACAAGCCTTAATCCCACTAGGTGGGATCGGCTACATGAATCCTTCGTCTCCACTGAGGTATGCTTGATAGTAAAATTTAAATTAATCATTGTCGACAAAATGTCGTGGAAGGTGGACGAGTTAATGCTCTTAGCTTTAAGCAATAGATTTCACTTAAATGATTTTAATATTATAATTTTTTTATACTTTTATATTTGTACTTGAATTAGAGCCCAAAATGATTTGCATAAGGATTTGAGGGCATTCTAAAAATAGTCATTAAAAAGAGTGAGCGATTCAAATATTTAGGCTCTATTGTTCAAAATGATGGTGAAATAGATGGAGATGTTATTAATAGAATTCAAGTTTGATGATTGAAGTGGAGGAATGCATCGGCTTTGTTATAGAAAAGTTTAAACTTAAACTTAAGGGAAATTTTATAAGATGGTGATAAGACCTGCAATGACTTATAGTGCGAATGTTGATAAAAAGAAGCATAAGAATAAGTTAAGTGTTACAGAGATGAGGATGCTCAGGCATATGAGTGGCTTTACTCTTAGAGATAAAATGTGAAATGAGTATGTTCGAGAAAAAGTTAGAGTAGCTCCAGTGGCAGAAAAGATTAGAGCGAGTCGCCTTAGATGGTTTGGCCACATAAAACGTCAGCCGTCTGATGACCCGGTTAGAAGAGTAGATGCATTAGATTTGCTTTATGTTAAGAAAGGTAGAGGTAGACCTAAAAAGACTTGGTTAAGATGTATAAAAAACGACCTTAGTATACTTGAATTAAATGAGAATTTGACACATAATAGGACACAATGGAGATGAATGATTCATGTAGCCGACCCCACTTAGTGGGATAAAGGCTTGTTGTTGTTGTTGTTGTTGTTGGTAAACACCATCCATCACGGAGGTATTTAAATGATGTAATTTTAGTGCTTTAAATCTTGTCGACGACTCTGCCCGTTTTCCCATATTAAATCAGACCTGTGATTTGTATATGATTTGAATCCTCCTTTCTCTTTGTTGTCGGCCCTTTCCCTGCAGCACAAAGTTGCAAAATCATCCCCAGGAAGTGTAGCATTTACTGCTGCTTTGGCTGCGGAAGCAGACCCTATTGTTGACGCTGCTGATCTTGATCTCAGCTTACTGCTCATCTGCTGCTATCTGATGTTAATTGTTCTCTTGATGATTGTTACTGCCTTCCTTAGAGTTACTACCATGCAACACAGTAAATAGTATCCACTACAGCAGCCGGTTGCAGTGCAGGACGAGAGAAATAATAGAAAGAAAATGAGAAAGAAGACTTCAATGAGGTCCACAACATTTTAAAGTGGTACACTGTAATCTACTGCTGTCCAAAGTCTGGCAGCGATTTGGAAAAAACAGGGAAACCAGTGATTTGCTGTGTATACAGCAATCTGAGGAACATCAGAAACAGAGTTTACTGTGAGCGATGGACAAGAAGTGAAATTCAGAAAGGAGAAAGCTCGTAGAAAGTTAAACAGCACTCAAAGATATCTATAACTGATTGATAAATCAATAGGAATATCCAAAAACAATCCTAAACACTTTTAAATCTCTTCAGGCCTCTTAACATGAACATGCATTTAAAAGGTGGTTTATACATTCAGATGTCTGCAAAATAATCAGTGAGAATTGGAACCTCTCCACTTATCATGGAAATTCCATGGAATAATTACCACATCCCAGATGTGAAATTTACTTTGGATGAATGAGATTGATTCTGCCAAAAATACAGAGATTTTTTTAAAAAAATATATATGGTAAAATAAATCCTAATTGCTCAAAGCAGATTGCATGGCTGTGATTAGTGTAATTACACCATGCAATTATAAAGACAATTAGATAGAATCCAAATTATAATAATCAAATCTGTGATAGATAATTCACTAAAGGGTTAATCATTATGGTAAAATTCAATTATAGAAGATGGAAAAGTTGGTGTTATTGCTGCAAGCCATATGACTTCCCATAAGGCAGGTCCAAAAGTGATAATAATGCCATCTTCAAGTCATCAAAGATGAGATCAGCAAGGTATCGCCTAATAAAGAAATAACTACGTTGAAGTTCAGCGGAAAAATATTAAGTTTGTAAGGAATGAATATCAAGAATAGCATGCATGAAGACTTGACTGGATTCAAACTAGAGTTCCAGGATAGACCAAGCAAGAATAATCATAGGTGTTTATGATAGCACAATTTAAAGTACAAATTGTAGGAGTGAGAATTAGATTAAACTATTAAAGGTAAGGTCAGAAAACAATCATATTCTCTTCAAAACCAACGTGATAGCAAAAGGAGTGATGTTCAATTGTTATGATTGAATTTTTTTTTTTAAAAAAAGTTTGTCCAAAAGTTGAATGGGATGATAAATGGGAAAATTATCATATTATAAACTTAGATTACTCGTATGACAGTGACAATCATGCACCCTACACTTAAAAAAGTTTTCATAATGGTTTAGTAATGGCAAGAATCAAAACCAATTGCATGTTCACATTACAAAAAGAGAATACTATATATATATATATATATATATATATATATATGTATATGTATATGCATAAAACCAACCAATTCTGTATCATCAATGAATGAATCCTCAGTATCATATTGCTCATCATCTGGAGCTACAAAATCTTCCTCATCACTGCTTGCCTTGCCCTAGATTCAATAAATATGGAACAGTTAATTTGGCAAACTGCAGATTATAACATAAAACTAAACACACAGCGCACGGCATGAAAATAGCATCTGTAAAAGATAAACCATATGGATAGGAAATTTTTCAAGGTAAAATGAAATCATACCGTATACAATCTTTCAATCTTTTCAATTACAGTGCTAAAGCAATTTGGAGGCTGCAATGTATGTTTTAGATCCTCCCCACCTGGCTTAACCTTGATGAAAGAACTGAGACTAAGATATATATGACTAAGAAATTAAACAAAGAGAAGAACTTAAAGAATGAAGACAAAGTGTACAAAGAACTTATTTGAAAGAAGCAATAATAAATACAGCTTGCCAATAATATGAAAAATCGATGAAACATATCAATACGACCTTGTCAAACAAATCATAACATTAAAATCAAAATCTTAAATTGTATTTCATGCTCCAAGTCAAGATTGTCGATATTTATTGAACCAAAAATCTTGATGGAAGCAAGATGAAAGCTAATATAAACGAAGTAATCAGGTGCATCAGATGAATTACTGGGCGCCATCCTCACTAACATCAAACATGTTTACTCATAATTATACTACTGACCTGACAATGAATAATATAAGGCTGACATAATCAATTTTAATCATTATCAACTTAGCACATCTATTCCTGAAGCCTATGACTGACATTTACTTAGCTACAATTGCAAATCTATACATCTCTCACAATACAAGCACCCTTACTTGGCTACAATTGTATCACTGGCCTAACAATGAATAATATAATACTGAACATTATTAATTGTAATCATTATCAACTTAGCACACCTATTCTTGAAGCCTATGACTGACATTTACTTAGCTACAATTGCAAATCTATGCATATATCACAATACCACTAACCTTTATTTGCAATCAATTATCAAGGTAGTTGGTAACAAGCCTATCTTTCAATGTGAAAAAATATTTTTGATAGACAGCTTCACTTCAACTTACATCTCATGCAGTGGTGAACAGTGTTAATGCTTCACTAAAAGTTCCCTACACAAGATACAATCCCTTTTAATAATCTAAAGCACTTTCCTAAAGCAGGTTCTATAAGCATCATGCCACCAGTCCTTGCTTTAAAATTAAAAATGAAATAAAAATTAACGTCACAACAATGCAATCTTAATTTGTGACAAACACAAATGAGTTTGGCATAGCTCAATCTTATAAAGAAATAAGATTAAGACTGTGCAAAGGTATAGTCAAGGTCACTCACAATTATAGTACATCTTATAGCTTATTCTATAAGCATTCGTGATATGCCAAAAAAAAAACTTATTACTATTATTATTATTATTATTATTATTATTTTTTTTTTTGTGAAAAACAGGTCGACATGTTGGGACTCGGAAAACAAGGGCTGAGTATGATAAAACCTATAGGATAAGTAAACTCAAAACTCATGTTGTAGTTTTGCTTGATCAAAGAAGATCACTTCATATGCTAACAATATAACTCTGAAGCATCTATCATGTAGTCTACGGATGAACCTATAAGGCTCCTCCAACATAGAATTAGTTCCATGGTTTTTGTACTTCACCGATGCCTCTTATCGCGCTCCATTGATTTCTTACTTCCTCGTTCTTAAAAATTTTCAAACAGTTGCTATTCCAATTCTAGTCTCCCATCAATCATCATTCCGACCTACTACTCAAATAATGCCATTCTGAAAAGTAATTCTAGCAACTAAAACCTAGAACTTCCCCAAAATGTGAAGCAGCCATTAGGTTGTTTGAGGTTTCAAATCATGATCTGAAAACAAAGGTAAATTTACTAGATTCCGTCGTTAAGCTTGCATCCAGTTAGAAATCAAATTTGATTTTGAACTCTAAAAACATATTGAACACTCTTCAAATGAAATGATTTCCTCTTCCAGCGTGATGATTTCAATTTCACACACAAAATGAGTAAAAAAAGGAATCGACATTTTCTAAAACATATTTTACATTTACAGGCAACAAAATGAACTCTATCATTAATTGCGTTCAGCATAGCGTCAAGCACAACAGCAGAACTACAATGGAGACCTCCGCCTTCCGGCTTCCAGAAGACAAAAGCCAATTGGACAGAAACATCATAAAAAATAACAGAAGCAAAAATGCAAGGCTAAGTTATCATTAAAACAATGCTAAACGTGAAAAACGACAAAACTCGATAAGACAAGCCTACCCCAGCGACTGGTCCTGTCTCAGGCGCCGGTTTATTTTCCATCGGGGCAGGGTCTTCCTCATTTCCAAAACCAGACTCTCTAATAAGTTTCTTCCAGGAAACAACAGTGGTCTCTCCTGGTCTCAACTCGACAGTAAACATCTGCCGCTGCTTCGCAGTCGGCAATGAATTTGGCTGCGGCTGAGGCAGGGAGTTGATAGGAGGACTGGCCGATGAGAGGGGCGGTGAAACCCTATGGAACCTTCCGGCGGCGTCCCTGTCCGCCTCCATATTCTCGCCGTAAGGAAATAGGTTTTGCCCTGCCTAGGACACGCGTGATGGGAGGATGCCGCTTGTCTCGAAGGTTGGGAATGGAGAACTGTCAGCGAAGCTTAGGGGAAGAAGAAGCGGAGCCGGCGGCCAATGCGGCGGTTATCCTTCGCTAAATGTGACAGTTCTGAATTCAGACGTGAACGAACTCTTAGCCCTCGATGTTGCATACGAGCTGTGCCAACAGAATGGGCGAGATTGCCACGTCGACATCGCCTGAATGTTTCATTTTATTTTAAGAAAATTTACGTAACATTAATTGCTGTAAAAAAAAATCGTTGTTCCCAACAATTCATATTCGGCTATTTAGTGCTCTGCAAGTTAATTGACTAAACAGTTCAATATAAATAAATATTTTAAATTTAATTTATAAATAATTTTTTATTTGATCATACTCAGCTAGATTTATAATAATAATAATTATTATTATATATATATCATAATTATAAGTATGAATTAATGATTGAACTTTTTATTATATAAAAAATTAGCTCACGTTAAATTCCTCCTTATAGATTTTTCAAAACACGAGTCGAACGCGAACAATAAAATTTCTTATCATTTCGAATACGAGCTGAACACGAACAAAATAATTTTTAAATAAGTCGAACATGAATAAGAGCTCAGCTCAATTACAGCCCTAGACAACACATAATTTTTATATATTTATATATTTAAAATTTAAAATTTTATATTTTTAATGATAGTATTTTTATATAATATTAAAATTTTAAGTCTTATTTTTATAAATATTAAAATTTAGAAATTTATATATAAATATATAAAAATTATATGCTATTTATATAAATATTCTTATTTTATTTTGATAAGTTGACTACAATCAAATAAATCTATGCAAGTGAATTATGTGATGTTAATTAATAGAATTAATTGAAAATTTATGTGAAAATTTATAATTTTAAAGATTATTTATGATGTTATATTAATCTAATTTTTTAATTAGTATTAAAAATAATTAACAAAATATCTTTTATTTATTTTTAAAATATAATTTTAATATTTTAAATATAATTTATACAAACATAAATATATAATAATTTTTACCTCTATAAAAACAATCTCATAATGGTTTAAAATCACACCAAGAGTAGAGTGACTTAATTGCGCTCAACATTTTTATAATTTTCTTTTAAAAATCATATCGCGAATTCGAATCTAAACAATCAAGCACTCTTAATTAAATATATATAAACATATAAGTATATGCATAAAAGCTACGTCTAAGATTAATGTTACTAGAAAGTACATCTAATTAAGCATGGATCTTAACATAAGTATTGGAAGTAAAATCTTTTGAAACCAAACTTAGAAGCATTTGAATTCTAATTCTAGCAAATTTATAGTTAAGATGTTATATCTTAATATGTTAAATTTCATGAATACATGATTATCAATTTGATGTCATTAATATACATAAATGCTCAAAAAATACTATACAATCAAGAAAATCAACATGTTCTAGTTTTTAGTAGAACATGATCAAGATATCACTCTTTAAAAATCTATAAATGAAGGACTTATTTTCACACATAAAAGGGATGAGATGAAACTACAAGAAGGATTCTAGACTAGAGAACTTAGAGTTAATACTTGATGCCCACCATTGACATTAAGGTCTACATATGTAATTGCCTTTAAGATTGATGTTCATCATCTCTAACAATGTTAATATACGTCATCACTAATAAACTAAATGCTCATCATTGACATTAATGTCGATGCTCTATATTGCCAACATAGAAGATATCATCGAAATGCCAGTAATACTGATAGCAATCATTAATATCAAGTGTATCTATTTTGTCATTATTAAGGCTAACTTTCAATGTTAACACCAACGCTAACTACCTTTGGCATCTTCAAAGTTAATGCATGATGTAGATATACCAACTATATCACCCACAATTTCCATAAATATTGATGCCCACCATTAATACAACTTCAACACTTATCATTGTCATCATAATGTTACCACCAAATATCAACTTGTATCATTAATACCAATACTCATATCAACACCAATGCTAATGCCCACCATCTCTAACAAGACTAACACACCTCATTGCTAATAATGCCACCACTCATAATCGATGCTAACTTTGACATTCATTATTGTCAATAAGGTTGACACACAATATCAAATACCAAGGTTGATGCTTACCTAAGGGTTCATAGTTTCTACTTTTATAAAGAGAGTGATGAAACAAACCAACATACACCTTTTAATGATGACTCTAACACTTCAAGGATCATCTTGCTTCCATCATAGAAGTCATTTTTCACAGTTCATGGATATGCATTCTCTAATAGTAGAGAAGGTAGATCTTCGCAAAACACTATTCATGCTAGTGGAATCATTTAGTGAGACTAGTCTTCATGATTTTCCCTTTCCTTGATTTCTCATATAAAAATTTTATGTACTCTATGAGTTACTTTCAGCTTATTTACTTATGTGTTAATTGGGTTTTGTGTTAGAGATTGAAGAGGGTATAGAAAGTAGAGAATTAAATGATGATTAATTATGGTAGTTCCACTAAGAAAGTAACTCGATAAGAAAATGTCATAAAATGAAGAAAAAAAGAAATGGAAAATATATCAATGCCATAATGCAACTATTTAGAGTGGTTCAATCATTAGTAGCTCAACCTGAAAAAAGGGTAATATTACTTCACCAAAACTAGAGGTGAATTACAAGATTTTTAGTAATCTCTCTCTCTCTCTCTCTCTCTCTCTCTCTCTATATATATATATATATATATATATATATATATATATATATATATATATATATATATATATATATATATATATATATATATATATATATATATATATAATATTTAGAGTGGTTCAAACGTGTATTTCAACCTACGTTCACTATGATAAAAGGGTAATATTACTTTGCCAAAATTAGAAGTGAATTACAAGATTTGTGATATCTCTTTCTCTCTAATACAATGTCAAAGATTATCCCTTGTGGGGTTTTATTTCAAACATTAGGTGGACATCACGTAGATCTTAAGGAGTACTTATTCAAGTGATCGGGTACAACATTGAGGTATGAATGTCTATAATGGACCTAATCACCTAATAAGGACTCATAATACAGATAGTTCTTCATATATAGAGATCTTTCTCCTATTTTATATGAAAAAGTAAAGCGGGGTTTATTTTATGCCAGGTTCTTTAGTTCCCTATGGAAGCAAACTTTCATAATTATTTACATCCTATGAAATGGGGATTTCCTAAGAATACTCTCGATTAAAGTAGTCAATCAATTATCTCTAAAGATTTCAAGTTTAGACTATCAAAGGATTGAGAATTACACAAAATCAAGTGAGAATGTTCAATTTGGAGACTTATTTTCATATTTCAAAGGAAAAATAAGTAGGAAGTACTCATGATATTAGGAAGCCTAATGAGCACTCTAGTCTACCCTATGGTGAGGATTGATATATTTGAAAGAGAAAAATTATTTTAGTTTGAGTTAAAATGTTATTAGAATGCTAGGATTTATAATCCATCAACACAAGATTATTAAAATGCCTAAGAGAGGAGGATTTATGCTCGTAGCCCAAAGGAAATAAGTAATCTTGGATCCTAATCTAGGATGTTTTAGCACAAGTTAAGAGCGTGTCCTAAATCTAAATGGAAAGGGGACATTATGGCTTATCTCCATAAGAGAGAATAAACATGTCATTCTAAAACAATGTACTTTTCTACATTATACATCTTATTTATCAATAGACTGAAAATATCAATTTAAATATATTTAACTAATCAAAATATATGTCATAAACTTAAAAATGACTTGATATTTTACATATTATTGTATTATTATTATTGGAAATGCTTGGGATATTTTATGCCAATGTATTATGAAAAATCTCAAAGTGCAAGAATGGAGATCCTCAAGTGTGAGATAAACAAAAATATTCAATATTCAGTGAGGTTGTTAAATCTTTTAATTATCTTGATTATATCTTAGGCTTTAGAATGAAGTTGTGAGTTATTTTAAATTTTTAATTATGAGTTATTAATTGAGTAGAAAATTAATTTTATTCTAAGAGCCTACCACATCCAGGCCATGCATTCAATCATCAAGTTTAAGAAATTATGAAGAAGATGCAATTTATATTACATAATCTAAACATAACATTCAAACATTTAGATTATAGTAAAAGAATAGAAAGCCGGTGCGATCGGGTACCACTGTACACCCTGGAAAAAATAAAATTAGGTAGCCGAGCTCTACTTTTTATAACCCGGATTATAAAAGAATATTATAATTTAAAATTAAATTAGATGCTATTGGGGGTGGGGGGGGCTCGATTTTTGTTCTTCCTCCTTTCTTTTCTTCTTGATTTGATTGTGCTAAAGGCTTCACAGGGTCTCCTAAGACTATGCTTTCTAGCCACTACTCATCCTAAACCTCATAACACTAATTCTAATTCCAATTATAAAATTACATATTTATGAAAAAGTAAATCTATCTACACTTCTAAAATAAATGTTAGCTAAATAAATATATATTCCCAAGCAGTTATATTTTGTAATTTGGACTTAGCACCCTGCACATGGGTAACCAAGTCCACTTGTCCTAATCGTGGATTATCCTAAGGGGCTAAGCAACCTACAACTAGAAGCATTTATATTTATTTTTAGTGGCCTCATTAACATAATCCCCTGCATAAAATAACATTAGGTTAAGAACAGCATAACATTCAGTCTATGAACCACAATCTTAACATCCAGTCAAAAATATTACATCATAAAATAAAATATCACATCATTACATACACCGTCTTAACCTAAAGCTAGAAGTGGTGACTTAGCATTCTAATGTGTGTGCTTAGGCTTAGTGTGGTATGTCTTAGTTAGGCTTTTGAAATATGATTGTTTAAAATTTTGGAATTATTTAAGTTAAATATTAAGGGTGGTTTCACTTTAAGTTATTTAGAGAATTTGTGAATTTCAACTTATATTTTCTTTGATTTCACTTGATATTTACTTAGTATCTAAGTATTATAAAGAGAAGAAAAAGGCTTAACCTCTTTCATCCCTACATTAACTTATTTTCTAAAGGCATATTATTATGAATTGATTTCTTTTAGTGAATGTTTCATTAAATATTTTTATTATTCCTAAGATTGGGTTAGTTTTAAAGAATACTATCCAACATGAAAGATATCTTAAGACTAATGTAGCTGAATTTCCATCACATAGATAGTGTTGCATGATTCCTTCTCATCATTAATAATCATGCATATGGTTTAAGACTTAACATACCTATACATACAATATATTTTTTGCACACTTAAATGATTATGAATGTAGATGTTTTGATAGAAAAGAGAGATCTTAATTCTTTAATTAAATACATATACACACATGTATTAAAGATGTAAGGAAGTATGTGCCATTGTTTAAACTAGAGAAGTGATCTAAGATCTCCTTGGGGCTACTTAAAGCCTCATATTCCTAGGATGTCCAGACTATATACTTATTATCTCAAATACATATAAATGTACATACAATTATGAGAATAAGTATAATTATGAGAATAAAAATCATGAAATTGTTGTATTTTGGTTGAATTATTTACACATGTAAAGTAAGGTTCTATCCAAATTCTAGTACAAATACACATAGGAATGAAATTAAATAAGTACGTGTCTTTGTTAACTAGGGAAGTGAGGTAATCTAAGACCTCCTTGGGGCTACTTAAAGTCTCATATTCTCAAGATTTTCAGACTATATACTTATTAACATTCAAACATATGTAAACCCATACATGAATCATAAAGATAAAATAATACTTTAACATGTTTAGATTATAAGCACATGTGAATCATATATGGAATGTTCATAGCTAATATCAATCCAAATTTTCATTATCATTTTATAACTTTAAAAATAATTTTGAAATTTATTAGTGATAATAGCCACACATATAATAAGATTAATCCAACACATGCAACTTTCACATAAGTAAATTCAATTGATTACTTTTATTTTAAAACATGGATATATGATATCAAATGATATATAACATTTATGATGATTGAAAAGGAATGATTGAACGCCTCCACATAATTCATTCAACTACATTAATTCCTAAGGACAATCACATTAAGTAAAATCATTTAAGAAAAACTTAGCTTCTTATGGAATTTGATTTTTGGATTGAAGTTATTAAACTTAAAGAGGGGAAACATTTGTTGTTTGCATCACATCCCATGTGAGTGATTTAATGTGTTTAAAGAAAGGTAATTAAGTGATTTTTATGGATTAATCAAATTTGAATCATTAGACAAATGATTTATTTATTTTTCTTTCCTATGCTTCTTTAAATGATATGCAAATGAGAAACTAAACTTGCAATACACTTAGGGACCTAATTGAGTGAGGCTTATAATTAAATATTAATTAAGTTAAAGAATCTAATTAAGTATTTATATGATTTTCCCACACCCATGTGTTAATCATAATTTTCTTAAGGGTCTTTATGTTATTAAATAAATAAAGAGGAACCCACAAGTTCAAATTAGATTATCTGATTTAATTACTATTTTAATTATATTTAGTTTTATAATTAATGGCTTAATTAAGTCCTAATTAAATTATGAATTAATTTTCCTCCCTAATGAAATGGATTTGGAAAAATAATTACGAAAGAGTCATTCCCCCTCACCATTCCACTATTAATAATGCTTAATAAAATTTAATTAATTAATTTTTACTCTTTGAAATTTTAAATAATTATTAAATCACTTAATGAGGGTGATTAAGATTTGAATTTAAAATTCTCCTAATTACCTAGCTAATAAGTCCCAAGAAAATTATGGGAGGCAGAAGACATTTTACTAAATCAAAATTTTAAATTTGAGATGAATTGACCAAGTAATTATGGCTTAATTAAGCTAATTAAAAAAATTCAAACCCTAATTAATCCTTATTCACTATTTAAATCATAGGGAATTTATTTTTTATTAAAATCTCCTCTGTTTACCCTTTCCAAAATGGGTTTACTCATATTTTTAGAAATTTTTTACAATTAGTTATGAATTTTTGAAGTTCATGACAATTAATTGCATTTTTAACCTTAATCAATCCCTAATCCCGTCGGCGCCATGCAGGAGCTGATGTGGCGGCGCTTTCCATGTGTCACAACGGGATTGACCACTGTGGTGCTTATTTTTGGATTGTCTATCATGTGTGTATATGGGGGGACACCATAGAGGGTGTGCTTATTGAGGTGATCGAGCATGACATTATGGAATAGTGCACTATCTTGAAAGATAGAAATTAATACCCTACAATGGACCTAATCACCTAATAATGACTCCTAAGGCATAATGGGTCTTCGAATATACAAAAGATTTTTCCCCTACTTTACATGGATGAATAAATCAGGGTTTATTTAAATCGGGTTCTAAAGTTTTCTATGGAGGCAAGCCCCCATAGTTAATTATATCATAAGAAAAGTGAATTCCTTAGGAATACTCTCGATTAAAGTAGGCAATTGTTATCTTTAAAGATTTCAAAGATAACACTATCAATAAATTAGTTATATTTAAAAAATCAAGTGTGATAGATCAAAAGGAGAGATTTATTATCGAAGCCAAAGGAGATGAGTAGGGAGTGCTCATGATACTAGGAAACCTATTGAGCATTCTAACATATCCTATGGTTGAGCTTTATATATTTGAAATTGAGGAGAATTATGTATTTAAGTTGAAATTTATTAGAAAGCTAGGACTTATAATTCTATAATATAAGATTATGAAAATGCCTAAGAGGTAATGATTTATGCTTGTAGTCCTAGGGAGAATAATAATCTCAGATCTTAAATATAGGGAGCTTCAGCGAGGGCCAAAATAAGTCCTAAATCTAAGGCGAAAATGGGTATATTATTTACCTCCATAAGAGAGGGTAAAATCACCCGATTGCTGAACTTATAACTGCCTGGAGTGGCAGCCAGCTAACTCCTATATTTTAAAACTATGTGGTCAAATCATATATTTTGCAAGATGGTTAGGATGTTATTATTTAGAAAGAAACTAAAGTCCTTAAACCCACTCTCTAAGAGATTAGAGCATGAGTGGTATGAATAATGACTTAGTTTAATGTAAATTTTTATTGAATTTTATTTAATTTTGGACTCTTTATTTTGACACATGCTATAGAATTTTTATATGCCTAAATGCATGATAAAATAAGTTATGGGCCAAATCAAGAAAGAAAAAGGGTGAAGTCCCATCAGTAAGAGTTGCTCTCATAGGTCAAGCGATTCCCATGCTTGCAAGAATGGGAAACCTCATTTTACAAGAGTGGTAGAAGATACATGTATGATATTAGACATACAATATTTAGCTAATGGGTTGCTAAATCTTTTAATTATCTTGATTTAATACCTAAGCTTTAAATGATGTTATGAGTTATTTTAGAAAATTTAGTTATGAGTTGTGATTGGGGTAAAAAGTTTATTTTTCTCCAAGAGCCTAATCGCATCCAGACCACACATTAAATCACCATATATAAAAAAATTGGGAAAATACATACCATTTCTATTACACAATTGTAAACAAAGCATTAAACACTTTATACACTCAATGTAAAAGAATAATAGGCCGATGCGGTCGGGTACCTCCATACAACCTGAAAAAGAGAAATGGGTAGCCGAGCTCTACCCTTATACAACTCAATATATGTAAAAGAATAATTATATTTTTTTACAAATAAATGTTATGAGGGTGGGGTGCTCTTCATATCTTAATGTCTTCATGTCTTTGCTCCATTTCTTCATTTGGATTTGCTTGCTTCAAAGACATCATGGGGCCTCACAGGACAAAGCCTTCTAGCCTCTGCTCATCCTAACCTCTTATAACACTAATCCTATTTCCTAATGCACAATTACATTAAAATAGAAAAAGTAAATCTAACTATACCTGCAAGATAAGTGTTAGCTAAACACACCATACAACCCAAACACTTATATGTAAAAGTTGGACTTAGCACCCTGCACATGGGTAACCAAGTCCACCTATCATAATGTAAATTATGCTTAAGGGTTAAATAACCTACAAAAGAGAGCATTTATATTTATTTTAAGCACCCCTTAAGCACAATTTCCTGCAAAAAATATGATTAGGCTAATCACGGCCTAACATCTAGTCTACGAGGCATACACCCTAACATCTAGTTTACAATAATACATCACAAAATAAACATATATCAAACTATACACCATTCTAACATAAAGCTAGAAGTGGTGACTTAATCTAATGTGTGTATTAAGGCTTGTGTGGTATGTCCTAAGTAGGCTTTAGAATTAAGATTTTCTAAATATAAAGAGATTTAATTATGAAGAATGGTTTCACTTTAAGTGGGTTAATCGATTTGTGAATTTTACTTAATATTTTCTTTTGTTTTATCTTGGCTTACACTTAACAACTAAGTGTTATAATGAGAAGAAAAGAGAGGATCACTCTCCTTCATCCCTACCTTAAGTCACATCTAAAGTAAATTAATTAATCAATTCTTTTTTAGTGAATGACTTATTACATATTTTAGTTAATCCTAGGTTTGGGTTCACTTTAAATAATCTGATTCAATAAGAAAGGCAGCTTAAGATTAATTGGAATTAATTTCCATCACATAACACATATTTGTCCATTTCTTTCCATCATATATATAGTATGCATATGATTAAGTCCTAAGCATAACTATACATGTACTATATTTTAGCACACTTAAATGATGAATGTAAGCAAATGTACTTGAAATTGATGTTTCATTTGGTTGAATCATTTTTTCATGTTAATTTAAAGCTTTATCTAAACTTATACAAAAGCATAAGAAGAGAACTCTAAGTCATATTACTAATCAATCCAACCTCTTGAACAAAATATGAATGCATGCCTTTTTAATAAATAAATGAAATTTTCAATCATTAGCTAAATGCACATTCAAATGTATAAAAGTTTTAAGCAAGTACGATGCCATTTAATTAAGGAGGAACCTCCTTGGGGCTACTTAAAGTCATGCATCCCCGAAATATCCAGACTAATATAACCGTTACTCTTAAATACATGTGGATGTATAAGCAACTATAAGAATAGAAAACCAGGCACCACTTGAACAAAATATGAATGCATTTCTTTTTAATAAAAAAATGAGATTTTCATTCATTAGCTAAATACACATTCAAATGTATAAAAATTTTAAGTAAGTACGATGCCATTGTTTTACACTAAGGGAGTAAGGTAGGAATCTCCTTGGGGCTACTTAAAGCCGTGCGTTCTCAGAATGTCCAAACTAATATACTCGCTATTTTTAAATATATGTGGATGTATAAGCAACTATAAGAATTGAAAACTATGCACTACTTGAACAAAATATGAATGCATATTTTTTTAATAAAAAATAGGGTTTTCATTCATGAGCTAAATACACATTTAAATGTATAAAAGTTTTAAGTAAGTACGATGCCATTGTTCTACACCAGCGGAGTGATGTAGGAACTTCCTTGGGATTACTTAAAATCATGCGTCTCCGGAATGTCCAGACTAATATACCCGCTATTCTTAAATACATGTGGATATATAAGCAGCTATAAGAATAGAAAATCATGCAAAAGTAGAATTTAATTAATATGATTTATTTGTGTAAATAAATTAAAGCTCCATCCAAATTCTAATGTCAATATGCATGAGAATGAAATTAAACGAGTACATCGTCATTATTCTGCACTAGGGGAGTGAGGTAGGAACCTCCTTGGGGCTACTTAAAGCCGTCCCCTCTGGAATGTCCAGACTAATATACCCATTAAAATTCAAACTTATGCAAATCAACACATGAATATAAGAAAGATACTTCACTTCATACACTAAGCTTATATTCACATGCATCTCCTATGTATATGTAACTAAAGTCACAATATATATTACTATTCATTAATAAGATTTTGAAAATACATTTAAGATTTAATAGTGATAATAGTCACACATATTTTAAATTAAGCCAGCACATGCAAATTGATATAAAAGAAATCATTTTTGTTTAACTAATTTGAAAGAATGAATGCATGACTACAAGTGGCATACACCATTTTAATATAATTAGAAAGAAATAAAGAAACACAAGCATGTAATTTCATTCAGTCCAACTAATTCCTAAGGACAATCATATTAAATAAGATAATTTAAAATAAACTAAAGTTTCTTAAAATAATTTTTTGATCTTTATATTTGATTTGATTTAGAAAATGTGAAAGAGGTTCGCTAACCCTAATCTCATTCCCTATGTGTGAGTTAATTTAGCTTAATAAAAAGTAATTAGATTAATTTTATGGCTTAATTAGGTTAAGGTATGAATTAAATCAATTAATTAACCCTTACCTACATCACCATAAGTTAATTAACTAAATAATGATGAGCCAACATGAGATGCAACTTCATGAAAATTAAATTAGCAATGCTCCTAAGAAATGAAAGGGGTCTAATGCAATTGGCTCATAATTAATAGTTAATTAAGCTTATGGACTCACTTAATTACTTTTATTGTTTGTCACATATGTGAGCTAACCATAATTTCATTAGCTCTCTCTTTAGGTTATTGAACACCCAAAGAGCTACCCAAGAGTTAATTAGGGAAGGTAGGTTTAATCAAGTTAATTAAGTTCATTAATTATCTAATTAAATTTTAATTATCTTTAATAAATAATATGAAATAGACTCAAGGAAAAGGCAAGAAGAAAGCCAAAGTCTCAATCCCTAAATCTTTTTAATTAGTTAATTAAAGTTCATATATGATTTGGGTTTTGTTTGATTTGATTAATTAATTAATTTATGAGTCTTAATTAATTAATTTTAAAGAGGGAATGAAGAAAACATAAGGAAAAATATTGGAAGAGTGTCTTAATCCATTTCCCTAAGTTTCTCCACTATTAATAGAGGCTAATGAGCTTAATTAATGGGTCAATTCACTGTTCATTTGATTAATTATCATTAATTAAGATAGGAGAGTAATTTAGAATTAATCAATCAATTTTCCTAATTAACTTTCCAATAAATTCCAAGAAAAATAGGGGAGGCAGAGGTTATCCCCCTAAACATCTATAAAAAGTTTAAAATTAATTAGATAATTAATCAGAGAGTAATTAAGTAAATTAAAATTTAACTAAACCTTAATTAAGCAAAAATTACTGTTCAAAATTAAGAAATTATAATTTTCTTGGATCTACTCTGAAATACCTTTAAAATGATCCTCATATATATATATATATATATATATATATATATATATATATATATATATATATATATATTGATTTTTCTAGGATTAGTTATGAATTTTAGAAGTTTCAATCTTAAGAATGGATTAAAATAGCCCTAATTAACTCTTAATCCCATCGGTGCCACGTGGTTGCTAATGCGACACACATTTTCTATGTGGCATGATGAGATAGGCTATTTAAGTTATCAAATCGGGATGCTGACTTGGATTCTGGTAGATGCGCTTTCCCGTGGACCGTCCGTTCTAAGGCAGGTCGACCACGATCAAATCCCACGATTAAGGAGAAAATAGAGGCAAAACTAGCGTGATCAGATCAGGACCGTTCATTTTGATCACGCGGAACGGACGACCCATGATCTATCTCCTATGAACGATGAACGATGAAGCTCGTTCACCATGGATTGCTCGATTCGAGCTCACCCAAGCACGGATCCACTCCAAACTCAACCCACACCTTCGCATGAAGGATCCACAAGGATCAAACGGCTATGATGGGTTCAAATGCAAGTTTCTTTCACAAAGCTCCAAACTATAGGTTTTGAGAAATTACCTCACTGGAGCTTATGACCGGTGGTTGTACTGATTAAGAAAGCTTCGTTTGGTATAAACGAAGCCTTGTTGAGCCACACGAGCTTTGATTTGAGATGGTTTGCTCTAGAGGCCAAGCTCCTTTAATTTGACACTCGGTCTTGATCGAAGTATGGCTTTCGATGGCTTTAGAACTCAAGGAATGATTTGCTTGGCTTCGATTAGGTGTGGTGAAAGTGTGTGCAAGTTTAATTGGAGTTTGGTTATGGGATGGATGGGTTTGAATCAAGGGAGGTCTCCCCTATTTTGATTTCACACGCAGAGAAGGATGGCCAATTGAGGGAGGTTTGGGAAGGTTTGAAAATGCTTTGAGGGATTTTGTTTCTCACTTGGGGGCTAAGAGAGTGTGAATGGTCATGAATCCCACTCGAATTGGGGGAGTATACCCCGAAATTGAGTGTGAAGGATGGGAGGGATGGGTTGGCTTGTTTCGGCCGGCAGGCCGCTATTAGGGCTATGGAGAGGTCACACTCATGTCCATGTGGCATGATGTGAGTAAAGGAGGTAATGGGAGGCTACCCAAGAGCTAGAGTGCAAAGGTTCCATGGCTTGAATCCATGGGGTGCTCGGTTTGTATGGGTGGTGAGTGAACTCACCTCCCATTGGTCCATAGCCAACCTAGGGTGGGCTAGGTGAGCTAGGTGGGTTAGGTTGAGCCTCACTTGAGTTCTTTGAGGGCTGCCACGGTGATGGGGGAGTTAACCTTTCATCCTAAAGGGAAAATCCAATGGAAAGAGGGATTGACCAATGGTCCATTGCTTGGGTGGGGCCCACTTTACTTTTGGGATGATTTTGGGCTAACCTAGGATCAACTTGGGTCAGGGTTGGTCATTTCTTAGGGTCCCATGGGTTGGTTTTGGGTGCTTTGGCTTCCTTTGGTCAAATGGGTTCATATAATTTCATGTTGGGTTGGGTTGACCAATTGGTTAAATTGGGTTAAACCAAGGCTTGATTTAGGTTTACATAATGATTTAAATAGTTTTGCATTAAGTGGTTTTAATTAATTTAGCTTAGATTTGATTTTGGCTTATTTGAAATCTGTTGACCTCACTTTTGGAGTGAGCTTTCAACTTCTTCATCCTAGGCATAAGGACTCCTCTAGACATTAAGAGTTCCTTAGTCTTAAGACACTTCTAGTGATTAGGTGAACACTTAAACTAACCTTAGAGACTTAGAAGAGTTAGCCATAAGAATGGGTTATTGCTTAGGGGGTATTAGGAAAACTTGTCTACCCTTTAGCTTGAACCAAATCTTTACTTCCTTCTCTCAAGTCAACTTCAAATTCAAATCAACTTCAAATTCAAATTAACCTCAAATTGAAATCAAGTTCAAATTCATTTCAATTCCAAATTCAAATAAATTCTAAATTCAAACCAATTCAAATCAATTTCAAATCCAAATCATCAATCAAAATCCAACTATTAAATGATTGAAACCCATGATCACTCCAAATTCCTCTCTAACCCCTTTAATTTTATTTTGTGAACTTAGCCTTAACCAAATTCAAATTAAATCCAATTCAGTTCAAATCAAAATGAATAAGCCAATCCAAACTTCATGTCATGTTTGTTGATCATCATAGGTTAATCAATTATCATGAATTGGGTCAAACCAAGTCAACCCTTTAACCCATATGAACCCAAACTAGCTAAATTGCAACTTAAACCAAATTGATTACAACCAATAGTTCAAGTTCACTCCAAATTGATTATTGAACTTGACCAAAGTCTCAATTAAATCTAATTTGACTGATTGGTTAACCTAACTCAACTTAGCCCAGTATAACCTTAAGGGTAAAATCAACCTAAAACTCATTCAAATCCAAATTGAACTTAACCAAAGCCTATAATATATTCCAAATGATCAACCAAACCCAAACCGAGCCACGATTCAAGTCAATTTGGTCAATTGGGTCAAATTGATCAAATTAGCCCAAATTTAACCTTAAGGATCAAATTGGACAAAATTCAAATTAAATCCAAATTAAACTAAACTGATTGAAACCAATTGAAATAATGCAATCCAAATATTTATTTAAACTTGACTCAACTCTTAGTTTGACCAAATTTGACCAATTGGTCAACCTAACCCATTTTGACCTAATTTGACTTAAATGGGTCAAATTGACTCAAATTAAACCAAATGCACTTTAAATGATATAAAATTTGGTCCAACTTACTTTTGACTCATTTTAAATTTGGTCAGATAAAATTCAATGCTAAATGATGACTTTGCCCTTGGGTCAAGGGCATCCTTATGTGGAAAGACACTTGCCCAAGTGGTCATTTTTCTTCCTTGGCCATTTAACACTCATTCATTGGTCATATATGCTCTAAGGACACTGATTTTCTAACCCAAGGAGTGGTTGGGATAGCCATGATTCATGGGGAGGAGAAATCACCTCACTACTCCCTTTGGGACACTTGGCATGAAGGACTCTCACCTCCCCTTTGCTAGGACACCCATTTTTCCTTCATGGCAACCACTTTCCATGCCTTAGCTAACCAAAATAAGCCACCTAGGATGACTCTCTTCTATTCCCAATCACCCCAAGCCAAATGATAATACTTTGGAGCAAAAAATTCAAAACTAAGAAGATTTTCAGCCACTTTTCAAGCCAAGGCAGTAGAGGCTGAAGAATTCATCCATTCCCCTCATTCTCCTTCTCCTAGAGCTCCTAAACCCATTAGCAATCATCCCCACTTCATTTTGGAGAGAAATACACCAAAACTAAGTGGATTTCGGTGAGAAAATGATGATTACTGGTGGAACTTTGTTACGACGTGAAAGCGAAGATCCAAGCTCATTCCAAGGCATCTTCCCCCACTCAACAGCATGCTCTGGTCATCACCACCACCAAAATCATTCCTGGTGAGGTAACTTTTAAAAATTATAGCCGGCCTTAAGATCCTTCATTTGTGATGATTTTAAGAATTTACTTTAGATAATCAAGTATTTTTATTTTATATCATCCCAATTAGAAAATAAAAGTTTTTCGGTGTGAATCTACGTGAAAATGAGTCCATTTGGACAAGTTTTCACTTAGATTTCTCATTTTCTTCAAAAATCTCTTGAGATTTCACTATTCCTATAGGTCGGACAGTAGCAACCGTCCGATCCCACAATTCACGAGATCAAATCGTTCGAATTGCGCGTTGATCACGTGTTCCCGACCTTCAGATCGATGGATGCATTTTGGATTGTCGATGATGATTTGAGCAAATCGCATCGCGATCTCATCGCACTCGATTCTGCTTCAACGGCGACGACACGCACTAATCAAGCGGTGTCGCGTGGCACCTGCGTGCCACGTGGGACCACACGTCCAATTATGTGGCACCGCATTTCCATGTTAGTGCAGCGCGCGGTGCTAACTGTGCTAAGTGAGAAAATCAGATTTTTTGATTTAAAAAAATTACTTAAATCACCTGAAACTTCAAAAGTTCATAGAAAATAAGATACTCTATGAAAAATTGCAAACATCAGCTCGTTGGATTTGTCTTTTCGAGAGGAGTCCAACAAACCCAAAATCCCTAAATTTTACTTAATATTTTGAGCTTAATTTATATTTTAGTAGAATCAAATTTTATTAATTAAACCAAAAATATATGTGATTAAGTTGAAATTTTCAGAGATTCAAATTGAAGTTAAAATACACCTACCATAAAAATTTCAAGTCAAAAAGACCTTTGGATTAGAAGATATTGAATTTTGAGTTTCAAATAATTTATTTTAATAAAATAAATTAATAGACTTCATAAAAATCACTTAAATCAAGTGAAACTTTCTAAATTCATAAATAATTATAAAAAATCAAAAAAAAAATACAAACTCAAGTTTATTTTAAAGATATTTTAGAGCAGAATCTAGAAAAATTTATTATTAATTGATTTTGAATAGTGAATTTGGCTTAATTATGGCTTACTTGGAAATATAATTAGCCTAATTACTCCCTAATTAACCATCCAATTAATCTCAAACTTTTTGTGTATATTTATGGGAATGACTCCTACCTCCCCTATTTCTTGATATTTTATTATTTTCTTAATTAGATAAATTAATAGATTAAGCCTTAATCACCTTCTTAATAAAACTAGTGATAATTAAGCAAATGAACAACAAATTAGTCAATCAATCAAGTTGTTAACCTCTGTTAATGATGATGAAGTCCAGGGAAATGGATTAGGACCCCCTTTTTCAATCTTTTGTTCAATCCTCCTCTAATCCCTTAAGTAATTAATTAATTATACCTCTTAATTAAATAATTAACAAAAGTAATTAAAATCCAAATCATACTTGAACCTTAATCAATTAATTGAAAGGATTTAGGGATTGAGACTTTGACTCTCTTCTTTGTCTGTTTCTCTAAACCCATCTCACTTGAGTTGGTTAAGGTTAATTCAAATTTATTCAATTAATTAATGAACTTAATTAATCCATTGAATCTATTTCTATAATCTAATATTTGGTGGTTCTTTGGGAGTTCAATGACCCAAAGTAAGAGATAATGAAATTATGGTTAGCTCATAGGTGTGAGAAAACCATAAGAATAATTAGGTGAGCTCCTTAAGCTTAATTAATTAGTCATTTATGAGCTCATTACATTAGGCCCCTTTCATTTCTTAGGAGCATTGCAAATTTAATTTTCAAGTGGTTGCATATCATATTAGGCATAATTATTTAATCAATTAACTTAAGGTGATATAGGTAAGGTTTAATTGATTCATTTAATTCATAGCTTAACTTAACTAAACCAAAAAATCAACTTAATAACTTCTTCATTAAACCAAAATTAACTTACACATGGGGAATGAGATTAGAACCAACAAATTTCTCTCACTTCACTTAACTCAAATCAAACATAAAGCTAATATATCCTTAAAAGAACTTTGGTTTATTTTAAATAGTTTTATTTAGTATGATTGCTCTTAGAAATTAAGTGAGATGAATGAATTTGTGTGCTTATTTTCATTTACTTCATTCTCTATTATGCTAAATGTTGATTGCCATATATAATCATACAGACATTCTTTTCAAAATTAATAAAATTGAAATGATTTCTTTTATGTCAAATTGTATGTGTTAGTTTAAATTCAATATGTGTGGCTATTATCACTATTAAATCAAAATTAATGTTCCAAAAACATTTGAAATAATATGTGCAGTAATATTAATTACAAATACCTATAAGTTGCATGTGTTGCTAATATAGAGCATGCAATGTGAAGTCCGTTTTCCTTACCTTATATAGATTCATATGGGATTAACAAATGTATAGTTCATTTGAAAAGAACATAACATTTATCTAAATTTATCCCTATGTATCTCTATGTTAGGATTTAGGAAGAATTTTACATCATATATATAAGTCATATAATCAAACCAATATGGTTGTTTGCAATGTTTCCTATTCTTATAATTTCTTTTTGCACATTCATTTGTATTTGAGAAAAGTGATATATTAGTGTGGACATCCCAGGATTGCGAGGCTTTAATTAGCCCTAAGTAGGACTTGTGTCTTACGCCCTTGGTGTAGAACAATGGCGTCGTACTCACTTATAACTCTTATACAGGTGTATATGTGATATGACTGATGAATAGAAAGCATGAATCAAATAAATCAAAAATATAATTTTTGCATGGATATTCCATCCTTATGATTGTTTCTACACTCATATGTAGCTAAGCAAAGTGGTATATTAGTCTGAACATCCCAAGGCTGCGAGGCTTTAATTATCCCTAAGTAGGACTTGTGCCTTATTCCCCTGGTGTGGAATAATGGCATCATACTCGCTTAAAGCTTTTATATATTTAAGTGTGCATGTAATTAATGGATGAAAACCCCCTTTTCTACAAATGACATGCATTCATGATTCAATCAAAATGGATTATTTAAATCATAACTATACTCCCTTGCATTCATCATTCAAGTATGTTAGAAATCTAAATTGCATGTATAGGTATGCTTATGATTTATCCATGTGCTTGATATGCATGAGGGAAATAAGTAAATGAATATGTGTATGTGATAGTAATTCATCTCAATTAATATTGAGATGTCTCTCTTATTTAATAAATTTATTTAAACTAGGCCTAAACTTAAAATTAATTAAAATATATAAGAATCCATTCACTAAAAGAAATTCACTAATTAACTTGCTTTATAAATGACTTAAAGTAGGGATGGAAGAAAGATTACCTCTCTTTCTTCTCTTTATAACACTTAGTTGTTAAGTGTAGGCCTTATGAAATAAAAGAAAACATCAAGTAAAATATTCAAACCGATTAAGTCACTTGAAGAGAAACCACCCTTCTATAAATTGAATCCTTTACTCTTAGCAAATTACAACTCTAAAGTCTAGTTAGGACAAACTACACAAGCTTTAAATCACACACATTAAATTAAGTTACCACATCTAGGTTTATGTTAGGGAAGTGCATGATTTGATGTATGTTTTGTTTTGTGATGCATTCTTTTAGACTGGATGTTAGGGTGTATGTCCGTAGTCTGAATGGTAGGGCGATCTTAGCCTAATCATGTCTTTTTCAGGGGATTGTGCTTAAGGGGTGCTGTAATAAAAAATATAAATGCTTTTGTCATGCAGGTTGTTTATTTCCCTAAGCATAATCCAAATTAAGACATGTGGACTTGGTTACCCATATGTGGGGGTGCTAAGTCCAATTTATTTATATAACTGCTTGGGTTGTGTGGTATGTTTAGCTAATCTCTGTTTTGCAAGTTTAGTTAGATTTATCTTTTCCCATTTTGATGTGATTTTTATAATTAAGATTTGGAAGTTATGTTATGGCGATTAAGATGAACATTGGTCATAAGACCAAGTCTTATGCACCATATGAAGCCTTGGAGCAACCATACCCTAACCAACTAGAAGAAGGAAAGAAAGGAAGAAATAAAGAAATGAAGGAAAGAAGAAATTTAGAAATGAAGAATGAAGACCCTCATAACATAAATTCTTTCTAATTTATAATTATTCATTTATAATTATTCATTTATAATTTGGGTTGTATAAAGGTAGAGCTCAGCTACCTACTTTTTTTCGGATTTGTGCGGTGGAGCTCGACCACAATTGTTCTTTTATTTTTTTGCGCTAGCTTTATAAAATTATTTAATGTTTATTTATCTTGTGCATTAAGATGACATATTTTTCATAGTTTCTTCTTTGCTTTGCTGAATGGCCTGGATGTGATTAGGCTCATAGAGAAAAATAAATTTTCTATCCAATTAATCAATTCAAAATTAAAATTAAATAACTCATGACCTCACCTAAAGCCTAGGACATAAAATCAAGGTAAAATATTTAGCTACCCCTTAGCTGGATGTTGTATGTTTCACATCATGCATAAAATCATCTTGCTTCACTCTTGCTTATGGAGGGCTTCTACCTTTGCTAGAGAATATGGCTTGACCTTTTAGAGCCATGGTTGAAACACACCTCCTTCTTGCTGATTTTAGCCCATAACCAACTTCTCATGCATTAGGCATATGAATCCCATAGCCTGTGTCAAATTAATTGTCCAAAAATGAAAAAAAAAATAAAACTTAGCAAAAAATTGTATTAGATTAAGTCATTACTCATGCCCTTCATGATCTAGTCTCTTAGGGAGTGTGTTTAAGGACATAGTCTTCTTTCTAAACAAAAAATAACCTAACTATCTTACAAAAGCATATGACTTGCCTACATATATTTAAAATCGTAGGATGAGTTAGTTGGCGGCCACTCCCAAGCGGTTGTAAGTCCAAACAATCGGGAGGTTTATCCTCTCTTATTGAGGTAAAGCATATACCCATTTTCGCTTTAGATTTAGGTCATTTCTTTGCCCCTAGCCAAAGCTAACTAGATTTAGGATTTGAGGTTGTTTCTCTCCTTTGCGAGCTACAAGCATAAATCCTCACCTCTTAGGCATTTTCATGATCTTGTGTTGTGGAATTGTAAGCCTTAAATTTTTAATAAAAATTCAACTCAAACAAACAATACTCCTCAATTTCAAAAAAGTAAAACCCAACCATAGGATAGTTTAGGATGCTCACTAGGCTTCCTAGTATCATGAGCATCCTCTACTCATTTCCTCTTAGTTTCGATAATAACTCCCTCCTTTTGATCAATCCCACTTGATCTTTTAAAAATAACCAATTGATTGATAGTCCTATTTATTAAAATCTTTGAAGATAATGATCATTTACCTAATCAAGAGTATTCTTAAGGAATCTCATTCTTTAAGATGTAATTAACTATGGGGGCTTGCCTCCATAACAAACTTAATGTACCCGATTTAAAATAAACCATACTTTACTTTTCCATGTAAAGTAGGGGAAGAATCTCTAGTACATGCGAATACCCATTGTCCTTAGAAGTCCTTATTAGGTGATTAGGTCCATTGTAGGATGGTGACTTCTATCTTTTGAGATAGTACACTATTCCTCAATGTTGTACCCTATCACCATAATAATAACATCTGCGGATCAATGTGGTGTCTAAACGAAAAGTATATTTCTATCTTCATTTTATCCACATAGATTGAAGAAAGTATATAAGAAAATTTTTACCACATATTTTTTTGGAAACTCCGCTGGGGATGGTTCCTCTCTCCATCTTTGGTAACTGATCGTTGTCTCCAAGTATCGATAATTGATTTGCATTTTATACGAGTCAGAGACTATCCTTCTTTTCCATTTGCACTTAGTTTATTTCAATCTTAAGCTAAGCTAGCCAACATCCTTTAGGTTTTAGGACCTCACTCCATGTAGGTCATAAAACCCATATTAGGTTCCCTCATTAGGTGAAAATAAAAAAAAATTTAATAAAAGAAATAACTAAAGACTTCCTTCTTACCATTTTTATGATAAGGAAAGGTTCAATCCAAGATAAAAAAAAATCCTTTATAAAAATCATCATCTTTCCAAAAAGCACTTTTTCCAAAATGCATACAATAAAATATTTCAACCTCATCTAACAATCGTCATGATTGTTATATATAGGATTTTTTCAAAAAAAAAATCAAAATCAAGAAATCATCTTTTTTAAAAAAGGACTTATGAATATCTTCATTCAATATACCCAAATTTATTGAATGAAGGTTTTCATTTCCAAACAAAATCAACAATCATATTTTCAAAAAAGCACAAATGAATACCCTCATTCAATATACTCAAATTTATTGAATGAAGGTTTTCATTTTCAATCAAAATCAATAATCATCTTTTTTAAAAGCACAAATGAACATCCTTATTCAATATATCCAATTTTATTGAATGAATATTTCATTTCCAAATAAATTTACATCACAAAATTGGAACTCCATTTCAATATATCTTACATATGTTGAAGTTGGAGTTTCTTCTCTTTTCAAGAATTTCAAGTTTGAAGATAAGCCTCTTCATTCCATATGTCCAAACTTTTTGGATGAAGCATTTATCTTCAAACAAAATCACACCATTTGAAACTCTCCTCAACACATTCTATATGTGTTAAGTTGGAATTTCTATATTTTCAAAAAGTAATAAATCACACACAAAATTTAATCTTTGAAAAGTAAAACATAATTGACTCCTATCTGACATACCTAAATTTTCTAAGTAAGAATTTTATTTTTCAAAATAAATTTGAATCTTTTGTTTAGCATACCTAAATTTGCTAAGTAAAAGATCCTCTTTTCAAAAGTCAAAATAAAAAATCAAACACATTAGGGTTCTTTATTTAGCATACTTAAATTTGCTAAGTAAAGATCCTCATTTAAAAATCATAAAAGAATCAAATACATTGGATTCTTCATTTAGCATACCCAAATTTGCTAAGTGAAGATCCTCTTTTCAAAATTTCAAAAAGAAATCAAACACATTGGATTCTTCATTTAACATACCCAAATTTGCTAAGTAAAATATCCTCTTTTCAAAAATCAAAATAAAAAAAAATCAAACACAATTGGATCCTTATTTAGCATACCCAAATTTACTAAGTAAAGATCCTCTCTTTTAAATCAAAATTAAAACAAAACACATTTGGGTCCTTTATTTAGCATACCCAAATTTGCTAAATAAGGATCCTCTTTTCAACAAAACAAAAACACTTGGACTTTTTTTAGCATTCCCAAATTTGCTAAGTAAATATTTCACCCCATTCAACATACCCAAATTTGTTGAATGTGGGTTCTAAACTTAAGTCAAATTTGAGGTCTCTCCTCCAGAAATTCAAAATATCTCCAATATTTGGAACCCCATTTAGCATACCCAAGTTTGTTAAATGATGGTTCCAATCCAACAATTAAATCAAGTTAATAATTCAAATCAACAATATCCAAGCAAAGGCCTATAAGGTTCTCTTTCCAACAATGCAGAGATTCCAGTCCTCACGACCTTTAGTGGAGAGGAGGTGGCAGGCAAGAAGCCACTTCCCCAGCTTAACCTATAGTCTGATTCTGAGTTTCCCTCACCAAAGGAGAAAGGCCATAAAAAAGTTCCTTCAAGAGCCAAGAACAGGATTAATAAGGATTTTTGAGTATGTCTTATTCATTCTAGATAAGTATGACTCAAATAACTTGAAGACTAATTCCCAAAAGAAGACAACTCTCAAAATGATAATCACAATAATGATCGTGATCCATAAAATAACAGTTCTGATGGACTTGATGTCTTCAAGGATTCCAACTCGGGCAGAGACACTTCCATTCTAAAACTTTCAGGGAGTCACTATCAATAAAGAGTTAGAATGATCAAATGAAATAGAAGAAACTTTGGGCACTATAAAAGAGTAGGTATACAACAATTCTACCTCTCTTTCAGAAGATATCACAGAAGCCAATTATTACAGCGTCAAGGTCTTACCACTTTGATCAACACCACAGGAAAAAGCAAACTAGTTGTCAAAAATAATTAAATTCTAAATCTTACTTAAAATACACGTTACAATCCAAAATAAGAACACCATTGTTCTGAAGGTTAATCTTAAGATCTCAAGCTATTTTTAAAGGTTACTCACTAATCTAAATAATGAGCGCATCTTCACCTTTCCTAAGGAGAAAGAGAAGTGTTTGGTTGGAGATCAATCTGATTCTTCTTTGCTCAGTTAGTGCAAACCTCGTCAACTCATACTCAACATAGAACATCCTAGGAAAAGAAAGACAAGCAATCTCCTCTAAAGAACACAATATAAGCCAAGTCTCAAAAGAGAAAGGAAAAAAAAAGAAAAAATTAAATAAAATAAAAAGAGAAAAGAGAAAAAAAAATGAAATGTAAAGAAAAAAAAAAGAAAAAGAGAAAAAATAGGGACCAATAATGCACATTGATTTGGAATCCAAAAGATGAATCATGTGTATGATGTGTAAATAAAAAATAAGTTTTGCGTCTACTTTTGACTAGTCTTTTGAGTAGTTAGCAATAAAACAAAAAAAAATCTAAGAGGATGATTCATGTATGATATGACTAGAAACTTAGTAGGTATGTGCACACATTGACTCCAATTCTACTATCTCATGATATTATCATAGGATTGGATGTTAAGAGTTGCTCCTAACCTCTAACCAAAAAAAAAAAAAAGATATATATGTATTATGAGATATCAAATTTTTACTTCATATCTCTTTCTCCAAATTCAACAGAAGATTCAATAGTTGTAGACAAACCTTCAAATAGATCAATAAGGTCATCTTTTGCATAGTCTACCTACTTTGCTTAAAGAATTTTGAAAACTCTCAACTAGAGGATGCACTCCCCGAAGTTGAGAAGAAAATTAAATCTTCAATTAATGAGTTTTAAGAGATTAACCTCAGAACATAAAAGTAGTCCACCCACCTCCCAACATCAATATATGATCCAAAAGAAAATACCAACGACTTGGTTAGGTTACTTTTGTAGTTTAAAGACTACTTTACGTGAGATCATAATGAAGTGCCCAATACATCTCTAAAGGTAAGCAGTCTACAAACTCAATTGAACCTATTGCCTTTTCGACTTTGCAAACTTTTGAGGTGAACATTTGCATCAAGAAGAAGATCAAAGTTTGAAGTCAACCTTTTTAAAGAAGAAAGATGCTATCATTCCTAGTCAAAAATGAAGGATGTTCAAAATTGCACATGCATCGATTCAGAAAATTTCAGTTAGGCATCCATATTTCCTACTTCAAATTTGGCAGTAGATATAACCTCTTTGCATGCAGTCTCCTCATTCAAGGATGGGTCCAATGATGCCAGAGGATGAGAAGTCATTTGCACTTAACATTTCCATTGGATTTTACCACTATAAAGCCATGCCTTTCTCTATGCACCAAGATTAGAGAAAGGAATACCATCTTTACGATCTGAGTAGTTGTCTTCAATTGGTTATGACACTACAGTCTATAGCTGAATCCCTTCGAATATACAACTGGAATGAATTTGGGGAAGTCTCTAAGGCTTGTAGTAAAGCATCACGGTATAACAAAGATGGATCCAAAAGAAATTGAAGTGACATCAAAGATGTAGCCTCCAAGGTTCAACCTAAGAGAAGAAAGACTTTTAATCAACATTGAATATATATGGTTTAAACTCTTTCAAAATTAATCTATCTCAAAACATTCCAAATCAAGATCCTACTTCCGATTGTTGAAAAGCCTACTTTGGTTCTTTGAAGGATGGAAAGCAGTTTAAACCACTATGGTAGGAGAGACACCTATGGGCGTGCCAGAACCTCGAGTTTTACCAAGCCAATAACAAGCTAGTCCGCCCTAGAAATTTCCAAGTAGGAGAACTTGTTCTGGTTCTAAGGAGACCAATTGTTTCCCGTTAAAAGATGGGAGGCAAGTTTGATCCCACTTGGGAAGGCCCTTTTATCGTAGAGAATGCCTACTAGGGAGGATCTTATCAAATTATTGATTGCAAAGGGGAACACCTGATGCTTCCAATTAATGGGCTATATCTAAAGAAATACTACCCATAAAATCATGTTTGACAATAATATTATCTTCAAAAATTCTATTCCAATTCATCAAAATATTCTCTCCTTTCGAAGCATTGTTTGCTTATTTGGGAATCTGCCACGATGTATTTAGGATGGGTATAAGAGAACCCAAGAGGCATCATAACCTTCTTCACAACACAAGCATAAATTAAACACATTTTCCAATGCTACTAGAATAGGTGTGAGAAAACCCAAGAGACATCCTATTCTGACTAGGACAACTAAGTTAGGTGTAAGAGAACCCAAGTGGCATCCTTTCTTAGTGGGATCACAACTTTCTTTTGTGACATCATTTCGTTAACTTTTAAAGCATGTTTAGGATAGGTGTGAGAAAACCTAAGTGGCATCTTGTCCTCTCAAAACACAAACAAAAACATAAATACTTATCTTTCATCTTGGGCTGTTCTGATGTGGGAGCAAACCCCCTGTGGCACTCACTCATTAGCTACTCTAGGTCAGGTTGAAATGCTACCTTGTTAGTATGTCATCCCGATGCTCACTTATCCGGCGGATGTGAGTCCCCACACTTTTTTCTTGACTTGATCATTGCAAATTGATGAATGCCTTGTTAGTTTAGTAGGCCTCACTATGAGGCCAATACGCTACCTCATATTAACTTTATTAAAGAAGATGTAAGTCTACACACTTTCTTCTTGAACTTGCCATCATGCACTGACTAGGTCGAGTATATTTAAAGCTTAGGATAAGTCCCCCAGTGGCACCTTTCCTCTCTACTACTTTTGAGTTGATGTAAGTCCCTTAGTGACATTCATGCAGTAGTCACCCTAGGTTGGATAGTCGGCGAGATAGACTATCCCAACAATTCTATAGGAGGATGTGAGTCCCAATGCTTTCATCCTAGAGGCGATTATCATGGCGATGGGCACCTTGGTTGATATTTTCTATATTAACAGTGACTCACCCAGTGGATACACCACTCTTGGTAGATGTGAGTCCCCGTGCTTTCTCCTTGAGTTGGCCACCGAATATCTATAGATATTATTTTCTCCAGGGTTTTAGATGAAGCCCTTAGTGTCCCCATTCCCTGCGAGCACTCTATTTGGATCACGTCCTTTACAACTCCATTTAGATACTACTCAAGCAACTCTTGGATTGGACAGTCCCGCTTTCCTAGTAGCCACCCCTATGGTTGGAGAATTTATTTAGCGGATGCGCAGATTCTCCCTTGGTTCAAAAAATTTCAGATAGGTTTAGGCAAATATAAGCTCCTTCTCAGTATAATCCCTCGCAAACCAACAGGGTCCATGATAAATGAACAAAACAAATAAATTATTAGCTTATGGATTAGGAAATCAATCCCCTAGCGACCCCTTTCCCAAGAAGGAATCATATCTTTAGGGTAGTGTCAGCAGAACTCCCTATAGAAATTGCTTGACTACTCTTGAGTAGAGGTAAGTCCCTGGGCTGACACTCTCTCAATAGTTGCCCTTAGGTCAGGTTCAATCTATTTGCCACAAACAGGCTATCCTGGCAGTCATTTTGCTTTAGAAGATATAAGTCTGCTACGCATTCTTTTTAGCAGGACTGTCGCAAACTGACGGGTAGCCCTAGGTTGGGTTGACATGTTATCTCGCTAATGTGTCACCCCAGTGGTCTCTTATTTGGGAAAGATGTGAGTCACCGAGCTTTCTTCCCTGAATTAACCATTGCAAACCAAAATGCACCCATTTGGTTGGATAGTTCTCCCGTCATCCGGGAAACTATTCCCTTTGGATTGATAAATCTATAGTTAGGCTAATGCTAATGTGCCTCCTACTTAGTGTACTCCCTCACACACTAATGGGATCCATCAAATATAATTAAAAAAATAAAATTAATTTTGACTATCTTTGAGCTGATTTAAGGACCCCAGCGGTATTCACTCAGTAGTCAGCCTTAGGTCGGGTTGACATGTTACCTTGCTAATGTGTCATCTCAGCATTCTTTTATAGTGGAAGATGTGAGTCCCTGCGCTTTCTTCCCTGAATTGATCGCTGCAAATCGAAAGGCAACCCCTTTGGTTGAGTAGTCCTACCATGTGGCTGGCAGACTACTCCCTTTAGATTGATAAATCTGAGATAGGTTTAGGCTGATATAAGCTCCTTCTTAGTATGATCTATTATAAATCGACAGGGTCCATGTCAAAAATTTAAAATAATAAATAAAACAAATCCAACCCTCCTCGCTAGTGGAGTCAAACCAAATCAAGCAAAAAAAATCAATCTGCTTCTTCAGTAAGATGCAAATCTTCCTGATGTCCCTAGTGGAATCAACTCAATCCAACTTGAACTTGCTCTCCTAGTGGAGGGTTCACATTTTCTATCCCCAACAGATCTCGAATCCTAATCCCTCAGCGAATTTCACAACCTCTCATCCCTAATGGATGACTTGAACTTGCTCCCCTAGTGGAGGGTTCACATTTTCTATCCCCAGTGGATCCTGAATCCTAATCCCTCAAGGATTTCACAACCTCTCATCCCTAGTGGATGACTTGAACTTGCTCCCCCAGTAGAAAGTTCATATTTTCATCCCCAGGGAAGCACTAAATCAACAAATCAAATTAATTTTTCTCCTAGTGAGACGTAAATCAAATCAAACCTCTTATCCCTAGTAGATGACTCGAACCTTTTCCCCTAGTGGAAGGTTCATAGACTCAATCCCTAGTGGATTCCTCCTTCATTCTCTTATGTCTCTAACATGAGTATAGTCACATTATACTAAGCTCTTAATTCCTTATACACCTCTGGTTTGGGAGTACATCATTTCTGTTAGTACTTGTGATAGTTTGACGTTGTTGATCGTCTCGATCAACACCAAGACGTGAGGTATGCCTTGTCAGTTACACCACACCTATTGGGTGCCCTTTGTTGAGCTCACTTTTGGAGTGAACTTTCAACTTCTTCATCCTAGGCATAAGGACTCATCTAGACATTAAGAGTTTTTTAGTCTTAAGATACTTCTAGTGATTAAGTGAACACTTAACCTTACTCTAGAAACTTAGAAGAGTTAGCCATAGGAATGGGTTATGCCTTAGGGGGTATTAGGAAAACTTGTCTACCCTTTAGCTTGAACCAAATCCTTACTTCCTTCCCTCAAGTAAACTTCAAATTCAAATCAACTTCAAATTCAAATAAACCTCAAATTCAAATCAACTTCAAGTTTAAATAAATTCTAAATTCAATTTCAATTCTAAATTCAAGTCAATTCCAAATTCAAACCAATTCAAATCAATATCAAATCCAAATCATCAATCAAAATCCAACTAATAAATGATTAAAACCCATGATCAAATTCAAACTCCAAATCCCTCCATAAGCCCTTTGATTTTATCTTATAGACTTAGCCTTAACCAAATTCAAATCAAATCCAATTCAATTCAAATCAAAGTGAATTAAGCTAATCCAAACTTCATGTCATGTTATTGATCATCATAGGTTAATCAATATGAATTGGGTTAAACCAAGTCAACCCTTTTACCCATATGAACCCAAACTAGCCAAATTATAACCAATGGCTCAAGTTCACTCCAAATTGATTATTGAACTGACCAAAGCCTCAATTAAACCCAATTTGACTAATTGGTCAGCCTAACCCAACTTAGCCCAATTTAATCTTAAGAGTCAAATCAACCTAAAACACAATCAAATTTAAATTGAACTTAACTAAAGCCTATAATATATTTTAAATGATCAACTAAACCAAAACCAAGCCATGATTCAAGTCAATTTGATCAATTGGGCCAAATTGGTCAAATTAGCCTAAATTTAACCTTAAGGATCAAATTGGCCAAAATCCAAATAAAACCAAATTGATCAAAACTAATTGAACTAATGCAATCCAAATAGTCATTTGAACTTGACCCAACTCTTAATTTGACCCAATTTGACCAATTGGTCAACCTAACACATTTTGACCCAATTTGACCCAAATGGGTCAAATTGACTTAAATTAAATCAAATGAACTTCAAATAACATAAAATTTGGTCCAACTTACTTTTGACTCATTTCAAATATTTTCAAATCAAATTCAATGCCAAATGACCACTTTGCCTTTGGGTCAAGGGCATCCCATGTGAAAAGACACTTGCCCAAGTGATCATTTCTCTTCCTTGGCCACTTGACACTCATCCATTGGTCCACATATGCACCAAGGACACTAATTTTCTGACCTAAGGAGTTATTGGGGCAGCCATGACTCATGGAGAGGCAAAATCAACTCACCTCTCCCATTGGAACACTTAGCATGAAGGACTCTCACCTCCCCTTTGCTAGAACACCCATTTATCCTTCATGGCATCCACTTTCCATTCCTTAGCCAACCAAAATGAGCCACCTAGGATGAATCTCTTCCATTCCCAACCACCCCAAGCCAAATGACAATACTTTGGAGCCAAAAATTCAAAACTAAGGGGATTTCTGGCTACTTTTCAAACCAAGGCATTATAGGCTGAAGGATTCTTTCATTCTCTTCATTCTCCTTCTCTTAGATCTTCCAAACCCATTACCAATAATCTCCACTTCATTTTGGAGAGAAATACACCAAAATTAAGTAGATTTTAGTGAATAAATGATGATTACCAGTGGAACTTTGTTACGATATGAAGGCAAAGATCCAAGCTCATTCCAAGGCTTCTTCCCTCACTAAACAGCGTGCTCGGGTCATCACCGCTGCCGGAAATCACCCCCGATGAGGTAACATTTAAAAATCATAATCGACATTAGGATTTTTCATTTGTGATAATTTTTTGTGTGATTTTAGAAATTTACCCTAGATAATTCTGCATTTTTATTTTATATCATCCCAATTATAAAATAGAAGTTTTCCAGTGAGAATCGATGCAAAATGAGTCCATTTGGATAAGTTTGCACTTAGATTTCTCATTTTTTTCAAAAATCTCCTCAGATTTCACTATTCTTGCTGGCTGGACCACAGTAGCCATCCGATCTTGTGATTCATAGGATCAGACAACTCGGATTGTGTGTTGGTCATGCGATCATGGCTTTAAGATTGGTGGATGTTGGACCGTCTAGAGTAAACCACGTGTTACGATCTCACTTGGTGCGCAGTACCGCGTGGCACCAGCGTGCTATGTGAGATCTCGCGTCCAATCAAGCTGCACTGCGTTGCCACGTCAGGCCCCGCGTGGTGCTGACTATGCTTAGTGGGAAAATCAGATTTTCTGGTTTTAAAAAATTACTTAAATCACCTAAAATTTCAAAAATTTATAGAAAATAAAATACTTAATGAAAAATTGCAAACATTGGCTCATTGGATTTTTCTTTCCGAGAGGAATCCAACAAACCCAAAATCCCCAAAAATTACTAAATATTTTATGCTTAATTTGAGTTTTAGTAAAAATTAAGTTTTATTAATTAAACCAAAAATACATGCGAGATTAAGTTGAAATTTTCACAGATTAAAATTGAAGTTAAACTACACATACCATAAAAATTTCAAGGAAAAAGGACATTTGGATTAGAGGATATTGAATTTTAAGTTTTAAATGATTTATTTTAATAAAATAAGTTAACAAAATTCATAAAAATCACTTTAATCAACTGAAACTTCTTAAATTCATAACTAATTGTAAAAAATAAAAAAAAATACAAACTCAAGTTAATTTTAAAGATATTTTAGAGTAGAATCGAGAAGAACTATTATTAATTAATTTTGAATAGTGAATTTGGCTTAATTAAGGCTTAATTGGTGATGTAATTAGCTTAATTACTATCTAATTAAGCATCCGATTAATCTCAAAATTTTTGAGTATATTTATGGGGATGACTCCTCCCTCCCCTATTTTTTTGAGATTTTATTATTTGCTTAATTAGATAAATCAATTGATTAAGTCTTAATCACCTTCTTAATATAATTAGTGATAATTAAGTAAATGAATAGTAAATTAGTCGATCAATCAAGCTTGTGAATCTCTATTAATGATGATGAAGTCTAGGGAAATGGATTGGGACCCCTTTTTCAATCATTTCTTCAAACCTCCAATAATCCCTTAAGTAATTAATTAATTATACCTCTTAATTAATTAATTAACAAAATTAATTAAAATCTAAATCATACCTGAACCTTAATCAATTAATTGAAAGGATTTAGGAATTGAGACTTAGACTATCTTCCTTATCTCTTTCTCTAAACCCATCACACTTGAGTTGGTTAAGTTTAATTCAAATTTATTTAATTAATTAATGAACTTAATTAGCCCATTGAATCTATTTCTCTAATCTAATCTTGGGTAGCTCTTTGAGTGTTCAATGGCCCAAAGTAAGAGATAATGAAATTATGGTTAGCTCACATGTGTGAGAAAACCATAAGAATAATTAGGTGAGCTCCTTAAGCTTAATAATTTAGTCATTTATTAGCTAATTGCATTAGACCCCTTTCATTTCTTATGAGCATTGCAAATTTAATTTTCATGTGGTTGCATATCATATTAGCTCATAATTGTTTAATCAATTAACTTAAGGTGACATATGTAAGGTTTAATTAATTCATTTAATTCATACCTTAACTTAACTAAACCATAAAATAACCTTAATAACTTCTTCCTTAATCCAAAATTAACTTACACATGTGGAATGGGATTAGGACCAGCAAACCTCTCTCATTTCACTTAATTCAAATCAAACATAAAGATAAAAATCCTTTAAAGAACTTTGGTTTATTTTAAATAGCTTTATTTAGTATGATTGTCCATAGGAATTAAGTGAGATGAATGAAATTGTGTGTTTATTTTCATTTACTTCTTTCCTAATCATGCTAAATGTTGCTTGTCATATGTCATTGTACATGCATTCTTTTCAAAATTAATAAAAATTGAAATGATTTCTGTTATGTCAATTGCATGTGTTAGTTTAAATTAAATATGTGTGGCTGTTATCACTATTAAATAAAATTTATGTTCCAAAAATATTTGAATCAATATGTGGAGTGATATTAATTACAAATACTTATAAGTTGCATGTGTTGGTAATATAGAACATGCAATGTGAAGTCCTCTTTCCTTGCCTTATATAGATTCATATGGGATTCACAAATGTATAGTTCATTTGAAAAGAACATAACATTTGTCTAAATCTATCCCTATGTATCCCTGTGCTAAGATTTATGAAGAATTTCACATCATATATATAAGTCATGTAATCAAACCAATATGGTTGTTTGCATTGTTCCCTATTCTTATAGTTTCTTTTTTCACATTCATTTGTATTTGAGAAAAGTGGTATATTAGTTTGGATATCCCGGGGCTACGAGACTTTAATTAGTCCTAAGTAGGACTTGTGTCTTATGCCTCTGGTGTAGAATAATGGCACCGTACTCACTTATAACTCTTATACAGGTGTATGTGTGATATGACTGATGAATATAAAGCATGAATCAATAAATCAAAAATATAATTTTTGCATGGATTTTCCATCCTTATGATTGTCTATACACTTATATGTATTTAAGTAAAGTGGTATATTAGTCTGAACATCCCGGGACTGCGAGGCCTTAATTAGCCCTAAGTAGGATTTGTGTCTTATGCCTCTAGTGTAGAACAATGGTGTCATACTAACTTAAATCTTTTATACATTTAAGTGTGCATGTAATTAATGGATGAAAACCCCCTTTTCTACAAAAGACATGCATTCATGATTCAATCAAAATGGATTATTTAAATCATAACTATACTCCCTTGCATTCATCATTCAAGTATGTTAGAAATCTAAATTGCATGTATAGATATGCTTAGGATTTATCCATGTGCTTGATATGCATGAGAGAAAGAAGTAAATGAATATGTGTATGTGATAGTAATTCATCTCAATTAATCTTGAGATGTCTCTCTTATTTAAGAAGTTTATTTAAACTAAGCCTAAACTTAGGATTAATTAAATATATAAGAATCCATTCACTAAAAGAAATTCACTAATTAACTTGCTTTGGAAATGACTTAAGGTAGGGATGGAAGAAAGATTTCCTCTCTTTCTTTTTTTTATTACACTTAGTTGTTAAGTGTAGGCCTTATGAAATAAAAGAAAACACCAAGTAAAATATTCTAACTGATTAAGTCACTTGAAGAGAAACTACCCTTCTATAAATTGAATCCTTTACACTTAGCAAATTACAACTCTAAAGCCTCATTAGGGCATACTACATAAGCTTTAAATCACACACATTAGATTAAGTCACCACTTCTAACTTTATGTTAGGGTGGTGCATGATTTGATGTATATTTTATTTTATGATGTATTATTTTAGACTGGATGTTAGGGTGTATATGGATTGACTGAATAATAGGGCGATTTAGCCTAATCATGTCTTCTGCAGAAGATTGTGCTTAAGGGAAGCTGTAATAAAAAATATAAATACTTTTGTTGTGCAGGTTTCTTATACCCCTAAGCATAATCCAAATTAGGATAGGTGGACTTGATTACCCATATGTGGGGGTGCTAAGTAGAATTTATTCATATAACTTCATGGGTTGTGTGGTATGTTTAGCTAATATCTATTTTACAGGTTTAGTTAGATTTATCTTTTCTCATTTTGATGTAATCTTTGTAATTAAGATTTGAAATTTATGTTATGGGAGATTAGGATGAACATTGTTCATAAGAGCAAGTCTTATGAACCACGTGAAGGCTTGGAGCAACCATAACCCAACCAACCAGAAGAAAAAAAAGAAAGGAAAAAAAGAAAGAAATGAAGGAAAGAAGAAATGAAGAAATGAAGAATAAAGACCCCCATAACATAAATTCCTTCTAAGTTGTAGTTATTCATTTGTAATCTGGCTTGTATAAGGGTATAGCTCAGCTACCAACTTTTTTTTGGGTTTGTGCGGTGGAGCTTGACCACAATCAGCCTTTTATTCTTTTGAGCTATATTTATAAAATTGTTTGATGTTTGTTTAGCTTGTGCATTAAGATGACATATTTTTCTAGTTTCTTCTTTACTTTGTTGAATGGCCTGGATGCGATTAAGCTCTTAGGGAAAAATAAATTTTCTATCTAATTAATCAATTAAAAATTAAAATTAAATAACTCATAACCTCACCTAAAGCCTAGGACATAAAATCAAGATAAAAGATTTAGCAACCCCTTAGCTAGATGTTGTATGTTTCACATTATGCATAAAATCATCTTGCTTCACTCTTGCTTATGGAGGTCTTCTACCTTTGCCAGAGAATATGGCTTGACCTTTGAGAGCCATGGTGGAAAGACACCTCATTCTTGTTGATTTTGGCCCATAACCAACTTCTCATGCATTGGGCATATGAATCTCATAGCATGTGTCAAATTAATTGTCCAAAAATGAAAAAAAATAAAATTAACAAAAATTTTCATTAGATTAAGTCATTATACATGCCCTTCATGATCTAGTTTCTTAGGGAGTGTTTAAGGAATTAACCAACTTTCTAAATAAATAACAACCTAGCTATCTTGCAAAAGCATATGACTTGCCTACATATTTTTAAAATCGCAGGAGGAGTTATTTGATGGCCACCCCAAGGAGGTTGTAAGTCCAAACAGTTTGGTGGTTTATCCTCTCTTGTGGAGGCCAATGATATACCCAATTTCTCCTTAAATTTAGGTCATGCTTTGGCCCTCGCCAAAGCTCCCTAGATTTAGGATCCAAGGTTGCTTCTCCCCTTTGCAGGCTATAAGCATAAATCATCACCTCTTAGACATTTCTATGATATCGTATTATGGAATTGTAAGCCCTAAATTTCTAATAAAAATTTAACTCAAATAAATAATTCTCCTCAATTTCAAAAATGTAAAGCCCAACCATGGGATAATTTGGGATGCTCTTTAGGCTTCCTAGTATCATGAGCATCCTCTACTCATCTCTTATTGGTTGCAATAATAACTCCCTCCTCTTGATCAATCCCACTTGATCTTTCAAAAATAACCAATTGATTGATAGTCTGATCTTTGAAATATTTAGAGACAATGATTATTTAACTTAATCGAGAGTATTCTTAAGAAATCTCATTTCTTAAGATGTAATTAACTATGTGGGCTTGCCTCCATAGGGAACTTAACGAACATGATTTAACATAAACCCTACTTTACTTTTCTATGTAAAGTAGGGGAAGAATCTCTGATACATGCGAAGACCCATTGTACTTAGGAGTCCTTATTAGGTGATTAGGTCCATTGTAGGATGGTGACTTCTATCTTTCGAGATAGTACACTATTTCTCAATGTTGTACCCAATACATGGGGTCCAAATAAAAAGTATATTTCTATCTTCATTTTATCCACATAGATTGAAGATGGAAGTATATAAGAAAATTTTCACCACAGATTTTTCTGGTGACTCCACTAGGGATGGTTCCTCTCTCCTTCTTTGGTAAATGATCATTATCTCGAAGTATCGATAATAGATTTGTATTTCATACGAGTCGATACTATCCTTTTTTTTCGTTGGCACTTAATTTATTTAATTCTTAAGCTAAGCTAGCAAACATCCTTTAGGTTTTAAGACCTCACTCCATATAGGTCTTAAAACCCCTATTGGGTTCTCCCAATAGGTGAAAAAAAATTTAATAAAATAAATAACTAAAGACTTCCTACTTACCATTTATATGACAAGGAAAGGTTCATTATATGAAAAAAAAAATCCTTTATAAAAACATCTTCTTGCCAAAAAGCACTTTTTCCAAAATACACATAATAAAATATTTCAACCTCATCTAATAATTTTCATGATTGTTATATGTAGAATCTTTTCAAAAAAAAAATCAAAATCAAGAAATCATTTTTTTTTTCAAAAAAAACACTTATGAACATCTTCATTCAATATACCCAATTTTATTGAATGAAGGTTTTCATTTCCAAACCAAATCAACAATCATATTTTCAAAAAAGCATAAATGAATACCCTCATTCAATATACCCAAATTTATTGAATGAACATTTTCATTGTCAATCAAAACCAACAATCATCTTTTTCAAAAGCATAAATGAACATTTTATTCAATATACCCAAATTTATTGAATGAAGAATTCATTTCCAAATAAAATCAGATCATAAAATTGAAACTCCCTCTCAATATACCTTACATATGTTGAAGTTAGAGTTTCTTCCCTTTTCAAGAATTTAAGTTTGAAGATATGCCTCCTCATTCCATATGTCCAAACTTTTTGGATGAAGGCTTTATCTTCAAACAAAATCACACCATTTGAAACTCCCCTCAATAAATTCCATATGTGTTATGTTGGAATTTCCATCTTTTCAAAACGCATTAAATCACACACCAAATTTCATCTTTGAAAAGTAAAACATAATTGACTCCTATCTAACAAACCTAAATTTTCCAAGTAAGAGTTTCATTTTTTAAAATAAATTTGGATATTTTGTTTAGCATACCTAAATTTGCTAAGTAAAAGATCCTCTTTTCAAAAAGTCAGAATAAAAATCAAACATATTAGGATTCTTTATTTAGCATACTCAAATTTGCTAAGTAAAGATCCTCTTTTAAAAATCATAAAAGAATCAAACACATTGGATTCTTCATTTAACATACCCAAATTTGCTAAGTGAAGATATATTCAAAATTTCAAAAAGAAATCAAACACATTGGATTCTTTATTCAGCATACCCAAATTTGCTAAGTAAAAGATCCTCTTTTCAAAAATCAAAATAAAAAATCAAACACATTTGGATCCTTATTTAGCATACCCAAATTTGCTAAGTAAAGATCCTCTTTTTAAAATCAAAATCAAAACAAAATACATTTGGGTCCTTTATTTAGCATACCTAAATTTGATAAGTAAGGATTCTCTTTTCAATAATACAAAAACACTTGGAATTTTTTTAGCATTTCCAAATTTGCTAAGTAAATATTCCACTTTCAAATTCACACATGATTCACATCATAAGCAAGCAAACAAAAGAAGAAGAAATTATTTTTAAACACCTCGCCTGGCATACCCAAATTTGCTAAGTGAGTAAATTTTAAAATCAAAATCAAACAAAAAAAATCAATTGACCCTTTACTTTAACATACTTAAATTTGTTAAATAAAGGGTCCCCAAACATAAAAATCAAATTAAAATATGATCTAATGGAAGCATTAAAAGTCCTTCCAAAATGTTTAAATCCCATTCAACATACCCAAATTTGTTGATTGTGGGTTCTAAACTTAAGTCAAATTCAAGGTCTCTCCTCCAGAAATTCAAAATCTCTCCAATATTCGGAACCCCATTTAACATACCAAAATTTGTTAAATGAGGGTTCCAATCCAATAATCTAATCAAGTTAACAATTCAAATCAACAATATTCAAGCGAAGGCCTATATGGTTCTCTTTCCAACAATGCAGAGATTCTAGTCCTCATGACCTTTAGTGGAGAGGAGGTGGCGGGGCAAGCCACTTCCCGCTTGACCTACGATCTAGTTTCCTCACCAAAGGAGAAAGGCCATAAAAAAGTTCCTTCATGAGCTAAGAACATAATTAATATGGATTTTTGAGTATGTCTTATCCATTCCAGATAAGTATGACTCAAATAACTTGAATCCTAATTCCCAAAAGATAACAACTCTCAAAATGATAATCACAATAATGATCGTGATCCATAAAATAGCGGTACCGATGGACTTGATGTCTTCAAGGATTCCAACTCGGGCAGAGACACTTCCATTCTAAAACTTTCAGGGCATCACTATCAACAAAGAGTTAGAATCATCAAATCCAATAGAAGAAACTTTGGGCACTATAAAAGAGTAGGTAGACCTCAATTTACATCTCTTTCAGAAGCTATCACATAAGCCAATTATTGCAGCGGTAGGGTCTTATTACTCTGATCAACACCATAGAAGAAGCAAACCACTGGTCCAAAATAATTAAATTCTAAATCCTTCTTAAAATACACCTTACAATCAAAAATAAGAACAACATTGTTCTGAAGGTTAATCTTTAGATTTCAAGCTATTTTGGAAGGTTTCCCACTAATCTAAATAATGAGCACATCTTCACCTTTCCAAAGAAGAAAGAGAAGTGTTCGGTTGGAGATCAACCTAATTTTTCTTTGCTCAGTTAGTGGCAACCTCTCAAGTCATACTCAACATAGAACATCCTAGGAAAAAGAAAGACAAGCAATCTCCTCCAAAGAACATAATATAAACCAAGACTCAAAAGGGAAAGAAAAAAATAAAAATTAAATAAAATAAAATAAAAGGAGAAAAGAGAAAAGAAAAATGAAATGAAAAGAAAAAGAAAAAGAAAAAGAGAAAAGGTAGAGCACCAGTAATGCACATTGATTTGGAATCCAAAAGATGAATCATGTGTACGAGGTGTAAATAAAAAATAAGTTTTGAGTCTAGTTTTGATAAGTCTTTGGAGGAGATAGTAATAAAACAAAAATATCTAAAAGGATGATTCACGTATGATATAACTAGAAACTTAGTAGGTATGTGTGCACATTGACTCCAGTTCTAGTATTACATGATATTATTATAGGATTGGAAGTTAAGAGTTGCTCCTAACCTCTAACAAAAAAAAGACATATATGTATTATGAGATATAAAATTTCCACTTCATATCTCTTTCTTCAAATGCAAAAGAAGATTCAGTAGTTGTAGACAAAACTTCAAATAGAGCAATAAGATCATCTTTTACATAATCTACCTACTTTGCTTAAAGAATTTTGAAAACTCTCAACTAGAGGATGCACTCCCCGAAGTTGAGAAGAAAATTAAATCTTCAATTAATGAGTTTTAAGAGATTAACCTCAGAACATGAAGGTAGTCCACCCACCCTCCCAACATCCATATATGATCAAAAAGAAAATACCAACGACTTGGTTAGGTTACTTTGTAGTTTAAAGACTACTTTACGTGAGATCATAATGAAGTGCCCAATACATCTCTAAAGGTAAGCAGTCTACAAACTCAATTGAACCTATTGCCTTTCCCACTTTGCAAACTTTTGAGGTGAACATTTGCATCAAGAAGAAGATCAATGTTTGAAGTCAACCTTTTTAAAGAAGAAAGATGCTATCATTCCTAGTCAAAAATGAAGGATGTTCAAATTCGCACTTGCATCGATTCAGAAAATTTCAGTTAGGCATCCACATTGCCTACTTCAAATTTGGCAATAGATATAACCTCTTTGCATGCAGTATCCTCATTCAAGGATGGGTCTAATGATGCTAGAGGATTAGAAGTTATTTGCACTTATCATTTCTATTAGAGTTTACTTCTATAAGATCATGCCTTTCTCTAATCACCAGGATTATATAAACGAAGACCATCTTTACGATCTGAGTAGTTGTCTTCAATTGGTTATGATGATATAATCTGAAGTTGAATCCCTTAGAACATATAGATGGGATGACTTTGGGGGAGTCTTTAAGGCTTGTAGTAAAGCATCATGGTATAACAAAGATGGATCCAAAAGAAATTGAAGTGACATCAATGATGCAGCCTCCAAGGTTCAACCCAAGAGAAGAAATAGTTTTAATCAACATTGAATATAAATGGTTTAAACTCTTTCAAAATTAGTCTATCTCAAAACTTTCCAAATCAAGATTCTACTTTCGATCATTGAAAAGCCTACTTTGGTGCTTCGAAGGATGGAAAGTAGTTTAAACCACTATGGTAGGAGAGATGCCTATGAGTGTGCCAGAACCTCGTGTTATACCAAGCCAACAACAAGCTGGTCCGCCCTAGAATTTTCTAAGTAGGAGAACTTGTTCTGGTTCTAAGGAGACCAATTGTTGCCCATTGAAAGATGGGAGGCAAGTTTGAACCCACTTGGGAATGCCCTTTTATCATAGAGAAGGCCTACCAGGGAGAATCTTATCAGCTTATTGATTGTAAAGGGGAATGCCCAATGCTTCCAATTAATGGGCTCTATCTGAAGAAATACTACCCATATATTCATGTTTAATAATAATATTATCTTCAAAAACTCTATTCCAATTCATCAAAATATTGTCTCTTTTCGAAGCATTATTTCCTTTTTTGCGAATCCGCCACAATGTGTTTAGGATAGGTATAAGAGAACCCAAGAGGCATCCTATCCTTCTTCCACAACAAAAATATAAATTGAACACATTTTCTAACGCTACTAGAATAGGTGTGAGAAAACTCAAGAGGCATCTTATTTTGACTAGATCAACTAAGTTAGGTGTAAGAGAACCCAAGCAGCATCTTTCTTAGTGGGATCACAACTATCATTCGTGATAACATTTTGTTAACTCTTAAAGCATGTTTAGGATATGTGCGAGAAAACCCAAGAGACATCCTGTCCTCTCAAAACATAAACACAAACACATATCTTTTGGCTCGGGCTATTCTGATGTAGGAGCAAACCCCTTGTGGGACTCACTCATTAGCTACTCTAGGTCGGGCTGACATACTACCTTATTAGTATGTCACTCCAGTGGTCACTTGTCTGGCGGATGTCAGTCCCCTCTCTTTCTTCTTGACTTGACCATTACAAATCGATGAGTGCCTTGTTAGTTTGGTAGGCCTCACTACGCAGTCAGTAAGCTACCTCATGCTAACTTTATTAAAGTAGATGTAAGCCTACATGCTTTCTTCTTGTATTATCCATCATGCACTGACTAGGTCGAGTATATTTGAGGTTTAGGATAATTTCCCAGTGTCTTCTTTCCTCTCAACTACTTTTGAGTTTATATAAGTCTCCCAGTGACATTCACTCTGTAGTCGCCCTTGGTCGAATAATATCTGTCGAGCCGAAGACAGAATATCCCATCAATCAGTTCTGCTATAGGAGGATGTGTGTCCCCGATGCTTTTTTTCTAGGTTGATTGTCACAAATTGATGGGCACCTTAGGTTGGTTGATGTTTGCTATGTTGACAATGACTCACCCTGTGGATACATCACTCTTGGCAGATGTGAGTCCCCATGCTTACTCCTTGAGTTGGCCATCGAATACCAATATATATTATTTTCTCCAAGGTTTTGGATAAAGCCCTAAGTGACCCCATTCCCTGCGAGCACTCTATTTGGGTAACATCCTTTATGACCTTATTTAGACACCACCCGGGCTACTCTTGGATTGGATAGTCCCCTTTTCCTAGTAGCCACCCTTGCGGTTGGAGAATTTGTTCAGCAGATGTGCAAATTCTCTCTTAATTCAATAAATCTGAGATAGGTCTAGGCTAATATAAGCTCCTTCTCAGTATGATCCCTCACAAACCAATAGGGTCCATGATAAATAAACAAAAAAACAAATTATTCGCTTGTGGATTAGAAAATCAAGCCCCCAGTAGCCCCTTTCCCAAGCAGGCATCCTATCTTTAGGACAGTGTCAGCAGAACTCCCTATAGGAATTACCTGACAACTCTTTAGTAAAGATAAGTCCTTGGGTCGGCACTATCTCAATAGTCAGCCCTAGTTCGGGTTAGTATGTAACCTTGCTAATGTGTCACCATTTGATTGGATAGTTCTCCCCTGGGAAACTATTCCCTTTGGATTTATAAATTTGAAGTTAGGCCAAGGCCAATGTGCCTCCTACTCAGTGTATTCCCTCACAAACCAATGGGATCCATCAAATATAATTTAAAAAATGAAATTAATTTTGACTATCTTTAAGCGGATTTAAGTCCCCCCCAGTATTCACTCGGAGTCCTAGGTGGGTTGGAATGTTACCTTACTAATGTGTCACCCCAGCATTCTTTTGTAGTGGAAGATGTGAGTCCCCACACTCTCTTCCCTAAATTTACCACTGTAAATTGAAAGGCAACCCCTTTGGTTGAGTAGTCCTACCATGTGGTTGACAGACTACCCTCTTTGGATTAGTAAATCTGAGATAGGTCTAGGCTGATATAAGCTCCTTCTCAGTATGATCTATTGCAAACTAATGTGGTCTATATCAATAATTTAAAACAATAAACAAAACAAATCCAACCCTCCTCCCTAGTGGAGTCAAACTAAATTAAATAAACAAATCAATCTGCTTCATCTCAGTAAGATGCAAATCTTCCTGATGTCCCTAGTGGAATCAACTCAATCCAACTTGAACTTGCTCCCCTAGTGGAGGGTTCGTATTTTCTATCCCCAGTAGATCTCGAATCCTAATCCCTCAGTGGATATCACAACCTCTCATCCCTAGTGGATGACTTGAACTTGCTCCCCTAGTAGAGGGTTCACATTATCTATCCCCACCAGATCCTGAATCCTAATCCCTTAGTGGATTTCACAACCTCTCGTCCCTAGTGGATGAATTGAACTTGCTCCCTAGTAGAAAGTTCATATTTTCATCCCTAATGAACACTAAATTAACAAATCAAATCAATTTTCTCCCCAGTGAGACACAAATCAAATCAAACCTCTTATCCCTGATGGATGACTCAAACCTTTTCCCCTAGTGAAAGTTTCATAGACTCAATCCCCAGTGGATTCCTCCTTCACTCTCTTATGTCTCTATAGGAGTAGAGTCACATTGCACTAAGCTCTTGATTCCTTCTACACCTCTGGTTTGGGAGTAGATCATTTATGTTAATGCTTGTGATCATTCAATGTTGTTGATCATCTCGGTCAACACCAATACGTGCAGTATGCCTTGTCAATCATGACACACCAATTTGGCCCCCTTTGTTGACCTCACTTTTGGAGTGAGCTTTCAACTTCTTCATTTTGGGCATAAGGACTCCTCTAGACATTAAGAGTTCCTTAGTCTTAAGACACTTCTAGTGATTAGGTGAACACTTAACCTAATCCTAGCGACTTAAAAGACTTAGCCATAGGAATGGGTTATGCCTTATGGGGTATTAGGAAAACTTGTCTACCCTTTAGCTTGAACCAAATCCTTACTTCCTTCTCTCAAGTCAACTTCAAATTCAAATCAACCTTAAATTCAAATCAACTTCAAATTCAAATCGATTCCAAATTCAATTTCAATTCCAAATTCAAATCAATTCCAAATTCAAACCAATTCAAATCAATTTCAAATCCAAATTATCAATCAAAATCTAACTATTAAATGATTAAAACCCATGATCAAATTCAAACTCCAACTCTTTCCCAAAGCTCTTTTATTTTATCTTAAGGACTTAACCTTAACCAAATTCAAATCAAATTCAATTCAATTCAAATCAAAGTGAATTAAGCCAATCTAAACTTCATGTTATGTTTGTTGATCATCATAGGTTAATCAATTATCATGAATTAGATCAAACTAAGTCAACCCTTTAACCCATATGAATCCAAACCTGCCAAATTACAACCTATGTCAAATTCAATGGCTCAAGTTCTCTCCAAATTGATTATTGAACTTGAACAAAGCCTAAATTAAACCCAATTTGACTAATTGGTCAACCTAACCTAACTTAGCCCAATTTAACCTTAAGGGTCAAATCAACCTAAAAACCCAATCAAATCTAAATTGAACTTAACCAAAGCCTATTATGGTGTTTATTTTTGAGAATGTGGGACACCACGTAAATCTTAGGGGGTACTTATTTAAGTGACCAGGTATGACATTAAGGAATGATGTACTATCTCGAAAGATAGAAATCTCCACCCTATAATAGACTTAATCACCTAATAAGGACTCCTAAGGCATGATGGGTCTTCGAATGTACCAAAGATCTTTCACCTACTTTACATGAAAAAGTAAAGTAGGGTTTATTTTAAGCTGGGTTCATTAAGTTCCCTATGGAGGAAAGCCCCCATAGTAATTACATCCTAAAGAATAGAAATTCTTTAAGAATACTCTCGATTAAAGTAGACAATTAGGGTCTCTAAAGATTTCAAGGTTAAGACTATCAAAGGATTGGCTATTTTAGAAAATCAAATGAGATAAATCAAGGAGAAGACTTATTATTGGAAGTCAAAGGGAGATGGGTAGGGAATGCTCATGATACTAGGTTGCTTAGTGAACATTCCAAATTATCCTATGGTTGAGCTTTATATTTTTGAAGTTGAAGAATGTTAATTATTTGAGTTCATATTTTATTAGATTGCTAGGGCTTATAATTCCACAACATAAGATTGTGAAAATACCTAAGAGGTGAGGATTTATGCTTGTTGCCTGAAAGAAATAACCACTTTAGATCCTAAATATAGGGAGCTTTGGCGAGGTCCAAAACATGACCTAAATCTAAGGCAAAAATGAGTATATGGTTTACCTCCACAAGAGAGAATAAACCACCAGACTATTGGACTTATAACCCCTAGAGTGGCAGCCAGCTAACTCCTCCTACGCTTTTAATCCATGTAGGCAAGTCTTATGCTTTGCAAGATGGCTAGACTATTATTTATTTAGAGAGGAAACAAAGTCCTTAAACTCACTCCCTAAGAGACTAGAGCATGAGTGGTATGAAATCATGACTTAATCTAATGCAAATTTTATCAAAAAATTTTGATTCTTTTTGGACTCTTTGTTTTGACACAAGCTATGGGATTTTGTATGCCTAAATGCATGAGAACTTGATTATTGGATAAATCAAGGGAGAAAAAGGGTGTTCTTCCATCAAAGGCTCTCACAGGTTAAGCCTTCATTCTCTGGCACAAATGGAAGCCACCTCTTAATAAGAGTGGAAGAATATGACATGCATGATGTTATACATATAATCATCCAACTAAGGGGTTGCTAAAAAATTTATTATCTTGATATAATTCATAGGCTTTTATGTGAGGTTATGAATTACTTTAAAATTTTAATTATGAGTTGTTAGTGGGGTAGAAAAAATAATTTCATCCTAAGAACCTACCGCATCCAGGCCACACAATTCAAACGTCAAACATGAAGAAACTAGGAAAAATATGTAATTCTAGGAAAAAACATATATACAACACCCTAACTTAGCACTAGAAGTGGTGACTTAGTATTTTAGTGTGTGTGCTTAAGGCTTGTGTGACAAGACTTTACTAGGCTTCTTTAGTTTAAGTTTCAATTTGGAGTTTAAATTTGTTCAAATTTTACCTTTGGGTGATTTCAATTTAAATGATTTAATGATTTATTTTGTATTTTTTTATTTCACTTTTATTTGGTTAAAATGATGTTTAGGTTTTCAAGAATGAAGAGTAGAATGAATTCCATTCGTAGATAGAACTCGCCCTATTCTACATCCTAACTCCTAAAGAATCTAACTAAGGTTAAGTATCTTAATTACCCCATTTAAATTTGTGTAATTCATTTGATTTGATTTATTTGATTTGCTTTAGAGTTTAGAATTTGAGTTTGTTTAAGTAATTGATTGATTGATTTTGGATTAGATATTTTGGTTTAATTACGACTTGATAATTCAATATCCTTAATATCTAATGAAGTTTAAGTTTATTTAAATTGATGTTTTTTTGATTAATTAATTTTATATTAGATGTTTTAATTTACTTAAATCTTGATAATTCAATATCCTTAATCTCTAATGAAGTTTAAGTTTGTTTAAATTCATGTATTTTTGATTGATTAATTTTAGATTAGATGTTTTGGTTTAATTAAATCTTGATAATTCAATATCCTTTTAAATTAATATTTAATTCTTTTCTTTGATTATGGTTATGTGATTTAATTTTATGTTTATCATGGTTCATTTATTTGTAGTTTGATTGGATTAGATTAATTGAAATTTTATTTTGATTTTTAATTGAGTTTGATTCTTTGTAATTAGGATTTTATTTTTAATTCCATCCATTTTTCATGTTTATCAAAGTTTGGTTTGTATTTTGATTTCATACAATGGATAATTAATTAGTTTATCTTATTTAAGTAGGTTGAATGAGATTTGATTTGATTACATATTAAATTAATGAGAGTCTTTCTTTATTTGATTTAATTTGATTTTATTTGATTTGATTAGCTTTATTAGTCTAATGAGTTTACCTAGGTTCAATGTGATTATTAGTTTAATTAAGAAGTGTGTTTAGGTTAATTATAAGAATTTATTTAATTTTTGAATTTGATTTTATATTTATTTAGATTAGTGATGTAATTAATGACTTAATAATTTAGGTTTTGATTAGTATTTAATTGCATTTATGTTTGATTAATTTTAAGTTTAATATGATTAATTTGATTAACTTAATAAGCCTATTTAAGATGTGTGATCAAATTAATTTGTATATTAATTCAGTGTTTGATTTCAATTTAATTTATAAAGTTAATTTGGTTCATTAAGATGATGGATTAGTTCATTAAGTTCGCATTAATTAGGCGTTTATTCAATTGGATTAGCTTAAGGGTAATTAGTTTAATTAAGAAATGTGTTTAAGTTAATTATTAAATTAAATAAAGATTTATTTAATTTTTAATTTAGTTTTATATTTATTTAGATTAATGATGTAATTAATGACTTAGTGATTTATGTTTAATTTATGATTTAATTTGTGTTTAATTGCATTTTAATTATGTTCAAATTTATGTTTACTTAAGCTTAAGTTTAATGTGATTACTTTAACTAACTTAATTGGTTTATTTTAAGGTGTGTGACTAAATTAATTAAGTGTTTGATTTGAATTAATTTTAATGTGATTTATAAAATTAATTTAGTTCATTAAGATGATAGATTAATTCATTATGTTTGCATTAATTAAGTTTAATTAAGGGTAATCAAACTTTTTTTAAATCATTAGATTAATTAAAATTTTATTTAATTAATGACTTAATTTCTCACATGTGAGTGATTTGTTTTAGTTAAGTGTTTTACTTAAGTTTGATTTGATTAAATGATTATTGTTATTATCATTTGATTAGATTAAGTGATTTAATTATTTATTTTTATTTCAATTAAACATGATTATTCAAAATCATAGTTAGGTTTGATTTTCTTCATTTATTATGTTCATTAAATTTCATTCATGTTTGATTTAGTTGTTAGGTTTATGTATTAATAGATAATTAATTATCTTATTCCTAATGAATGTGATTTAATCATATATTAATTAAGTTTACTTTAACTTTATTTGGTTTAATTTGATTAATATCAAATGATTATGTTGAATTTGTTTGTTAATCAATCTGATTTTTAGTTTATTTAATGATTAATTAAATTCAGTTTATTTATATTAATTAAGGAGTTTCATATGATTAAGTCTCCAAGCTTAGTGTAAGTTTAGTTACACTAGTTTGACCCATATTAATGTTTTCTAGATTTATTGAATTTTAAGTTTGATTTAAGATTTAATCATCTAACTGAGTTTTATTTATTTAAATAGGTTTAATCATATTTAATTTAATTTCTTAGGAGGATGATATTTTTTTGATTTGAGGTTTGATTAATGATTACTTAAGTGTTATTTCATTTTTGATTTTGATTTTGATATTTAAATTATTTTTAGATTATATTTTAATTAAGTCATTAATTGATTAAATTTTAATCTTAAGTGTTTTCTTGGGGTTCATTAGGATTCAGATAATTACATTATTTCCTTAAGAGTTCTAGATGTCAATTGAAGTGATTTAAGCCATTTGAAGATTTTTATAAATTTCTGAATTTTTATTTGATTTATTTTATTAAAATGGATAATCTGAACTTCAAAATTTAATTTCTCTCAATCCAAATATTATTTTTACTTGAGATTTTAATGACAGGTGTGTTCTAGATTTAGTTTCAATCCCTACAAATTTCAACTTAATCTGACATGTATTTTTGATTTAATTAATAAAATTTGATTTTTACTAAAACTCAAATTTAGCTCAAAATACTCAGTAAAATTTAGGGATTTTAGGTTCATTGGATTCCTCTCGGAAAGATAAATCCAATGAGCCCTTATTTGCAATTTATGATTAATCATTTTATTTTCTATGAATTTTTAAAATTTTAGGTGATTTAAATTAATTTTTTAAATCAAAAAATCTGCGCGGTGCTGACGTGGCAACGCGACACCACATGGCGCCGGGCGATTGGACGCGCATGCGCGCCATGCAGCACCGTGTGATTCATGCGTGGTGTCACATTAGCCATTTGGGTAGGAAGTCCGCCAATGGTCGGAGTGATTACGGTTCGCTCTGAGTCGAGACGGTCGATCATGCTTGATGAGGCTAGGATCGTGCGATTGACATGAGATCTGAGCGGTCCGATTTCATGAACTGTGTGATTGGATGGTCCAGATCGCATCAGGTGATCCGAAGGCATGGATCGTGTGATCCACATATGATCCAAGCTATCCGATCCCGCGAATCTGAGATTGGACGGTGGTTGTAGCCCGCCGATGATAAACAGTAAAAAAAACTATTTTTTTAGAAAAATGAAGATTTCTAAGTGAAAACTTGTCCAAATGGACTCATTTTCACGTCGATTCTCATCGAACAAAATCTATTTTCTAATTGGGATAGTTTAAAGTAAAAATGCAAGATTATCTAGAGTAGATTCTTAAAATCGCAAAACCATCACAAAATGAGGGATCCTAAGGCCAACTATGGTTTTGAAGATTACCTCACTGGGGATGATTTTTCTCGGTGATGATGACTCGAGCGCACTGCCGAGTGAGGGAATAAGGCTTGGACTTAGCTTAGATCCTCGCCTTTATGTCAAAATGAAGTATTTTCCGGTGCTTGCCGTTTCCTCACCGGAATCCACCCTATTTTGATGTTTTTGGCTTAAGAGAGGTGGGGAAGTGGTGGTTAGTTGCTTTTGGGAGCTCTTGGGGGCTGATAGAGGTAGAAGGAAGAGGGATGAAGCCTCATTTCCCCCTCCTTTTATAATGGCTAAAAATCCACCCTTTTTTGAATTTTTTTGGCTCAAAAATATTAACATCTTTTTTGGGGTGGTTGGGATGGATGATAGATTGATTGAAGACTTTAGATTTTTGTTCCAAAGTCCTCTCTTACTGCCATATGGTCAGCCCTATTCAATATAAATATTGGGGAGGAGTTAAGTGCATGTGATGGGGGAGAATTAAATGAGGTTGGATGGAATCCTATGTGGGAGAGGATCCATGAGAGATTTAATTAGGTTGGGTTGATTTTGGGCTGATCCTAAATGGGTTTGGGTCAGGTTTGATCAACCTCTAATGGTCCATGGCTTGGTTTCAAGGGATTTGGCTCAATTTGAGTCATATGGGTCATATTGAGTCAAGCGAACCAATTTGACTAAAATTGGTCAAATTGGCTTGGGTTATGGGTTGATTCATGTTCAATTGGATAATTAAAGATGAATGTGATCATTGGTTTGAATTAATTTGGATTCAATTTAGATTTAAGCCAAATTGACCCTTTAGGCTAATTTTGGCTAGGTTGGCTCAAGTTGACTAATTGGTCAAATTAGGCTTAATTATGGCTTTGGCCAGGATCAATAATTAATTTGGAATGAATTTGAGCCATTGTTTACAATCAATTTGGGTTACGTCATGATTTGACCCAATTTGGTCCTTTAGGCCAATTTGGGTCAACTTGGATCAAATGGCCAATTGGGCTTGGTTTAGCTCAATTGGTGTCAAATGACTAAGTTGACTTGGTTTGATCCAATTGATTACAACTGATCATCCTAGGGTGATCAACAATCATGGTGGAAGGTATCAGTGAGCTTGGTTCAATCCAATTTGGGTTGGATTGGAAGTTGGTTCAAATTGGTCCTTCAAGTCAATTTGGGTCAAGTGGACCTTTGAGTTAATTGGTTTGGTTTTGGTTTGATTCGAGTTTAGTTGAACTTATATATAAGCCTTGGATTGAAATATAAATTCAACGATAATCAATTTGGAGTCCAATAGGTTTTGGCTCAATTGAAAATTTTAAGTCAAAAGGGCTAAGTTAGGCTTGACTTGGGTTGACTTGAATTTGGTTTGATGATTATAGGTTTTATTTATATTTGGATAAATGATTGAATGAATGATTGATTTGAGAGAAAATTTATTAATTTTGACTTGATTTGGATAGAATTTAGTTAAGTCAATAGAATTGGCTTAAAGGGCTTAGATTGAGTTTGGATTTGATTTTTGATATAGTTTTGGTCATTTAAATTTGGATTTCATTTATATTTGTGAATATAAATGAAAGAATAATTGATTTATAAAGAAATCAATTGAGTTTGATTTGATCTAAATGGGTTTTTGGCTACGCTTATGAATGTGGTTCATATGGCTTAGGAAGGGTCTTAGGATTTGAATTTAATTTTGGGTTTCAATCATTTGGAGTCAAATTTGAAATTAGATTTGGAATTTGAATTTTAATTTGAGATTTAGTTTAAGAATTGAATCTGGGTTTGATTTGAGAAAGTGTATCTAGATTGGGTTTAGGCAATAGGTTAGGTAGTTTCCTTAAGCCCTAAGGCATAGCCTAATCTTATGATTAACACTTTCTAAGTCTCTAGGCTTAGGTTAAGTGTTTATCTAATAACTAGAAGTGTCTTATGACTAAGGAGTTCTTAGTGTCTAGAAGATTCATAAGTCTAAGAAGATGGGGTTGAGAGCTCACTCCAAAATTGAGGTCAACACCTATAATATATTTCAAATGATCAACCAAACCCAAACCAAGCCATGATTCAAGTCAATTTGGTCAATTAGGTCAAATTAGTTAAATTAGCCCAAATTTAACCTTAAGGATCAAATTATCCAAAATATAAATTAAATTCAAATTAAACCAAATTGATTGAAACCAATTGAACCAATGCAATTCAAATGGTCATTTGAACTTGACTCAGCTCTTGGTTTGACCCAATTTGAACAATTGGTCAACCTAACCCATTTTGACCCAATTTGACCCAAATGGGTCAAATTGACTCAAATTAAACCAAATGAACTTCAAATAACATGAAATTTGATCTAACGTACTTTTGACTCATTTCAAATCTGCTCTAATCAAATTTAATGATACATGACCACTTTGCCCTTGGGTCAAGGGCATCCCATGTGAAAAGACACTTGCCCAAGTGATCCAAGTGATCATTTCTCTTTCTTTGCCACATGGCACTTATCCATTGGTCCACATATGCACCAAGGACACTGATCTTTTGACCCAAGGAGTGGTTGGGGCAGCCATGACTTATGGGGAGGCGAAATCACCTCACCTCTCCCATTAGAACACTTGGCATGGAGGACTCTCACCTCCCCTTTGCTAGGACACCTATTTGTCCTTCATGACAGCCACTTTCCATGTTTTGGCCAACCAAAATGAGCCACCTAAGATGATTCTCTTCCATTCCCAACCACCCCAAGCCAAATGATAATACTTTGGAGCCAAAAATTCAAAACTAAGGGGATTTTCGATAACTTTTCAAACCAAGGCATTGAGGCTGAAGAATTCTTCCATTCCTCTCATTCTCCTCCTCATAGAGCTCCCAAACCCATTAGCAATCATCCCCATTTCATTTTGGTGAGAAATACACCAAATTTAGGTGGATTTTGATGAGAAAATGATGATTACTAGTGGAACTTTGTTGCGACATGAAGGTGAAGATCTAAGCTCATTCCAAGGCCTCTTCCCCCACTCAATAGCTTGCTCGGGTCATCATTGCTGCTGAAATTCATTCCCGGTGAGGTAACTTTCAAAAACTGAAGTCGGCCTTAGGATCCTTTGTGATATCTTTTTTGCATGATTTTAGGAATTTACCCTAGATAATCATGCATTTTTATTTTATATCATCCCAATTAAAAAAAATATAAGTTTTATGTTGTGAATCGTCGTGAAAATGAGTCCATTTGGATAAGTTTTCACTTAAATTTCTTATTTTTTTCAAAATTCTCCTAGGATTTCACTATTCCCATCGGTAGGACAAGATGCGATCGTGATTTACAGGATCGAGCTGATCGCACGTTGATCACACGATCCCGACCTTCAGATCAGTGGATGCATTTTGGACTTCCAATCTGTGATCGGACAGTCCAGAGCAAATGACACTTTGCGATCTCGCTGTGCGCCCGTAGATTCTCGCTCGAACGCTGACACAACACCGCACGCCAATCATGTAGTGTCGCATGGCACCCGTGTGCTATGCGGGACCGTAGGTCAAATCATGCGGCACCACATGGCACCGTGTTGCCACGTCAGCACTGCGTGCGGTACTGACTGTGCTAAGTGGGAAAATCATTTTTTTAATTTTAAAAAAATTACTTAAAATCACCTGAAACTTCAAAAAATCATAGAAAATAAAATACTCGATGAAAAATTGCAAACATCGGCTCGTTGGATTTATTTTTCTGAGAGGAGTCCAACAAATGTTGATTTTAGGGATAAGGGTTTTAGATTGAGGGCATATCTGCTAGGGATGTATACTCGATTGAATTTGCTTGATTTAGATCTAGGTTCCACTATGGAGGTTAATTTTATTTGCATCTCACTGGGGAGAAATTTAGTTCGTTTGATATGTTTAATTTGATTCTACTAGGGAGGTTGGTTTTGCATTTATTTTGTTATGGACCCTGTTGGTGTGTGAGGGACTACACTAAAAAGGAGCTACGGGAGCCTTGGCATGTCTTAGATTTATACGTCCAAAGGGGTAGTCTACCTGCCATAAGGTAGGACTATCCGACCAAAGGGTTTCCTTTCGGTGTACAATGACTATGCTAGGAAGAAGGCATAGCAGACACATCTTCCAAAGGAAGAAAAATCCACTGGGGTGATCTGTTGGATAGACAACACGTCAAACCCTACTTAAGGTGACTATTGAGTGAGGGCCACTGGGGATCTTACCTCAACTTAAGAGTAGTCTTGATGATTAATTTGATTTATATTAATTTAATTTAATTTGGTGGATTATATTGTGGACCCTGTTGGTGTGCGATGGACCTACTGAGAAGGGGCTATGTTGGACTTAACCTGTCTCAGATTTACAAATCCAAAGGGGTAGTCTACTAGCCACAAGGTAGGACTATCTAGCCTAAAGGTTGCCTTTCGATGTGTAATGACTATACTAGAAAGAAAGCGTAGTAGACTTACATCTTCCAAAGTAGGGATCAGCCGTTGGGGTGATCTGTCGATGGAGCAACTAATCAATCCCGACTTAGGGCGACTATTTGAGCGAATGCCACTATGGACTCATATCGACTCAAGAATAGTCAGAATTAATTTAATTTTAGATGGACCCTATCGGTGGGCGATGGATCTACTAAGAAGGAGCTAATATCCGCCTAGACTTATCTTAAATTTACAAATCCAAAGGGATAGTCTACCAGCCACTAGGTAGAACTAACCAACCTAATGGGTGCTTTTCGGTTTGTAATGGTCAAGTTAAGAAGAAAGTATGGGGACTCACATCTTCTTAAACAAGGAACCACTAGATGATCAGTCGCTTGAGCAATAAATCGGACTTGACCTAGGGCTGCTCGTCGGTTTGCAACAATCATGCTGGAAAGAATGCGTAATATACTTATATCTTTCAAAGCAAAGACGACCGTCAGGATAACTCGTTGGTGGAACAATAAGTTGAACCCAGCCTAAGAGTGACTACTGAGAGAGTGCTGACCCAAGGACTTATCTCAACTCAAAGTAATCAAGCAATTCCTAGGGAGTTTTGCTGACATTGCCCTAAAGATAGGATGTATTCTTGGGAAAGGGATCATTGGGGGCTTGAATTCCTAATCCACAAGAAAAGTATATTTTGTTTATTTTATATTTACATGGACCCATTTGGTTTGCGATGGACCACATTGAGAATGAGCTTATATCAGCCTAGTCCTATCTCAGATTTATTGGACCAAAGGAGAATCACGTATTTGCTGAACAAATTCTCCAATCACAGGGGTGGTTACTAGGAAAGGGGGACTATCCAATCCAAAAATAACCAGGGTAGTGTCTAAATGGGGTCGCTAAGGACGTGATCCAAATAGAGTGCCTACAGATGGGACCATTAAAGGCTTAATCCAACACCCTGGAGAAGATGACATGGCTAGCACATATCTAATAAGTATTCAGTTTCCAACTCAAGGAGAAAGCTCGGGGACTCACATCTGCCAATAGTGGTGTATCCACTAGGTGGGTCACCGTCAGCATGGTGATAACCAACCAACCTAAGGTGCCCATTGATTTATGATAATCAGTCTAGAAATAAAGCATGTAGGCTTACATCTCTCTAAAGTGGAATTGATTACCTGGATAGTCTGTCTTTGGCTCGACAGGGGCCATCCGACCTAGGGAGACTACTAAATGAGGAGGCTTGTTTAAGGACTAGACCCAAGTTTAAAGTAGTCAAGAGGAAATGAACCGCTGGGGGACTTATCCTAAACCTCAAATATACTTGACCTCATCAATGCATATTGGCTAGTCTAAGAAGAAAGTGTGTAGGCTTACATCCTCTTAAATAAAGTCAACATAGGGTAGCTTACCGGCTGCGTAGTAAGGCCTGCCAAATTGATAAGGCCTTCATTGGTTTACAATTGTCAAGTTAGAAAGTGTGGGGACTCACATCTACTAGATAAGTGAACACTGGGGTGACACACTAGCAAGGTAACTTGTCAGCCTGACCTAGAGCAGCTAATGAGTGAGTGCCACAGGGGGCTTGCTCCCACATCAAAATCGATCGAGATAAAAGATATATGTTTATTTTTGTTATGAGAGAGGGAATAAGATGCCGCTTGGGTTTTCTTACACCTATCCTAAACACGCCGAAGAATGGATGAAATGGTGCCGCAGGGAAAATTGTGACTCCACCAAGGAAGGATACCACTTGGGTTCTCTTACACATAATATAGTTGTACTAGTTGAAATAGGATACCTCTTAGGTTCTCTTACACCTATCTTAACAGTACTGGAGGATCATTTTATAATTTGTGTTTATGTTGTGGAGGGATATGATGCCTCTTGGGTTCTCTTATACCTATCCTAAATATATCTTGTGAATTCACAAGCAAAAGATATTTCTAACACAGAAGAGATGAAAAGAAGTTTTATTGATAATTATTTTCAAATAAAATTTATGGATAGTATTTCTTTAAGTAGAGCCCATTGATTGGAAGCATCGGGCACTCTCGTTTATAATTTATGAGTTGATAAGATCCTCCTTGGTAGGCCTTCTCTATGTCATAAGGGCCTTCCCAAGTGGGTTCAAACTTGCCTCTTATCTTTCGACGGGCAATAATTGGTCTCTTTAAAACAAGCTCTCTTACTTGAAAAGATCTAGGATAGACTAACTTATTATGAGCTTGAATCATCTTGGCCTTGTATAACTCGAGGTTCTGGCATGCTCGGAGGCGTCTCTCCTCCAAACCTTCAAGCTCTTCCAACCGCAACTTGGCGTTCTACTCCATTGTGATTTTACTACCCATAGATATCCTTAGTGATGGGAATTGCACTTCTAATAGTAGAACGGCTTCAGACCCATACACTAAGGAGAATGGGGTAGATTGAGTTGGAGTTCTCTATGTGGTACGGTAAGCCCACAAGGCTTCAACTAGCTATTCATGCCACTGTCGCTTGTTGTCATCAAGTATTTTCTTTAATATTTGGATGAGAGTTTTGTTGAAGACTTTTGCTATGCCATTTGCCCATGGAAAGTAGATAATAGAATATCTCCAATCTATGTTGTGTCTCTGAGAAAATCTATTGATTTTAGTGCTCTTGAATGTATTACCATTATTAGATATAATTCGTTGAGGCACCCCGAACTTATATACAATATGGTTCTAAAAATTGGAGCACGCTGACGACCTTTCTAAGTGGGATTGCCTCGCCACTTGGAAAAGTAGTGATACTAGAATGAACCGATGACCCTTGGAAGAAGGAGGATCGATCGGACCTACTATGTCGGTACCCCAACACTTAAATGGCCATGAGGCCAATGTAGGATGTAGAATGTTGGGTGGTTGATGTAACCACATTATGTACTTAACATTGGTGGCATCTCCTAGCTACGTCCATGCAGTCTGTGATCATCGAAGGCTAGTAGTATCTTAGTCACTTGATCTTGGCTTTCATCTTAGGACTGGATTGATGTGCTCCGCATAAACCTGAGTGTTCCTCAGTCACGATCCTACGAGCTTCATGTTTGTCCAGACAACGTAACCATATATGATCGAAGGACTGCTGGTATAAAGTGCCATCCATGAAAGTGAAGGAAAGGGATCTCTGCTTCACTCGATGTGCTAGTGATTTCTCTTGAGGTAGTTTGCCAGTATGTAGATAATCTATGAGTGGTTGTCTCCAATCTGACTCCCCGTCCTTTTTGGCAATGGAAAGCTCCCCTTCAAGGGAGAATCTCTCAATGAGTTCAGCATCAATAAGGGATAAGACTTGTCTATTTTGGACTCTTATTGAAATGGACTCATCATCCAAACATGCCACTCTTTAGCAAGCTTGGCTAATGTGTATGCTACTGCATTCTATCCTTGAGGAATCTTGTAAATGGTAACCTCTGGTATTTGGGCCAACAACTTCATAGTGTACTTGTAATAATGATGGAGCTTAAGCTTTAAAACTTTGTAGGACCTAACGATTTGGTTGATGATTAACTGAGAATCCCCAAAGATGTTGATACTCTAGATGCATAATATAATGACTAACTCCTTGCCAGTAATCAGAGCCTTATATTCAGCTTCATTATTGGTGCATGGATTGGACAGATGATATGAGAATCTCATCACATCATGGTCTGGAGTTAGGAGAACTATTCCTACCCCGGGATAGTAAATTATGGTTCTTCTCCTCTTTCAGAGGAAGCTGCACCATCAAAGTATATCTCCTAGCGGAGAGCACTAGTACCCTCTAGGTTCATGATTTGTTCATCGGGGAGATCAATATTAAGCGGAGAATCAATAGGAGTGGATGCGATGTTAAGAAATTTGCAAGTGCTTGTTCTTTTACGGCACGGAGGGGTACGAATGTTATGTCAAACTAAGACAAAATCATAGACCAATGCACCAACCATCCGCATAAGGTCGGCCGTCTCATGAGATATTATAATGTATTGATACTAGAGATTAAGTTCACCTTATGAGAAAACATGTAATGTCATAGCTTTTGGGATGCAAAGGTTAAAGCTAGGCAATGCTTTTCAATAGGTGGATGGTTTGCCTCAGCAGGGATTAGACGATGACTGAGATAATAGAGAGAATTCTCCTTCCCTTCATCATTAGTTTGAGCCGACAAAGTATCAAGGGAGTCATCTAATGCAACAATACATAATATGAGCGGCTTGCCCGGGATAGGGGCTGCTAGAACTGGCAGCATCATTAGATATTGCTTGATGTCCTAAAATGCATGCTTGCACTTGCCGTCCCTCATGAACTTGGTTGACAAGTGCCAAGAATGGTTGGTATCTTCTTGATAAGTTAGAAATGAAGCATCTTAGATACACCAACCTCCCTTGGAATGACCTGAGTTGTGTTAGGCTTTTAGGGGGTGGCATTTCTAATATCATTTTAATCTTCACTGAATCGATTTCAATTCCCTGGTGTCGCATAACAAACACAAGAAATTTTTTTGAAGTTATTTCAAATGCACACTTTAAGGGGTCCATTTTGAGGTTGTATTATCTTAACCATTCAAAAACTACTCTCAAGTCAAAGAGATGCTCTTCCTTTTATTTTCTTTAGAAAATGAGATCATCGACATAACATTCAACTTGATGATGAATGAGTTCATTGAAGATTCGAGTCATGGCCCGCTGGCATGTAGCACCAACATTTTTGAGGCCGAAGGGCTTAACCTTATAATAATAGATTCTGATCGGGGTTCGAAAGGCAGTGTTTCTTTCATCCTCTAGGGCCATCTTAATTTGGTTGTAGCTTGATCACCCATCCATAAAGGAGAATACTACATGAGATGAGGCGATGTCCACCATTAATTCTGGTATAGGAAGTAGAAATTCATCCTTAGGACATGCCTTATTTAGATCCCTAAAATCAACACATGCATAAATTTGGCCATTCTTTTCTTAACTCGATGACACCAACAAATGTGTAGATATATTTTCTTCCCTAATAAAGCCAACATCGATCAATTTGATTTTAAGTGACCTACTATTCAATGTCTAATCACATGCCTAGGAGCCTACTTGATAGGTTAATATTCTATTGGATGGACTCCTATGTCGAGATAGATCGAGCATCTCTTCATAACTCATGCAATCCTAACTCAATAGCTTCACTAAATCATTAGTTTCTTTTCATTCAATAGAGAACTGATGTATGTTGGGCATGGATCTTCTTCTTTTAGTTGATTTCTTTGAGCTCATCGATAGTTGATCTGATCTCCTCTTCAAACTCTGGTGGTGCATCCTTAACTTCAATGTCATTTGGATCATCTGAAGTTTCTAAACACACCTCTTCATATGAGTTAGCATGATTTAAAAAGAACCTATTAGCTTCTAAATGATTGGTGATGACTAAGTAGTAACGTCATCATCAACTGGACCCACTATAATGATTGGTGATGACTAAGCACACCTCCTCATATGAGTTAGCATGAGTTAGCATAATTATGAATGTCTGCATTTGTTGTCCCATAACCTTTCAAAGTAATCCAACCTGTGTTTAGACCAAGCATATGGAATTAATCCTTTCTTAGCTAAACTAAGAACATAAGGTGAGTACCAATCAAAAGGTAATTCTATTAAATCTTTGTATGAATCATCCTTAAGTTCTACATTAGCTTCTTGACTTAAAGATGATGCTCCTAGAAAGAACTTCTGTACCTTTATATTTATGGAAGACTTAGGGGCTTCCTTAACTACCAAACTCTTAACTTTTTGTGAGGAAAGTGGGGTTAGAACTAAAGTTCCCTACTGATATCTCACTGTTTCACAAATAGACTTGGATACACTTATGCTTTGCTTAGGAGCCCGATCTTCATCACTGTCTAGCTCAATTATCACTTGCATGGGGATCTGCTATCTAAAAGTGCTAGCTAGCGTACTAATCATATATGACTCATCCTTTAAACTAGATTCTAAGTCTATATAGATAGTAGGTGTAGTCCTGGTAGCAGGGACATAACTCCTTTTGGGTGGCCAATAAGGAGGTCTTCCATTCCTAGGAATGTATTTGGATCTTCCTCTTCCTCTGCTTGGTGGAGGTCGAGTCATCATACCCATATGTTTGAATGGAGTAATGAACTGTGAGTGGAATCTAATGTCAGGCTCTACTTTCTCCTCCAAGTCTATTTCTCACTCACTTTTATTTTCTTTTCTCTTTTCTTTTTTTTTCTTTTCTTTTCTTTTTTTTATTTTTTGAACTTTGCCAAGTTCATGAGAATAGACTTTTGATTTTAAGGGAGATAGTCGCATCCTCATATATCGACCTCATGAATGAATGGCTTAAGATCTCCTTTGATGATTCAATCCCCTCATGAACTTCATGCACTGATATAGAGAGGATGGAACCACGTTGTTCTCATGTATCCACAGTCTCCCAAGCAAAGCATTGAAAGATGTATCTGAGTCTATAATATGAAACTTGGTTGTAGTCTTCCAATCATCTACTTCTAATGGCAACACTATAGAGCCTAAAGCCCTCACCTTGTTCATTGAATCCTCTCAACATTATCCTCTCTTTGAAAGTTTGAGATGTCAATCCTCAAGTAAGGGGTTTTAGACTCATAATATTCATGATGCACCCTAGTCAACAAGAACTGATATCTTATCTTAATATCCACTGTAATGTAAAGAGGGTGATTGTCGGTCATTCCTAGAAGCAAGTCTTCATCATCAATGTAACTCCTAGTGTCCTCAAACTGCAGCCTCCTCTCAAGAATGTCAGGATAAGCAAATCTCTAGATCAAGAAGAGCCTTGATTAGAGATTCCCTCATCTCTTTGGATAAGATAAGGGTGTCATTATGATTAACTTAGTTGGAAACTTTCTAAGATGTGCTAGGACGTTGTAGTAAACCTTGGCTTGGTCCTCCATAAGCATATCCATGGGTGAAGCATCTTGTGGAGGGGCTATTTGCTATTTAGAACTAATAATTTTCTTATCCTTATCTTGAAGTGCCACCCTAGGAGGTAGAACTTTGCCACTGCGAAGGTTAACTTCAATGAACTCTTGGAAGGATGAATTTGTAGGAAGTTCTCCTTCTCATCAATCTACCACTTCTCCTATGGATCATCGGTGATGACTCCAAATCAATCTCAAGAGGAACTTGTGATTTAGAAATGGAAATCCATTTCTAAATCGAAGAGGAATGATAACTAGAGTTATCATTATTATTTTGTAGACTTGGAGAGTTTTTGAGAGGAATAAAATCTAGAGTATCAAAAATGGACAAGATGTAAGTGAAAGCTTTCTTCATTGATTTCTTATTAGATGGAGATACATGTAGAAATCTAATAAAGTAAGCGGGTAAGGGGTATAGTGCCCTTGTCTGCTAATACAATGCTCCTATTGGAAAAAGAGGAGTTACTGGAGGAAGAAGTAGTAGCTGCAATGGTGGATGGAGTGTTGGGCTTGGACGGTGGTTGTGCTGCTATACTATCGTAGGCAAGTAAGGTAAGCTGCTGCTGCTGCTGGGTTGACACCTTCTTCAAGTTGTCTTTGGCAACTTGCAAACTTTCCTTGTTATTGGAGATTTGAATTACTTCAGGAACTTGTAAAGAAAGCTTCTTGATCTTAGAGACCACATTTTTAGAGGTTCGGGATAAGGAAATATCCCAACCTTTTTTTGTCTTAAGAGGATCGCATGTATCCCAAAGAATTACTCTGATAGAACTGAAGGGTTGTTCTAATAAGTATTCCTTGGGGATAATAATAGCTCTTGGCTTGTAGCTAACTCAAGCTCCCTTAAAATGACATAATCCTCCAAGACATGACTAACCATGCGTGGTAGCAATAGTTAGGATCATTACTCTTGCCCACATATTCGCTTGGGCTCAAGTAATTGAAAGTTTCTTTTAAGAGATTCTTAAAGATCTTCTAACTACCCTCTTGAATGAATATGGCTATTCAATCTATCTAAGAGTGGTGGTAATACTACGTGGATATGAGTCGTTGTTGAGTATATTGTGAAGAGGCGTGGCTACTGGCATGTGGTGGTAGATCGAGGTGGTGGTGAGAAGGTGGAAATGGAGGCTATGCATGAGGTCTATTGAGCTCTAGGTCGCTTTCATTTATTTACTGACACTACTACCCCTAGCTTCTTCTCGAATGCTTTTTATAGCTTGGGCTTGAACGATAGGTCTTGAAAATGTAACTGTTTGGATTCCCCTTGTAGGCTAGATGCCTTGTTGATTAATTTCTCAAAGGTTTTGATTGTAAATCCCTTGAGCATGAAAGCAACCGGGCCATGAATATTCTTGAGAAGAATTTCTATAGCATGCTGTTTAAACAATTGTGGTTCACATTTCATACTTAGATTTTGTCACCTAAGAATATAATCAAGAAGGGACTTATTGGAATTTTATTGTGCCACAACAAGGTCACCAGTTACCTTTATTCCGCAAACCTCTTGATGAAGAGGTGCTAAACTCAACAAAAGTCTTCACTAAATTATCAGTTCAATCAAATGCAATCCACAAATGCGATGAAGAGTCGAAGAGAAGTGCATCACTACCTCCGCATTGCAACAACCATCTAAAGTATATATGCTTATGAGGGTTTCCACCGCCATCAAAGTTCTTGAAGGATGGTGGCATAAAAACCCTGGATATTGGACACCATCAAATTCCTCCTGGTAGGGTCTACCCTTTGGAATAGATGAGCCACCTGCGCCAATGCTTCTTTCACTTTCTATTCCACTATATGCTTTATATCTTTTCTGCATGGAGGTATTATGTACCTTCTATGCACTACCACTATCCGTCCATGGAGATGTACTCTTGGGATGATCTAGAACATGCACACCGAGGGTGGTCTATCTAGGGAGTAGTGTAGGAGCATCCTTGAAGTGCTGGGGATCGCCACTACAAGTCTTCAACTCTTTTCTCCATCTTACTGATATTCTCATTTCTATACCTCAGCTGCTGATGAAAGTGTTGTGTTGAATGAGCTGTGTCTTCTTCCTTAACTATGACACCATCCTAGCTATGTTGATCCCTAAAGAGGGAACCCCTAGTGTCGACCATATGGACTTCCACTGAGTCCTCCAAGAGATCATCCTCATCTAGATCAAAAATGACCCTAGCATCCTCTTCGTTAGAGGATCACCCCCGAGGAGTTCTCTCTTATCAGCAAAGTATTGAGCGAGGATCACATCTAAAGAGCGGTCTAATCATGCAGAGATAAACACTCACCGCACTGGAGGGCTATGCTCAATGACAAATACATGGGCATTGCTAGGAGACACGCTCTAGAAGAACATGCTTGACGTATATGTGATAGCCACTAGTTGAACATTAACTGTGGGAGGATCCACTGCCATAGACACTACATCTATATTCTTTACCCCTTCTGCCACTGGTGTTGCTGCAGGTGGAGACTACAAGGGCTACTATAATTGTAACTATTGTGACTGTGGTGGTTACTCAACCACGGTGACCTTGGGTCATCATTCCTTCTTCTCCGTAGCTGAGGTAGGAGGTCAAATAGGAGAGCTCGACCTCACCTCAATGAGTGGAGTAGATGGAGTGGTATCCTTGGCCATAATCACCAATGGGTCTTTCCTGATGGGGCCTCTGATCTTGGTGGAATGGGGACACCGTGAGCTGATAGGTGATGGTGGGGGAGTGGAGTGGTGGAGGTAGCAGACGCCTCGACTATAGGCTTACTCCTCTTGTGACGAGTAGCACTAGTAAGAACGATGATGTCTGAATGATCAACCAGTAGACGAGAAAATCCATGAGCGAGTCGCCACTTCCTTGCAATGCTTTGTTGCTCCCTCCTACTTGTTTGAGCTGATGCTTGAGCCTCCAAGGCTCTCTCCCTCTGGATCTGACTTTTGAATCTCCTAGGGATAACTATCATTAGATCAAAATTATTCCAGACTTTGAGCTCCATAGCTACCAACTCGCACAAGACTATCTTGAGCGGCATAGTGGGCTTCCCTGTTCTCTGCAATCAAATATGCCGGGTGGTGGAGATAGTGTAGCAATCCTTTTGTAGTCCTCCTATCCATCTGAGGTTGAGAGGGGGTGGAACCTATTATCACTAAAATGTGAGAGGTCTCACAAGGAGAACCCTCCTCAGCCACATGGGAAGTGGCATCCATCTCTGCCTCTGATGTCACTTGATCTTTATTGCGACTGCTATAGGTATGTGAGTGAGAGCTAGCACCCACCTGAACATGGAGGAGACTATCTCTAAACTAAGATAGCCTTCCCTTTGGGGTGTCCAAGAGGGGGTAGTAGCCCTTGCTAGAGAAAGGTAACCACTCGAGGAACAACTGAAACTAAATTGATACTGTGGGTAGGAACAATAGTGGCCTTCTCTTTAGAGGAGAAACTCAAAATCGATGGCATATCAATTGATGCGGTTCACCCGCTAGCTCCTCCTTGCTAACTATGGTGAGGGTTATCCCCTTGCAAGAAATCCTCACCCCCTCAAAACCATGGCCAAAGTATATGACCTCGGTGGAGCCAGTAGTAGAGAGACTAGCCAGATCCAAGGCTAAGTTTAGACCAGTGGGAAAGGAAAACATGAACTTGTTGGGAGCCATGTATGTAAAATTAATGAAAGAAGAATCGACCAAATCTACATTATTGAAATATAAGTTAGACACTTGCCTTGATATTCACCTTCAATCATTGATCTCAAGATTTGATTCAGAATTTGAACCCACACTGAACAATCTTAAAGATGTTAATGGGGTTCATTGAAATTTTGGAGAGATTTTGTATATTAAGGAGAGTCTTTGCCATGATTAATTTAGCCCATATAAACCAATTTAGGTAGGTGGGTTCTAAAATTTGAGGAGAGATTTTCTTGGAGATATTTGTGTTTTATGCATCTTGTTTGAAAATATTGATAGTTTGAAAGACCTCTACTTAGCAAATTTGGGTATGATAAGAAGTGGTGTGATTGTGTGTTTGAAATATTTTGCTTGTGAAGATTTGATTGTGTGATATTTTGATTTGAAAATGGGGCTTCTACTTAATAAATTTGGTATGTTAAGTGATGCCACATGTGTTTGATTTGTGTTTGATGATGAGGCTTTCACTTAACAAATTTGGTATGTTAAGTGAAAGTTAAATGTGATGAAGATCAATTTGCATTTGAAGATGGAGTTCACTTAACAAATTTGGTATGAAATGAAGGCCCCAAATGTGTTTGAGATATATTTGTTTTTTTGAGAATGAGACTCACTTAACAAATTTGGTATGTTAAGTGAAATCAAGTTTATTTGACATGAAAATTGGATTATTTAATAAATTTGGTATGTTAAAATAGTCAAATGTGATTGAAAAGAGACCTCACTTAATAAATTTGGTATGTTAAGTGAAAGTCAAATGTGTTTATGATTTTGAAAATGAAACTCTCACTTAACAAATTTGGTATGTTAAGTGAAAGTCAAATGTGTTATGATTTTAAAAATGAAACTCTCACTTAACAAATTTGGTATGCTAAGTGAAAGTCAAATGTGTTTATGACTTTATGAAGATGAAACTCTCACTTAACAAATTTGGTATGTTAAGTGAAAGTCAAATGTGTTTATGATTTTTGAAAGAAAAGAACTTATTTAATAAACTTAGGTATGTTAAATGGAGTTCAATTTGTTCTTATTATTTTCAAAATATGGGTTCTCATTTCACATACTTGGACATGTCAAATGGGATCCAAATGTGTCTCGAAGTCCAAGACTTTGGCAAGAAGGAGTTCTATCAGACAAATACAAATGGTGTCAAATAGAATTCAATTTGCTTTACCATCTCCAAGGGAAGGGGAACTCCTATTAAACAAATTTGGGTATGTCAAGTGGGGGGGTTCAAATATGTCTTGACTTCTCTTTTGTGTGTGTATGATTTATTGTTTTTCAAAAAGGAGAAAACTTCAACTTTAGCACATGTGAAGTATGCTAAGTGGAGTTTCAATTTTATATTATGATTTAATTTGAAAATAGAATCTCCATCCAACAAATTTGAGTGTGTGAGATGGTGATAGCTATTTTAAAAAAAAATGTGCTTTTGAAAAAGACATTAAAAATGGTTGATTTTGATTTTGAAAAGAACCTCCGAGTAACAATCAAAGGATTTATTAAACGAGGATTGGTTATATTTGTTTTGTGCCTTTTAAAAATTTCTTACAAATTTTTGTGTAAAGATCTCTTATTATGTGGATTTTGAAAAAGTGCTTTTTGGAAAGACATGTTATTTTGCAGAAGGGTTTTATTTTCTTATTGTTCATGGGATGAATCTTGCCTCACCATCAGGATGGTGAAGAGGTCCTTAGTTTTGGTCATCTCCTTTGTCTGATTAATTTTAATTTTCACCAATTGGGGGAACCCAATAGGGATTTTAAGACCTACATAGAGTGAGTTTCTAAAACCTAAAGGATGTTGACAAGCTTTGCTTAAGGATGAAAGAAGCTAAGTGTCAATGGAAAGAATGATAGTCTCGGGCATATATAAAAATATAAGTCCACTATCGATGCTTGGGGATAATAATTATCTACTAAAGATGGAGAGAGGAACCCTCCTCAGTGGAATCGCCAGAAAAATCTATGGTGTTTATTTTTGAGATGTGGGACACCATTAGATCTTGGGGGGTATTGAAGTGATCGGTATGACATTAAGGAGTGATGTACTATCTCAAAAGATAGAAATCACCACCATATAATGGTCTTAATCACCTAATAAAAACTCCTAAAGTATAATGGGTCTTCGAATGTATGAGAGATCTTTCCCCTGCTTTACATGAAAAAGTAAAGTAGGGTTTATTTTAAGCCGGGTTCATTAAGTTCCCTATGGAGGCAAGCCCCATAGTTAATTACATCCTAATTAGAATTCCTTAAGAATACTCATTAAAGTAGATAATTAGGGTCTCCAAAGATTTCAAGGTTAAGACTATCAAACGATTGGCTATTTTAGAAAATAAAATGAGATAGATCAAGGAGAAGACTTATTATTGGAAGTCAAAGGGAGATGGGTAGGGAATGCTTATGATACTAGGAAGTCTAGTAAAAATTCCAATATATCCTATTGTTGGGCTTTATATTTTTGAAGTTGAAGAGAGTTAATTATTTGAGTTCACATTTTATTAGATTGCTAGGACTTATAATTTCACAACATAAGATTGTGAAAATGCCTAAGAGGTGAGAATTTATACATGTAGCTCGAAGGAAATAGCTATCTCAGATCCTAAATTTAGGGAGCTTTGGCGAGGGATAAAACATGACCTAAATCTAAGATGAAAATGGGTATATGATTTACCTCCATGAGAGAGAATAAACCACCCGACTACTAGACTTATAACCCCAAGAGTGGCAGCTAGCTAACTCCTCCTATGCTTTAAATCTATATAGTCAAGTCTTATGCTTTACAAGATGGATAGGCTGTTGTTTATTTAGAGAGAAAACTAAGTCCTTAAACTCACTCCCTAAGAGACTAGAGCATGAGTGGTATGAAATCATGACTTAATCTAATGCAAATTTTATCAAATTTATTTGATTCTTTTTGGACTCTTTATTTTGATAGAGGCTATGTGATTTTGTATGCCTAAATGCATAAGAACTTGATTATGGGCCAAATCAAGAGAGAAATGGGTGTTCTTCCATCAAAAGCTCTCACAAGTTAAGCCTTCATTCTTTGGCACAGATGGAAGCCCCCTCTTAACAAGAGTAGAAGAATATGACATGCATGATGTTATACATACAATCATCCAGATAAGGGGTTGTTAAAAAAATTTTAATCTTGATTTAATTCCTAAGTTTTTATGTGAGGTTATGAATTATTTTAAAATTTTAATTATGAGTTATTAGTGGGGTAAAAAAATTAATTTCATCCTAAGAGCCTACGGCATCCATGCCACACATTCAAACATCAAACATGAAAAAATTATGAAAAGTACTAGTGTAATATAAACATAATATTAAATAATTTTATAGACTACCGTAAAAGAATAAAAGGCTAGTGTGGTTGGGTTCCGTCGTACACCCCAAAAGAGAAAAAAAGTTGGGTAGCTGAGCTCTACCCTTATACAACCAGAATTACAAAAATAATATATGTTATGGGGGTCTTCTTTTCTTCATTTCTTCCTTCTCTTCCTTTTGAGTTTGATTTGCTCCAAAGGCATCACAAGGCACCCTAGGGACTAAACCTTCTGGCCACTGCTCATCCTAATCCCTCATAATACTAATTCTAATTCCTAATGCAAAATTACATTAAAAATAGGAAAAGTAAATCTAGCTACACCTACACAATAAATATTAGCTAAACACACCATACAACCTAAGCAGTTATATGAATAATTTGGACTTAGCACCCCACACATGGGTAACCAAGCCCACCTGTCCTAACATGGGTTATGCTTAGGGGCTAAGCAACCTAGACATCAAAAGCATTTATATTTTATTATAGTGGCCCCTTAAGTACAACCCCCTACAGAAAATATGATTAGTTTAATAATGGCCTAACATTCAATCTACGAAACATACACCCTAACATCCAGTATAAAATATTACACTACAAAACAAAACACAATATCATATATGTAACACCCTAACTTAGCACTAGAAGTGGTGACTTAGTATTCTAATGTGTGTGCTTAAGACTTGTGTGACAAGACTTTACTAGGCTTCTTTAGTTTAACTTTCAATTTGGAGTTTGAATTTGTATAAATTTTACCTTTGGGTGATTTGAATTTAAATGATTTAATGATTTATTTTTCATTTTTTTATTTCACTTTTATTTGGTTAAAATGATGTTTAGATTTTCAAGAATGATGAGTAGAATGAATTCCATTTATAGACAGAACTCACTCTATTCTACATCCTAACTCCTAAAGAATCTAACTAAGGTATTTAAGTATCTTAATTAGCCCATTTGAATTTGTGTAATTCATTTGACTTGATTTATTTAATTTGATTTAGAGTTTAGGATTTGAGTTTCTTTAAGTATTTGATTGATTAATTTTGGATTAGATGTTTTAGTTTAACTACATCTTGATAATTCAATATCCTTAATATCTAATGAAGTTTACGTTTGTTTAAATTCATGTGTTTTTCATTAATTAATTTTAGATTAGATGTTTTAATTTACTTATATCTTGATAATTCAATATCCTTAATCTCTAATGAAGTTTAAGTTTGTTTAAATTCATATGTTTTTGATTGATTAATTTTAAACTAGATATTTTGGTTTAATTAAATCTTGATAATTCAATATCCTTTTAAATTAATATTTAATTCTTTTCTTTGATTATGGTTATGTGATTTAATTTTATGTTTATCATGGTTCATTTATTTATAGTTTTATTGGATTAGATTAATTGAGATTTTATTTTTGATTTTTAATTAAGTTTTATTCTTTGTAATTAGGATTTTATTTTTGATCTCATCCATTTGTCATGTTTATCAAAGTTTGGTTTGTATTTTGATTTCATACATTAGATAGTTAATTAGTTTATCTTATTTAAGTATGTTGAATGAGATTTGATTTGATTACATATTAAATTGATGAGTCTTTCTTTATTTGATTTGATTTGATTTGATTAGCTTTATTAGTCTATGGGTTTGCTTAGGTTCAATGTGATTATTAGTTTAATTAAAAAGTGTGTTTAGGTTAATTATAAAGATTTATTTAAAATTCAATTTAATTTTATATTTATTTAGATTAATGATGTAATTAATTACTTAAAAATTTAGGTTTTGATTAGTATTTAATTCATTTATCTTTGATTAAGTTTAAGTTTAATATGACTAATTTGATTGACTTAATTAGCCTATTTAAGATGTGTGATCAAATTAATTAGTAGATAATTAAGTGTTTGATTTGAATTTAATTAATAAAGTTAATTTGGTTCATTAAGATGATGGATTAATTCATTAAGTTTGCATTAATTAGGCATTTATTCAATTGGATTAGCTTAAGGGTAATTAGTTTAATTAAGAAGTGTGTTTAAGTTAATTATTAAATTAAAAAAAGATTTATTTAATTTTAAATTTGGTTTTATATTTATTTACATTAATGATATAATTAATGACTTAATGATTTATGTTTAATTTAGGATTTAATTACTGTTTAATTGAATTTTACTTATGTTCAAATTTATGTTTGCTTAAGCTTAAGCTTAATGTGAGTACTTTAATTAACTTAACTGGTTTATTTTAAGATGTGTGATTAAATTAATTAGTAGATTAATTAAGTGTTTGATTTGAATTAATTTTATTATGATTTATAAAATTAATTTGGTTCATTAAGATGATAGATTAATTCATTAAGTTTGCATTAAAATGTTTAATTAAGTTTGATTAAGGGTAATTAAATTTTAAATAATAATTAGATTAATCAAAAATTTATTTAACTAATGACTTAATTTCTCACTTGTGAGTGATTTGATTTAGTTAAGTGTTTTACTTAAGTTTGATTTGATCAAAGGATTGTTATTATTATTATCATTTGATTAGATTAAGTGATTTAATTGTTTATTTTTATTTCAATTAAACATGATTATTCATAATCATAGTTAGGTTTGATTTTCTTCATTTATTATGTTCATTTAATTTCATTCATGTTTCATTTAGTAGTTAGGTTTATATATTAATGGCTAATTAATTATCTTATTCTAAATGGATGTAATTTAATCATATGTTAATTAAGTTTACTTTAACTTTATTTGGTTTAATTTGATTAATATCAAATGATTATGTTGAATTGGTTTGTTAATCAATTTGAATTTTAGTTTATTTAATGATTAATTAAATTAAATTTATTTATATTAATTAAGGAGTTTCATATGATTAAGACTCCATTCTTAGTGTAGATTTAGTTATGCTAGTTTGACCCATATTAAAGTTTCTTAGATTTGTTGAATTTTAAGTTTGATTTAAGATTTAATCATCTAATTGAGTTTTATTTATTTAAATAGGCTTATTCATATTTAATTTAATTTCGTAGGAGGATGATATTTTTCTGATTTGAGGTTTGATTAATGATTGCTTAAGTGTTATTTCATTTTTGATTTTGATTTTGATATTTAAATTATTTTTAGATTATATTTTTATTAAGTTCTTAATTGATTAAACTTTAATCTTAAGTGTTTGCTTGGGGTTCATTTGGATTTAGAAAATTACATTATTTTTTTAAGAGTCCTAGATGTCAATTGAAGTGATTTAAACCATTTGAAGATTTTTATAAATTTCTGAATTTTTATTTGATTTATTTTATTAAAATGGATCATCTGAACTTCAAAATTTAATTTCTCCCAATCCAAAAGTGCTTTTTTCTTGAACTTCATATGACATGTATTTTTGATTTGATTAATGAAATTTTATTTTTACTAAAATTCAAATTAAGCTCAAAATACTCAGTGAAATTTGGGGATTTTAGGTTTGTGGGATTCTTCTAGGGAAGACGAATCCAATGAGCCATTGTTTGTAATTTTTGGTTAAGCATTTTATTTTCTATGAATTTTTGAAGTTTTAGGTAATTTAAATTATTTTTTTAAATCAGAAAATCCATGCGGTGTTGACGTGGCAACGCTGATCCACGTGGCAAAAGAAGCCGCTCGGGTGCCATGTCCATTCAAGATCCATTGATGAGAGCGACCCATGGTTCGAGATCTGATCACGATCAAATGGTGACGATCACGCGATCCAGAGGCCAGGATCACGCCATCGGAGAGCAATCTAAGCCATCCGATTGCACGAACGATGCGATCATATGGTCCAGATCGCATCAGGCGATCTGAAGGCCCAGATCGCGTGATTCATGTGTGATCCGAGCCGTCTGATTCTGCGAACCATGGGATCGAATGACGGTCTTAGCCCACCGGTGGTGAATAGTAAAAATAACTAATTTTTTTTTAAAAAATGAGGGTTTATAAGTGAAAACTTGTCCAAATGGATTCGTTTTCACGTCGATTCGCACCGGGAAAAAGTCTATTTTTTAATTGGGATAATTTAAAGTAAAAATGTGGGATTATCTAGGGTAGAGTCCTAAAAATCGCATAAAAACTATCACAAAATAAGGGATCCTAAGGCGGGCTATGATTTTTAAAGGTTACCTCACCGGGGATGATTTTCATGCGATGACTCGAGATCAGTGAGTGAGGGAAGAAGCTGATCTTGAGATCCTCACCTTCACGTCGAAATGAAGTATTTTCCGGTGCTTGCCATTTTCTTACTGGAATCCACCCGATTTTGATGTCTTCGAGTCAAGAGAGGTGGGGAAGTGGTGGTTAGTTTCTTTGGGAAGCTCTTGGGGGCTGAATAGAGGTAGGAGGAAGAGGGGTGAAGCCTCATTTCCCCTCCTTTTATAATGGCTAAAAATCCACCCTTTTTTGAATTTTTTGTCTCCAAAGTATTATCATCTTGCTTGGGGTGGTTGGGATAATTGATGGATTTATTGAAGACTTTGGATTTTTGCTCCAAATTCCTCTCTTGCTTCCATATGCTTAGCTCTATTCAATGTAAATGTTGGGGAGGAGTTAAGTGCATGTGATGGAGGAGAATTAAATGAGGTTGGGTGGAATCCTATGTGGGGGAGGATCCATGAGAGATTTAATTGGCTTGGGTTGATTTTGGTCTGATCCTAAATGGGTTTGGGTCGGGTTTGATCAGCCCCTAATGGGTCATGGTTTGGTTTCAAATGATTTGGGTCATATGGGTCATATTGGGTCAAGTTGACCAATTTGACTAAAATTGGTCAAATTGGCTTGGGTTATGGGTTGATTCATGTTCAATTGGATAATTGAAGATGAATGTGGTATTTGGTTAGAATTAATTTATATTTAATTTTGATTTAGGCCAAATTAATAATTTAGGCCAGTTTGGGCCATATTGGGTCAAGTTGACAAATTAGTCAAATTAGGCTAAATTGTGACTTTGGTCAAGTTCAATAATCAATTTGGAATGAACTTGAGCCATTATTTTTAATCAATTTAGGTTAGATCATGATTTGACCCAATTTAGTCCTTTAGGCCAATTTAGGTCAACTTAGATCAATTGGCCAATTGGGCATGTTTTGGCTCAATTGGTGGTCAAGTCATTTTTAAATATTGATTTTGGGTTGATTCAAATCATTGGTTTTAATTAATTTGATGTAGGATGAGTTTTGGCTAGTTTTGGTTCACTTGGGCTAAAGGTTGACTTGGTCAAATGGTTAAGTTGACTTGGTTTGACCCAATTGATTGCAATTGATCATCGTAGGGTGATCAACAATCATGGTGGAAGGTTTTGATGAGCTTGGTTCAATCCAATTTGGGCTGGATTGGAAGTTGACTCAAATGAGTCCTTTAGTCACTTTGGGTCAAGTGGACCTAAGTGGGTCAATTGATTTGGTTTTGGTTTGATTCGAGTTTAGTTGAAGTTATATATGAGCCCTGGATTAAAATATAAATTAACGACAATCAATTTGGAGTCCAATTGGTTTTGGCTCAATTGAAAGTTTTAAGTTAAAAAAGGCTAAGTTAGGCTGGACTTGTATTTGGTTTGATGAATATAGGTTTTATTTATATTTGGATAAATGATCGAATGAATGATTGATTCGAGAGAAAATCCATTGATTTCGACTTGATTTGGATATAATTTGGTTAAGTCCAAAGAATTAGCTTAAAGGGCTTAGATTGAGTTTGGATTTGATTTTTGATATAGTTTTGGTCATTTTAATTTGTATTTTATTTATATTTGTGAATATAAATGAAAGAATAATTGATTTATAAAGAAATCAATTGAGTTTGATTTGATCTCAATGGACACTTATGAATATGGTTTCTATAGCTTTTGAAGGGTCTTAGGATTTGAATTTGATTTTGGGTTTGAATCATTTAGAGTCAAAATTAAAATTAAATTTAGCATTTGAATTTGAATTTGAGATTTAGTTTGAGAATTGAATCTGGGTTTCATTTGAGAAAGTGTATCTAGATTAGGTTTAGGCAATAGGTTAGGTAATTTCCTTAAGCCCTAAGGCATAGCGTAATCTTATGATTAATACTTTCTAAGTCTCTAGGCTTAGGTTAAGTGTTCACCTAATCACTAAAAGTGTCTTATGACTAAGGAGTTCTTAGTATCTAAAAGATTCTAAAGTCTAAGAGGATGGGGTTGAGAGCTCACTCCAAAAGTGAGGTCAACACCTATAATATATTTCAAATGATCAACCTAACACAAATCAAGCCATGATTCAAGTCAATTTGGTCAATTAGATCAAATTGGTCAAATTAGCCCAAATTTAACCTTAAGGATCAAATTTGCCAAAATCCAAATTAAATTCAAATTAAACCAAATTGATTTAAACCAATTGAACCAATGCAATCCAAATGGTCATTTGAACTTGACTCAACTCTTGGTTTGACCTAATTTGACCAATTGGTCAACCTAACTTGTTTTGACCCAATTTGACCAAAATGGGTCAAATTAACTCAAATTAAACCAAATGAACTTCAAATAATATGAAATTTGATCTAACATATTTTGGCTCATTTTAAATCTGCTCAAATCAAATTCAATGTCAAATGATCACTTTGCCATTGGGTCAAGGGCATCCTATGTGAAAAGACACTTGCCTAAGTGGTCGTTTATCTTCCTTGGCCACTTGGCACTCATCCATTGGTCCACATATGTACCAAGGACACTGATTTTTTGACCAAAGGAGTGGTTGGGGGCAGCAATGACTCATGGGGAGGTGAAATCACCTCATCTCTCCCATTAGAACACTTGGCATGAAGGACTCTCACCTCCCATTTGCTAGGCAGCCACTTTCAATGCCTTAACCAACCAAAATGAGCCACCTAGGATGATTCTCTTTCATTCCAACCATCCCAACCATATATGCTCATTCCAAGGCCTCTTCCCCCACTCAACAGAATGCTCGGGTCATGACCACTATTAAAAATCATCCCAGGTGAGGTAACTTTCAAAAACTGTAGCTGACCTTAGGATCCTTCATTTGTGATTATTTGTTTGCATGATTTTAGGAATTTACCCTAGATAATCATGCATTTTTATTTTATATCATCCCAATTAAAAAATAGAAGTTTTTTTTGTGTGAATCGACATGAAAATGAGTCCATTTGGATAAGTTTTCACTTAGATTTCTCATTTTTTCAAAAATCTCCTTGAATTTCACTATTCCCGCAGGCCGTACAGCAGTAGCAGTCTGATCCCGTAGTTCACGGGATCGGATGGCTCAGATCATGCGATCCTGGACTTTAGATTGGTGGATGCATTTTGGACCATTCGATCTGTGATTGGACGGTCCAGAGCAAACTGCACATCGCGATCTCACTATGCACCCGCGAATTCCCGCACGAACGTTGACACGGCACCATGTGCCAATCGCACGGGACCGCATATCAAATCATGTGGTGCCACATGGCGCCGTGTTGCCACATCAGCGCCGCACATAGTGTTAACTATGCTAAGTGGGAAAATCAGATTTTTTTATTTAAAAAAAATACTTAAATCACCTAAAACTTCAAAATTTCATAGAAAATAAACTACTCAATAAATTTTTTTGAGTATTTTAAGCTTAATTTGAGTTTTAGTAAAATCAAAATTTATTAATTGAACCAAAAATACATGTGTTATTAAGTTGAAATTTTCATAGATTAAAATTGAAGTTAAAATACACCTACCATAAAATTTTCAAGTCAAAAGAACTTTTGGATTAGAAGATATTGAATTTTGAGTTTCAAATGAGTTATTTTAATAAAATAAATTAACATACTTCATAAAAATCACTTAAATCAATTGAAGCTTCCTAAATTCATAACTAATTGTAGAAAAAAAAATACAAACTCAAGTTCATTTTAAAGATATTTCATAGTAGAATCTATGAAACTTATTATTAATTGATTTTGAATAGTGAATTATGCTTAGTTAAGGCTTAATTAGAAATATAATTAACTTAATTACTCCCTAATTAACCACCCAATTAATCTCAAACTTTTTGTGTATATTTTTGGGGATGACTCTTGCCTCCCCTATTTTTCTGAGATTTTATTATTTACTTAATTAGATAAATCATTCGATTAAGCTTTAATCACCCTCATAATGTAATTAATGATAATTAAGCAACTGAATAGTAAATTGGTCAATCAATCAAGCTTGTTAACCTCTGTTAATGATGATGGATTCCAGGGAAATAGATTGGGACCCCCTTTTTCAATTTTTTCTTCAAACCTCCTCTAATCCCATAAGTAATTAATTAATTATACCTCTGAATTAGTTAATTAACAAAATTAATTAAAATCTAAATCATACGTGAACCATAATCAATTAATTGAAAGGATTTAGGGATTGAGACTTAGACTCTCTTCTTTGTCTCTTTCTCTAAACCCATCTCACTTGAGTTGGATAAGGTTAACTCAAATTTATTCAATTAATTAATGAAATTAATTAATCCATTGAATCTATTTCTTTAATCTAATCTTGGGTTGCTCTTTGGGTGTTCAATAACCCAAAGAAAGAGATAATAAAATTATTGTTAGATCACATGTGTGAGAGAACCATAAGAATAATTAGGTAAGCTCCTTAAGCTTAATTAATTAGTCATTTATGAGCTAATTGCATTAGGCCTCGTTCATTTCTTAGGAGCATTGCAAATTTAATTTTTACGTGGTTGCATATCATATTAGCTCCTAATTATTTAATCAATTAAGTTAAGGACATAGGAAAGGTTTAATTAATTCATTTAATTCATACCTTAACTTAACTAAATCATAAAATCAACTTAATTACTTCTTCCTTAAACCAAAATGAACTTACACTTGGGGAATGGGATTAGGAACAACAAACCTTTCTCATTTCACTTAACTCAAATCAAACATAAAGATAAAATATCCTTAAAAGAACTTTGGTTTGTTTTAAATAGCTTTATTTAGTATGATTATCCTTAAGAATTAAGTGAGATGAATGAAATTGTGTGCTTATTTTTATTTACTTCTTTCCCTATCATTCTAAATGTTGCTTGTCATATGTAATCTTACAAGCATTCTTTTCAAAATTAACAAAAATTAAAATGATTTCTTTATGTCAAATTACATGTGTTAGTTTAAATTAAATATGTGTGGCTATTATCACTATTAAATCAAAATTTATGTTCCAAAAATATATAAATCAGTATGTGGAGTGATATTAATTACAAATACCTATAAGTTGCATTTATTAGTAATATAGAACATGCAATGTGAAGTCCTCTTTCCTTACTTTATATAGATTCATATGGGATTCGCAAATGCATAGTTCATTTGAAAAGAACATAACATTTGTCTAAATCTATCCCTATGCATCTCTATGTTAGGATTTAGGAAGAATTTCACATCATATATATAAGTCATGTAATCAAACCAATATGGTTGTTTGCATTGTTTCTTATTCTTATAGTTTCTTTTTGCACATTCATTTGTATTTGAGAAAAGTGGTATATTAGTCTGGACATCCCAAGGTTGCGAGGCTTTAATTAACCCTAAATAGGACTTGTGTCTTACACCCCTAGTGTAGAACAATGGTGTCGTACTTACTTATAACTCTTATACGGGTGTATGTGTGATATGACTGATGAATACAAAGAATGAGTCAAATAAATCAAAATTATAATTTTTGCATGGATTTTTCATCCTTATGATTATCTCTACACTCATATGTATCTAAGCAAAGTGGTATATTAGTCTGGACATCCTGGGATTATGAGGATTTAATTAGCACTAAGTAGGACTTGTGCATTACGCCCTTGGTGTTGAACAATGGCGTCATACTCACTTAAAGCTTTTATACATTTAAGTGTGTATGTAATTAATGGAAGAAAACCCCTTTTTCTACAAAAGACATTCATTCATAATTCAATCAAAATGGAATATTTAAATCATAACTATACTCCCTTGCATTCATCATTCAAGTATGTTAGAAATCTAAATTGCATGTATAGATATGCTTAGGATTTATCCATGTGCTTGATATGCATGAGGGAAAGAAGTAAATGAATATGTGTGTGATAGTAATTCATCTCAATTAATCTTGAGATGTCTCTCTTATTTAATAAGTTTATTTAAACTAAGCCTAAACTTAGGATTAATTAAAATATATAATAAGCTATTCACTAAAAGAAATTACTAATCAACTTGCTTTAGAAATGACTTAAGGTAGGGATGGAAGAGAGATTCCATCTCTTTCTTCTCTTTATAACACTTAGTTGTTAAGTGTATGCCTTATAAAATAAATAAAAACATCAAGTAAAATATTCAAACTGATTAAATCACTTGAAGAGAAACCATCCTTCTATAAATTAAATCCTTTACACTTAGCAAATTACAACTCTAAATCCTCGTTAGGACATACTACACAAGCTTTAAATCACACACATTAGATTAAGTCACCACTTCTAGCTTTATATTAGGGCGGTGCATGATTTGATGTATGTTTTATTTTGTGATGTATTATTTTATACTGGATGTTAAGGTGTATGTGCGTAAACTGAATGATAGGGTGATCTTAGCCTAATCATATCTTCTACAGGGGATTATGCTTAAGGGTGTTGTAATAAAAAAATTATAAATATTTTTATCGTGCAGGTTGCTTATACCCCTAAGCATAATCCAAATTAAGATAGGTGGACTTAGTTACCCATATGTGGTGGGGGTGCTAAGCCTAATTTATTCATATAACTGCTTGGGTTGTGTGGTATGTTTAGATAATATCTATTTTGCTAGTTTAGTTAGATTTATCTTTTCCCATTTTGATGTAATTTTTATAATTAAGATTTAGAATTTATGTTATGGGAGATTTGGATGAACATTGGTCATAAGACCAAGTCTTATACACCATATCAAGCCTTGGAGCAACCATAACCCAACCAACCAAAATAAGGAAAGAAAGGAAGAAAGAAAGAAATGATGGAAAGAAGAAATGAAGAAATGAAGAATGAAGACCCCTATAACATAAATTCTTCTAAGTTGTAATTATTCATTTGTAATTCGGGTTGTATAAGGGTAGAGCTCTGCTACCCACTTTCTTTTTGGGTTTGTGCGGTAGAGCCCAAGCACAATCGACCTTTTATTCTTTTGCACTAGTTTTATAAAATTGTTTGATGTTTATTTAGCTTGTGCATTACGATGCCATATTTTTTCTAGTTTCTTCCTTGCTTTGCTGAATGGGCTAGATGTGATTAGGCTCTTAGGAAAAAATAAATTTTCTATCCAATTAATCAATTAAAAAATAAAAATAAATAACTCATAACCTCACCTAAAGCTTATGACATAAAATCAAGATAAAAGATTTAGCAAGCCCTTAGCTAGATGTTGTATGTTTCACATCATGCATAAAATCATTTTGCTTCATTCTTGCTTATGGAGGACTTCTACTTTTGCCAGAGAACATGGCTTGACCTGTGAGAGCCATAGTGAAAACAAACCTCCTTCTTACTGATTTTGGCCCATAACCAACTTTCATGCATCAGGCATATGAATCCCATAGCCTATGTCGAATTAATTATCCAAAAATAAAAAAATAAAACTTAACAAAAATTTGCATTAGATTAAGTCATTACTCAGCCCTTCATGATCTAGTCTCTTAGAGAGTGTATTTAAGGACTTAGTCTTGTTTCTAAAATAAGAACCTAGCTATCTTGCAAAAGCATATGACTTGCCTACATATATTTAAAATCGTAGGATGAGTTAGTTGACGGCCACCCCCAAGCGGTTGTAAGTCCAAATAATCAGGAGGTTTATCCTCTCTTGTGGAGGTAAAGCATATACCCATTTTCGCCTTAGATTTAAGTCATTTCTTTGCCCCTCGCCAAAGCTACCTAGATTTAGGATTTGAGATTATTTCTCTCCTTTGCGCGCTATAAGCATAAATCCTCACCTCTTAGGCATTTTCATGATATTGTGTTATGAAATTGTAAGCCCTAAATTTTTAATAAAAATTCAACTCAAACAAACAATTCTCCTCAATTTCAAAAATGTAAAATCTAACCATAGGATAGTTTGGGATGCTCACTAGGCTTTCTAATATCATGAGCATCCTCTACTCATCTCCTCTTGGTTTCGATAATAACTTCCTCCTCTTGATCAGCAATCTCACTTGATCTTTCAATAATAACTAATTGATTGATAGTCCTATCTTTGAAATCTTTGGAGACAACGATCATTTATCTTAATCGAGAGTATTCTTAAGAAATCTCATTCCTTAAGATGTAATTAACTATAGGGGCTTGTCTCCATAGGAAACTTAATGAACCCGATTTAAAATAAACCATACTTTACTTTTTCATGTAAAGTAGGAGAAGAATATCTGGTACATGTGAAGGCCCATTGTCCTTAGGAGTCCTTATTAGGTGATTAGGCCCATTGTAGGATGGTGACTTCTATCTTTCGAGATAGTACACTATTCCTCAATGTCATACCCGATCACCCTAATAAAAATATCTACATATCTACATGGTGTCCAAATGAAAAGTATATTTCTATCTTCATTTTATCCATATAGATTGAAGATGGAAGTATATAAGAAAATTTTCATCATAAAATCAAATGGGTTAAATAGGTCAAGTTGACCTATTTGACCAATTTGACAAAATTAGATTGGATTAAGTGTTGCTTTATGTTCGGTTGGTTAATTAAAAATGATTATAGGCTTTGGTTTGATTTGATTTGGGTTTAATTTAGATTTTGGCCAGTTTAACCTTTTAGGTCAATTTGGGCTTGGTTGGATCAAGTTGACCAATTGGTCAAATTGAGCTCAATCATGGCTTTGGTCAAGTTAAATAAATGATTTGAGATGAACTTGAGCCATTGATTGCAATCAATTTGAATCAAATCATGATTTGACCCATTTTAGCTTTTTGGGATAATTTGGGTCAACTTAGGTCAAACGATCAATTGGGCTTGGTTTGGCTCAATTGAGAGTTTGATCATGTTCAACCATTGATTATGAATGGGTTTGAATCAATGGTTTCAATCAATTTGATATATGGTAATTTTTGGCTAGTTTAGGTTTCATTTGGGCTAAAGGTTGACTTGGTCAAAGGATCAAGTTGACTTGGTTTGACCTAATTCAAGATAATGAATCACCCTAGGATAATTGTTGATCATGATATGAGGTTTGGATGGGCTTAGTTCAATCAAATTTGGATTGGATTAAAACTTGGCTCAAAAAGGGTTGGGTCAAGTGGACCTAAATTTGTCAATTGGTTTGGTTTTAGCTTTATTCAAGTTTAGTTGAACTCATATATGAGCCTAGGATTGAAGTATAAATTCAACTTCAATCAATTTGGAGTGTAATGGATTTTGGCTCATTTGAAGTTTTCAAGTCAAAAGGGTTAACTTGGGCTTGCCTTGGGTTGACTTGAGTTTGATTTAGTAATTATAGTTTATGTTTATATTTGGGTAAGTGATTGAAGGAATGATTGAGTCATGAAGAAATCCATCGATTTTGAATTGATTTGGATATGATTTGGCCAACTTGAAGAAATTGGCTAAAAAGTCTAAAATTGGGGATTTGATTTGACTTGGATTTGGTTTTGGCCATTTGGATTTATATTTCATTTATATTTGGGAATATAAATGAAGGTATAAATGATTCATTGGAAAATCACTTATTTTGGAGTGATTTGGAAGCAATTTTGACCTAGCTTAAGGATGTAGGTCAAAAGGGCTTAATTAGAGAATTGATTTAGTTTGATTTATTTTTGGTCATTGGAGGGTGGCCTTTATTTAAATTTGTGAATATAAATGAAGGAATGATTGGTTTATAAAGAAATCAATTGAGTTTGGGTTAATTTGGGTTGAGATTTGATTAAGCTTATGGGGGTAAGTCCATATGTCTTAAGAAATGTCTTGATTTGGATGATTTAAATTTAGATTTTATTTATATTTGTAAATATAAATGAAGGAATGATTGATTTATGAAGAAATCAACTGAATTTTATTTGGTTTGAAGGGGGTTTTGGCTAAGCATATGAAGGTGATTCATATGGCTTAGGCAGTGATTTTGGTATTTGAATTTGATTATGGATTTCAACCATTTGATTTGGAATTGGGGTTAGAATTTGATTTGAGATTGAATTGGTATTTTTTAAAAAAAAAATCAATTAAATTGAGGTTGATTTGAATTTGTATTTAAAAAAAATCTATAAAATTCTAACTAAGTTATTTATACTTTTTTGAATTTCTTACGCATATTCATCACCTTTGAATCCCTTTCCAACTCCTCTCAATTATTTTTGTGATTCAATTATTAATATTATTTTTTTTATAAGGGGAGTTAGTTTATCTCACTTAATTAAGATGATATAGCCTCTACTTAATGGACTGACTAGCTTTAAAGCATAGACTAGCCTATTATGATATCAATCCTTGATTAATAATCTACTTTGTTGTTGACTTAAGTACATGTCTTTTGTATTTAAGAGTGTCGCTTATAGGAGTTATTGTGTGTAATTAATCTTAAGGAGCTTATTCTTTATAGGAGACTAATCAACTAAAATTATTTTACTAGAATTAACTTGACCTTGATGATATGATTTCTTGTAAGAAATATACACATATTTAGAAAATAATTATTAGTCATATCTCATTGGATTTGTTTGTTTATCTCCTTCTATAAAAGCTTTTATATGAGAAGAACCCAATCATATTACCATTTTTTATCCTCATAAAAATTGGTGACTCCAATGAGGATTAGTCTCTCTCTTTCTTTACCCAAGATATGCTTGTGTTTTGATTTGTATCCCTAAAAACTAATTATTATATTTTGATTTTTTTACTTCCTTTATTAACTTTAGTTTTCACTCTTTGGATGAACTAGCTATTGTCATATGTGGCTTCTCACTTTAATTCCAGTCCTCTTCGAGACATTTCATTCCTCACAATCACTCGTGAATTAATATATAGCTTATACACCAAGGAGTGTTTATATTCCAGTTTTTATTCCTTTATATTTTATTTGCTATCATGGAAGATATTGATGAGGCTTTCAAAACCTTAGTTAGAGTGACACTACTTCTGAAAACTCTCTCTCTACTTCTGAAAACTCTCTCTCTCTCTCTCTCTCTCTCTCTCTCTCTCTCGTCATATATATATATATATATATATATATATATATATATATATATAGTACATTTTGACCCTAACCTTGTACATGTTAAAAGGTTGATAACAATTATTACTCTACATCTGACATTATTTAATACTTTAATTGTGTTTGAAGATGCACTGCTTCTTGCCGACATTGTTGGTTATTAGAATACTTTTAGTTTTAAAATTATTCTAATCCAATTTATTTCTAATAGTCTTAAAGACTCTTTTCTTATGATGTACGTAGGAGAGCCAGAGGCATATTCCAGTGCAATGACAAGTAGCTCAGCAACTGATTATCTTTTAAGATCTAACTGAATTACGCATACTTTATGATCAAAATTGACTTGCCTTTTTGATGTACTTTTTTTTTTTTGCAATGGTATCCATTCAACACGCCACCCATCTTGTGGGTGAGATGTCGATGTGACTAATCCCACGGGGGCCTAGCGCCACATTCATCACTCACACGTGTCGGGTCCTCACTTACTTTTCTCACCTTAGGTATAGGCGCCTCCACCCTGGAGAGGATTCGAACTCGGTCCAGGAGGTTCACAGCCGCGCTCACCCACCAACTGAGCTAAGAGACGGTAGGTGCCTTTTTGATGTACTTGGCTCAAGGAAGTTTAGATGGTACTGAAACCCTATGCCTATCACAGGGAAGTTCTTGTTTTTTTTTTAAAAAGCCAATAGTTTACGTCATTCTTGAAGTTTCCTTCAAAGTGTTTGAGCAAATCTATAATGTTTTGACATGTTTGAAGACCAAGAGTTCAATTTGTTGAAAGCAATTATTTAAAGCAATGCAGGAAAATTTTCATGAAAGTTCATTTTCAAAAATAGTGTTTAAATGTTGGAAAATTTACATACATAGCACACAATTTTTATGCATTTACATATCTAATACCTAAAGTTTGATATTTACAAACATAGCACCTTTCCTATGCTTCAAAAGGAGAATTTTACTTCAAAAAAAAGTAAAAAAAGTGTTATTTTTGTTACAATAATAAAAATTTAGGTGCTATATATATAAATATTTATGTTTAGATGATAGATATATAAATATATAAGAATTGTGTGCTATGTATGTAAACGCACCTTAAATGTTTATCTCTCAACTAAAAAAATTTGTATTTATGTTCAACTAAATACATCTAGTTTGTATTTAGATTTACTTCTTTTTTTATTTATGCAAATTTCGGTAAATTTTTCACCGAAAATTCTATCAGAAAATTTCCAATGAAAAATTCGCCAGAAAATTTATTGAAAATTATTTTCAATGAATTTTCTATGCATCAGAAAACATTTGCTATGTGGGTTTTATCGCAGAAAAAAATCTGCCAAAAAAGCGAATTATCTACGAATTTTTGACATTCATCAAAGAATTTTTTTTCATCGAAAAATTGAATTTTTTGTGTAGTGAAAAAGATATTGTGTGATTACCTGTGAAGTCTTTGATGAGTACTCTTATACATCTTTCTTCAAAAAATCATGATGATGTGTTATTCAATGATGTATGTAAAATCTTGCATGTCTAACTCATGGCTAATAAATATAGCCAAGATATATATTCTTGAATCTACTCTTGAATAAAATATTAAAGAAAAAAATTGATTTGATTCTTAGTAAGTTAATAATCTTTCTCAATTGCAAGAGAGATTAAGAGTCCGTTTGAGACATCAAAGAATTAAAAAAATAATAAATAAAATGTTGTAGAAAAAGTTGTTGTTTGAAGAAGTTATGGGCCAAATTTATTTATTTATTTTATAAAAGTCAAATTATACCTTTCGCGTCACTATAAGTATAGAATACATTAACTTTTCTATAGATTCTTCAAAATACAAAAAAATTAAGCCAAATAATCGTAGTGTAGTCTAAAGCGTATCGCGCATCAAGCTTCAAATAGGGCCTAAACAAAATCTATCATTTTTGCGATCAAAAAGATGTTTAACATTTTATTAAAATTAGGAATGGCACTTTCAATCAAGAAATATGAATATATTGATATGATTATTAAATCCAATTATTATCTCTATCACCAACTTTTAGGACATGCCATAAAAGACTACTTTGTCTTCAAAGATTAATTAGAAGCCAAATAAATTGCTAGTAAAATATACCTCATTGGCATTTATCTTTTGAAGTTTGCCGAAGGCCAAATTTATTTTAATCAAGTCATTTTTGAATCATAATATATGTAGCATGATTTTGAATCAATTAACATTTAAATAAGTAGTCCTAATCTAAGTAGCCATAAAAGAATAACCTCTTATATCAAGATTAAGAAAATATTCCTATCAAGATTAAGAAAATATTCCTAATCTAAGTAGTCCTAATCTAAGTAGCCATTATGAACTTTATTATTTGATTCAGGTTATTTAATACTGGCAAGTGACGATGATTTGCTTGGTGTTCTCCTCTTATAATATTTCTATCTTCTCAATTAAATAAGTTTATCTGTCTGCCGCAATATACTTTCATTAAAAGTCAATGCAGCAAAATTATTGAATAATACAACTAAGCAACTCTCTCTAATCTAATTTTAAGAACATATGTGATTAAATTTTTTTTCCATTGGTACAACTGCCACAAATAGCGAATAATTAAGGCACTTGAAAGATTTCTTCCTTCTGCTTCTTTTTTTTTTTCTCCTTTAAAATCATTTAATTTTATTATTAAAAAAAATCATGAGCATAACTGTGAGCTTAAAATTTAAGCAATTCGATTATCATAATTTTTTGGGCTGTCAAGCATAGGGGTACTATCGAGTTTGCATTCTATTGTCACCTTAATTAATTAATTAATTAAGTACTTAATTAATTAATTGGTTGACATAAATATAATTTGATTACCCAATACTTTGTCCCTACTATGAAGCTTCTTTAGCTACCAGCTACATGAGCCTGCAGGATACCATCCTGCATCTTGTGTCTTTTAATTTACTTTATCCTATGGGAGTGCCGTACACTAAATATTGAATAGTTATCTCTCTCATATATATATATATATATATATATATATATATATATATATTTGAGAATTTTTGAGTGTGAGCTCGCATTTGAATTTAATTATATATTATGCGCTATCTTATTTTTTTAATTCTATTAATTTTGTAATCAAATAAAGATTAATAATTTTTAGGCTTTTGAGAAATCTTATTAATTTTGTATGGAATTATCATGTGTAGAGACCGGACATTTTTTTTTATTTTAATGATGAACTAAAATAAAATAAAATACACTCAAATATAAATAGGGTCATAGTCCTCATTCTAAAAGGTAGGTTCTTATTTTCCTCACATCTAATCTTGAGTGAAAAGAAGGCTAAAGAATACCATTTTAGAAGTGGAATGTCAAAATACCCGCAACAGCTATTCTATGGATTCATGTACGCTTCTGATTAAATCTTCTTGATAATTTGACGTTAGATCCAGAAAAAAAAATAATTTTGTTCTATCTTCATATATTTCCAACAATATATATATATATATATATATATATATATATATATATATTATATATAAAAATACTAAGTATACTCCTCTACTGAAATAGGCTTTGACCCTTTTTTTATAAGATTTTGAATGTTATAGAAAGGCTATATATTGATCTAATGAAAAATGAATAAATAAATAAAATGTATTACAAGATAGTTGTAGTCTTATAGACATATGGACAAGGATTAGAGCTCTAATATGCACACATAAAAATGTTAGTTCGAACACTAATGAGTTCACATGAATAACTCTCTATGAGGGCAATTAGGAGAATTTGTTGACTTGTAGATGATGAGATCGTGTACCTTGAGAAGAAAAAAATATTATGTGCGATGTCCGGATGCATCCAGATACCAATCATGTGATGATATGTGGCAAAAATAGGAATTAAATATAATATTTAATTCCTATTTTGTCACGTGTTAGCACATTATTAGGTATTCAAATGCAAAAGTGCATCCGAACACCGCATATAATATTCTCTCCTTCAGAAGGCCATGCTAGCTTGTGATGAAGTTGCTTGTTTGGGACAAGTGTGAGTGAGTAACTCTTGTTGACTAGGTGAGTGGCACTTTAAATTAGGTCAAGTGTTATTAGTTGAGTATGCCTTCATAACTTTTAATGGAGCTTAAACTAAAATCACTCAAATCTCAACCGTATGTTAGTATACTTTTTACTTAATTTGTTGAGTATTTATTTAGAAAATAAGCATCACTAATGTTGATCTACTTTTATCAAGAACCAACCTTATTTCTTGAAATTAGTTGGCCTCAAGTTTGAAAGTTAATTCATAAAAATCTAAAACTTATTTTAAAAAATAACTTTATTTAGGATTTTAACTAAAAGAGAAGCTTCTGAAAGAAAAAAAAAATTATTTAAGAGAGAAATGAGTTCATTTGAGTTTGATTCTACTGACTTAATGAGCTTTTTCTAAGATGACTTCAATTTTGGGAGGAGTTGAAATCTTCTTTTAATGACTTTAAATTTTAAAAGTGATTAACTCTCTCTTTGATGATTTTAATTTTTGGATAAGTTGGACTTTTCCTTGGACTATCTCAAATTTTGGAGGAGTAAAACTTTTCTTTTTTACTTTAAATTTTTGTGAGTAAAACTTTCCTTTGACAACTTCAAAATTTGGCCAAGTTAAATATCCCTTTGGTGATTTCACATTTGGAATAGTTGAACTATTCTTTTTCATTACTTCAAACTTTGGATGAGTTAAAATCTTTATTTGATGAATTTAATATGGAAGATTGGTTTACGAAATGTTTACTTAAAAATTCTAGGGGTGAGTTCTTGTTGATATTTAAGGGCAAGTTCCTCAAATACTTGTTGAACTCTAGGAATGAATTCCCCGATTGCTTGCTAATTTGATATAAATTCCTTGAGAACTTATCAAATTTCTTGCATTATATATCGATTCTCTCTATTTTGTTGGTCTACTTCCTGCAGTGCTTCCCTTCTAATTCTTGGTATTAGTCCAGTCTCAACACTTTTGAAAGAATTCTAAATATATCAAATGATTTAAACAATTACAAGCTCTCTTTTGCATCTATAAATTAGATAGTCATACCCTTTTTTTTCTTTACATTAAGATTAGTCATTTGCCAATTAAAATATTTGAGCCATATGTAATTTTAACGCAATTCATTTTCTCACATAAAAGCTTCATATCTTTCATCTCTATCTTGCATTAATCTTTCTTAAAATTCTATGTCAAATGATTTAAACAATTACAATGTGGAGCCTAAAAGAAAGATTTCTTCTTAACTACTAACCAAGCTAAGGTATTTTTGTAGCATTATAAAGGTCATGATGGCACTTGATGCATTCATTGGAAGCATACAAGTTTTATAGAAATCACATCCATGATTCATTTAAATTAGATTTAATGATAATAAAAATAAGCGAGAATAGACTATTAATAGAATCGATGCCAATAATAATTAGAAGAGTGCACCCATCTTTTATAGAGGAAATGTATCATTTGAATTAATATATGGCAATAATGCCACAAACCTATAATGGATGGCCCAAAATAAAATAAAATAAATTATATAAATTATTATAGGAATCACTATTTTTATGGCTTTCATGAAACACTATTAAGCACCAAGTACTATTCTTATTACCTTTCTCCTTTCATCTCAAGACTTGATGTGAGATCTTCACCTTAAACTTGTTATCTTTATGACTAATTATTTCACTCGACTTCATGACAATTTGCAATTGAATGCTTAGAATAATAAATTATCAATTGAATTTTAAAGTGTATTAATGGTTTCTACTTTGTATAATTGAATGACTATATGTTTATTAATAGCCCATGGTGAAAATATGCCACTTACTCTTTGCAGCATGCAAATGCTAGCCACATGGTGATGGAGCCTTGGAATTAAACAATTTCAAGTGCTTATAGAATTGAGTTAACACATTTTGGGATGTTTGGGATTGATTTTTTTAATTTATTTTTATGCTATTTTTTAAAAACATGTTTATTTGAGGTGTTTTTATTTTTTATTTTCAAAAATAAATAACATTAATTTTAAAAATACTCGAAATAGCTTTTAGATATTTTGAGTATTTTAAAAAGTAACAATAACCACCAAATATATTTTACTTTGAAACAAAACATAAATAAAATAAAATAATAACATAAAACAAAAAAATAAAAAATAAAAGTGATCCCAAATAACCCTTTAGTGTATATAAAAATTAAAAAAAAAATTATGTGGCTGGACTTCCATCAAAATTGTTAGCCAAATGGAGAAGCCTTGGTCAATTACATCCATGACCTTGATTGATGCATTCAATATTTCTCATTGTTCCTTATGATGAAGCCTTTATGTTTGAGGGAGTCATAACACAATCATACATCAATTGAATGGTTTACATTGCAATGTCATATATGAAAGATATAATAAACCTAATATAGTATAACAAATAATAATAATTATTATCTTCACAAATCAACAAATATATAACAATTAAAAATAAATTGCAATCACTATCATAGTGATATAAAAAATATTAAAATATGCTTGAAATCCTCATGATCTTATTATATGAAAAGGGCCAATCAATCCAACCTTGGTGGTAAAATTAAAAACTCTTTAGGATCCATCCACATCATGACTGCACATTAGTTCTACATCGTAGACCATGTCAAGCCATCATGAAAGACATACACAATTAGAATATTAAATTTATTTAAGAATACTCTTTTGTAATTGATGTTCTTATAAATAGTTCATGTATTGATTGCATTTTATAACTCAAATTCAGCTCCCAAAAAAAAAAATTGCTAACATACAATTTCAAATATGCCCTATTTTATTTATAAATATGCAGTTACCTAGAGGAAGGTTATGTGAATTTATTATTTAGAACCATTTGATTAGATATTTCAATCCTATTGAAATCTCTCTCATGTAATAGGTCATGGCATCATAACTCAACTAGCTTGAAAATTTATAAACCATGCAAACCCTTAGATTCATTTTCTTTTGAGTTAGAACTAGATAAGCTACTATTGATTGTGTATACTATATCTTAAGTTATAACTAATTCAGGTGCATTAAGATCTCATGGGGTATAACAAATCTCGAAGTGCTCATCTCAAACTCATCAAGGTTAATAATACTCAAATTTCATGTGAGTAAAGCACTAATGTATAAGTAAAGCAGGTATAATATACATAATAAAAGATATGACTACTAAGGTAATTAACTATTGAGTAAGTAAAATAGAAACTTCTTATAACATGTTCTATTATCTTTGTCGCTACTATCTCATGCATGTTTGCTTGAACAAATACTTTCTCAATAGACATTATTACCACAAGTATATAGATTTTTTATAGAAATGCTTCACATATGTCATATCATTACATGAGTGATCAGAATCCATTAATTATTAGGTGAAAAAAAAAATCAAATTAACCTCATTATCATCCACACCAATTTGAATTGAAGTAGGATATATTATGTTAAATTAATTAGTTTGTTTTATATAGGTATTTATATTATTTTTTATCACCTACATGTAAATGTGTGCAAAATATTATGAGATTTTGAGCTCACCATCATTCCCATCTACTTAGCATCAGCTTATCATCTTATTTACTTCTACCTAATAGTAGCCTATTAGTATGTCCTCAGTTGGACTTCCTTTGCATATTGGTCCATCCTTTCTTTTAATTTTCACTATTTAGTTGGCCCATCCCTATCTACTTGGCAATAGTTTAATGGTATCATTTGCCTAACATCATTCTAAATGTTTAAGTTTATCCTCATTTATTCAACATAAGTTTCCAATCTCCAAATCCTCATCTTAAGCTATTTGCACAAGACAATGTAGGTTTATACATAACATCTTAATTACCTTTAAAATTAAGTGCTTGACATCAATGTAGTATGACCATCCTTAATCAAATCAACACACTAATAAAATATTAACACTTGACATATTATGATATATTAATTAAAATGTGTTCTCTATAATCGATATACTCATACCCTATCAATACATGCTATTATCTTGGGATTCAAGGACCCTGTGTTTCTTGATAAAATAAATGCAAATAAATAAATCATCTTTAAGCTTTCATGTGATTGAACTTCTATGGAGACACATAATTTTACTAATTTGCAATATACTCTTTAAGAAATAACTTCAACTTTTATTGACATTGGTCATGATGAAAATTTTACTTTTTTCATAATGGCAAGCATAAGTTGAAGGTCTTTTGGCTTTGGTAAGAAAACAATTATATAAAAAGTAATATTTTCTTAGGAGTTATCATATTTGCATTATAACCATATTCACTATAATCTTAATGGAAAGAAGTCCAAAGTTAAGATATCATACATGTTAATTAATGAAGAAATTAAAGATGTCTGTATATATATTAATGGCCTAAAATTCTCAAATGCTTACTCATTAAATTTGGATATGTGTGATCATATTTTTAATCCATAAATTTTGTTGATAGTTTTTTTATGATATATTACCAAGGCCAATTTGAGATATATTTACTCAGATAAGCTATTTTTTATTATATTTATGAGACTAATTTGTATATTGATCGTACAAAATATTGTATATGAGCATGATAACAAGGATTAAAGTTAACTCAAATGTGAGGTAAGACAAACAAAGCTATATAGCATTGATTATAATACACAATCACCTTTCTTTAAATTTTTATAGTATATTCAACATGATTAAGTTACATGAAATGCCGAATTTGATAAATTTATAAATTAGTGTGTCGTAGAAAAAGAAATTTATACTAGTTATGAATAATTATTATAAGCCCATAGTATTGTTACATTATAAACTTTGGTTGGTATTTTATTTACAATGGAGAGAGGAAACCAACATTGATCACAAAATGAACAGTTAGCTCATGAGCCAATATGTAATATTAAAATACATGTAAGATATTATGTAAATAGATTTAAATTTAACAAGCAAAAATATAGGTGTAGTTTATATATCATTAATATTAGAGTTTATGTAAAAGAAAGAGAGTATGATAACCTAAAATTTGACTTTTATGCAATGTTATGAAAAGAAATGATTGAGTTAGATTATATTAGGCATAATATAATGTTATTTAACTATGATTACTATGAAAATTTTAAAAGAGGACTCAATATTGATCATTACAGAGTTATTCAAATTAAATATAAATATAAACTTATGAGTTAGGAGCTATTTACATTGACAACATTAGTTCATCAATTTTATTATGTAAGTTACCCATATGAGCATAGAGACATTGGTGAATAATTGATAATTTATTGGCTTATTTCATGGGATAAATATGATGGTCCTTAATAAAAAATAAATAATACTATGGTCAAAATATTACTAAGAAACTACATACTTGACAAATTGTACATCCCTGTTAATCAAGCTTGGTGATCCAAATTCTTATCCCTTATGGGATAAGTGAGGAGGTGTAAAAAATGTTTAATACTTGATACATCGCACAAAAGACTTATATTGATATTTAAATTTTAAGAATATATATAACAATGATTTATCTAATGGAAGAATTTAATAAAGAGGATTTTAATACAATATACAAAGTTGATTTAATAAACAAGGATGATGGATTTGAATATTTTGCAAATATAAGATGTAAAAAAAAAATTATTTATTATGTAAGTTAGTTATCTCTCAATATTTAATTTTTTAAATTAATAATGTAATTTGAGTTGTTTAAGTATCTTTAAATAAATTGATATAATATTAATTATTTTAATTATATTTAATATTTAATTTTCAATACATTCTTGTAAGTAATTGATTTAACACTTTGTATTTATGTTTTATTTGTGTATATCATAAATTTAATACATGCCTAAAATAAATAGTGGAAGTATAGGGTGGATGGGGATATTAAGATCATGTGGCATGGAAGTATAGCTCTTTGAGCTAGGGTGGTATCGAGCCCTCTACACGACGGAGAGTCTCAACAGTGTTTTTTTGGTTTTCCCATAATAATTCAAATTAATTTACTAATACCATTTTTGTTTCTTTTGTAACCTCATATTCATATGATTATAAGGGCTATAATGAAGTACTTTAATGATGATTATACACATCCTTAATCATTTAAAGCTCTTATCATCCTCACCATATATGCAATGTTATAGAAGCAAGCACTTTGAGGTACATTTTATTTTATTTTATTCATGAAGGATGATTGGGAGATGATAATGGAGGGTGTCTTACTTAGACCTTTAATGTTGCTCATAAAGACGCCCTCAAGAAAATAAATACATAACATATAAGTAATATAAAAGGATATAAGCCTTGTTAGATATGTGGCATTATGTGAGATGACCTGATCTTATGTTGACCTAGTGAGGACTAGCAAAATAGTATATGGCTAGCTTCTTTTATTATCTCATTTTCAAGAAATAGGCCATCATTAAATATCCATGTGGTCAATTTTCTTCATCATTACATTAGACATTGTATAACATTAGTGATATTTAAAATTTGAAATGTATTGAATATAAAAATATTAAAATGAATGCCTTATTATAGTGACCCATTTTTTATTCATACTGGGAGAAAGAAATGCAATATTTTCTGAATTCCAGCATATCATGAATAATATATTTAAAGATTATTTTAAATATATTTTAGTTTATATTGATGATGTGCATGTATTTTCAAATACTATTGAAGAGTATTTTTTAGTCCAAAGGGCACAGTAAAAGTAGTTTAGTGATCCAATCTTTTATTTGGATCTTCCAATAACCAAATTTTAAATCAAATTTTGAAAATATTTTTGCATTATGCAATCTATGTAATAAATCCCTTTTATTAGGAATAGGATACCTAATCCATTTTAAAACTTTATTTAGCGGCTTGTAATTAATTACAAATTGTGGTCTCCCTCTTTTCTTTTCTGCCGAATTCATGACATAAAATACGGTATAGCTCTAGGATGAGTAGGATTGTCAAATTATTCCTTTCTTTAATAAATCGACAATTTTTTGCTTTACATAAATCAAGATAGTCGCTTCATTTGACAAGGATGAGCTTTAGTGGGGATGTCGTTCATTGAAATTGTCAATGTATGGAGCTCCATAGAATGAGTTTTTCTTTCCTAGAAAGTAATAGGATTATCTCCACAAACTTCAGTATGAAATTCTTGGAGACAATTCTTTATTTTCTCTTGTATTTGAGGCAAAGAAATACGTTGTGTAATAGTTAGATCAACAATTTCTTCTTTTAAATAATTGATATGCATAGACTTATTTTTGAGTCTATTCATTTCATTTATTATAATCTCTTTTGGATTAGTGATAAAATGGAATGTGATTTTTTTATTCCAAAGAAAATACTATATTCCCGTATCATCAATTCTAGTAATAAACATTATTTTGAGTAGAAACGGAGTTCCTAAAATAATATGTTGAGTTAAATTTTTAACAAGAATAAAATGTATTAGTATAAAAATTATCTTGACACATGGTAACAGATCATAATTTGTATTTAATTTGTATGGACTCACCATCGGCAGCTTTTAACCTGTGGCTAGTTTTTTCAAATATTTAGAAGGAATAATTCCTTCCTAAATACAATTTAAATCTCCTCCACTATCAATCAAAGCAGTTAGATTTGGTAAAATAAATTCTTTATTTATAATTAATTTAATGAAAATATACCATTTTTGGTATATTACCTTTTGAATATTTTATAAAGTCTGGCTCTTGATTAGAATAGGCCTCAAGATTTTCAAACAATTGGGCATCTTTTGATTTAATTCAAGATCCATAAGATGCCCATTCATCAGACCTTGCTCAACTTTTAATTATTAAACTTCCATTTTCAGTTGCTTTAATTCAGATTTTAATTCTATTAAAGTAACTGAAGAGGATGAACTGGCCTCGGCTCTTCTTCTATATACTTCAGACATGGAGTATATAGGGGGTTTTAATTCAAATTTTTCCAGTTTATTCTTCTTCTTATCATCATTAAGAAGACTAATAAGTTTATTGCGGGTCGAAGTGTCTTTGACTTGTGCTAAGAGTTGAATTAATTGGTCCTTTTGCTCAATTGTGAGCATATATAGACCTGTCATATTAATTATTTTTTATAATAATCTACCTATTTGGAGGATTTGCAATAGTTAGATTTATCCGAATCAGAGGAGTTTTCATCTTCATCTAATTCTTTTTCAGAATCAGAGGAAGTAAGTAGTATCTTCATTAGGGTTTGTTTTAACCCTTCATCAATCTGAAGTTCACTTAACTTCTTCTTGATCATACATCGTTTCCATAGTGACTTGTATGATCACATTTATAATATTTTATTTCTCTTGTCTCTTTGATTTTAGAACAAGAGGGATGAGGATGTTTAGATTTATGCAATTTCTCACATTTATTTTTATGTGATTTTTCACGCTTAGGAAAGACAATCTTTTTTATTTTTCTATATATTTGGAAGATAAAAGACGTACCTGAGGATCACAGTTGAATTGATCACAGAATTCACCAAGCTATTTTCGCTCAAGCAGATGTTCCCTTTTCATTTGATCTTTTAATTTAAGATCAGAACAAATAACTAATTCTGTTTTAATACGAGAAAATAAGGTTTTCATATGTGAGAGTTTCATATGGAATGGTTCTGTCATAAAGACGGAGAGTAGCTTTGACCTTTTCAGCAAAAAGGTTGGGAAGACCTTCAATGAATTTTTGTTTTCAATGAAGGCTATTGGCATCATAAAGCGTCATAACATGTGCCAAAAAAATATCCTTGTACCATCGAAAATGGGTTAAGGATGGACATCTTAATTTTTGGAGTAAGGAGAGTTTTTTCTCCTTGATCTCCAATGGATCCAGCAAAATGATCTATAATCATTTGAAGAAGAGTATAGACCGAATTTTCATTGGATTTTTGTTAAGATCCTTAGTGCTTAAGTCAATTTCACTAAGAAGGTCATCCTTTTGAGGAACAACAAGAAAATTATCCCACCATCCTTTCAGAACACCAGAGAATCCTGAAATAATGACACGAGTGACAATATGAGGTTTTACTGCTGCTTAATGTCTAGATTGAATAGTAGTAGTGAACATAAGCATTGTGAAGGGTATGAATGATTTGATGTTCAGAGAATCCATCAATATTCCATTCATAGAGGGAATCTCTATCATAGGAATTTCCTATGAAATGGGTATCCTCCTCAAATAATTGATCATGAGTTATAATAATATCTTTCCAAAATTTTCTTGGGATAAGAATGTTTTTGGATATCAAAAGAAGGATGTGAATCTTGTAATTCTTGAAAAAGGGTTTGAACATTTTCAACATTACTTTGTTGATTAGTTCGATCAGAATCAGCTGAGGATTCTTCAGAATTTTCATCTAACTAATCGATTTCCTCAAGAGCTCCCACATAATGTTCTTTTAAGTTTAGGATCAACTTTTGGATGTCTTCAGAAGAGGGTCCTAACTGTAAAAATAATTTAGGAGGAGGTTGAATAAAAGGTTTCACAAATGGGTTCTCACTTGTGGAAGGTTTTTCAAATGCTTTACTAGTTTCTGGGTTAGGAGCCTTCTGTTAATAACCTAATCAATTTTAGTTTCAAGGATAAAAAGATGATTAACTATTATTTGAAGTATACTATTACTATAATTAAGCTGCTTAATTATATTAATGAATTCTTTCAAAATTTGTAGATCAGAACTTATTTTTTTGAAAGTCACAAATTCTAAAATTTTATCATCCACCATTTTTGTCACTGATGGAGGATAAGAGGATTCAATAATTTTCTCTTGCTCAGTTTGTTATTTTTTGGTAGATAGGATGACAACTTGAGCAGATTGAGGGTAGCATCTGTAAAACCAAGCTACAAAAGGAATAGTTATTTTGGCTTGACTATTTCTTTTTCTTAAAAATATAAATCGATATCTCAGATTGGTTTTAGAGGTTTTCTATACCAAGTGAAAGTGCTCTTAGGTTGGAAGTATTTCTTCAGAACCACTTCTTTAGTCTTAGAACCAATTTTGTAGCTCATTAAGAATAAAGTTCATTTCAGATTGGGTGGGAGATTGATTTTCTCTCACTGGATGATAAATATGATTTTGATTTAGGTGAAGTTCCTCGATTGATGGTTCAGGGGTTTGAGAACCATCCGATCTAGACTTCACAGAGGTTTTAGAAGGGATAGAAACCCTAGAAAGTGTGATAGATCAACGAGGGTTGAACCTGACTTCAACATCACCTTCAGCCATCTGAATTATTTGATCGATATCTGGATTAATGGAAGGTCTTGGTGTGACCATGGATGGCATTGTCCATGAGTCTAGAAATATTATCTCATTCCATTTAATCACTCTATTAGTATCTATATATGATGCTGATAGATTTGTTTTGATTAAAGTAGTTTGTTCAACTGGCTGAATAGCTTTCTGAACTCTAGGATTTAAAGTATTTAAAATTTGAAAATAAATTCTAAAAATGAAAGCAATAGTTTCTGAGCCTAGGAGAAAATCGTGTCCATAAAGCTGTAAGTGTAGCTTTATAGCTTCAAATAAGTTTATATCAGATAGAGATAAACTTAGATTGGGTTAGGTATTGAAGTAAACTGGCCCATGACATAGGCTAGTGTCAACACACTCATAAGAGATTGAGCCCAATTGAGACATCTGTCATCTCTTAAGCTAGCTAAGATGGAAGACTTTAATCCTTTAAGGATTAAAGGTTTAAATGCTATTTGTATTATTCCTATATGGATATATTTGAAGTCTTGCATATATTTCTATAAATATTTATAAGTTAATAGATAAATGGTTTTATCTATTTGATCTATTGTAATGGTTTATTCACGATTTTAATCGAAGTATTTCCCTTAAAATCAAAGGTTCCAAATTGATAAATATTGGATTTATCAATCTTTGATAGAGACCATTTATTTATGTCTTCTTCATTTAAGGGAAACTCTATCATTTCAGAGTTCTTGATTAAATTATTATTTTTTCTAATCGTAAGATTAGAAGATACTTCAGAAGAAGTAGAAGCCATTGAACCAGGGAGGAGAGAGGAAGATGATGTAAAGAAAGTTCTTAACTAATCACCACCTAGGGATACAATAAACTAAGTGCAAACCTCCACCAGAGAGTTATCCAAAATAGTCAACAAAAATAGGACTTACTAGCCTGATAATCATCAACGCAGGGATTTATGGCCATTTGCGATGAAGTCAGGATAAAGCCATGGGAGGGATGAACAAAGTTCTGGTTCATCCAAAGCATGGCGATAGATTAAGAGAATTTCACTAACATCCTGCCTGGGAATTACCCCATTATGGCAAATCTCACACCAAGATATATGTAACAAGGTTTATTATTAAAACTTAGAAAACTTCCATGAAGAGTTGACAGAAAGAAGCAAAATTGAAGGGAGTACACAAGAAAGCAGAAGAGAGGAGGAGAAGGAAAAAAAAAACTAAGCACACCAAATACATAGATGGAGCCTCCTTAAATAGATGTGGAGGTAGAAGAGAAACTTTGGTTAGCCACTAAGCAAAGGTACAATAATGGATAGAATAATTACTGTCGTAGTGGAGTCAATAATGTGGCTACTTTTGAGTTGGAAAGTAGCATTACTTCGTCTGGTGGGAATACTTTTGTGATGTAAAGTAGATTTCCTTCTTTGGTGAAGATAATAATATTATCCACTTTTGCACTGGAAAGCAAAATGGAATCAATAATTTTGATAAAGAAGATCACTTTAGAGCTATAAAGTGATTCAATAATTCTGCTACTTTTAGGCTGGAATCCACTAATTTTTGCTAGTGGATTCGATGTCGATGTTGCTGGATGACTCACCACTATCACAGATGTAGATAGGGTGATTGAACACCTTGGCGAGCTAATTTTCATAGATTTTCTTAAGACGATCCTTATGTTGAGTCTCATTTTCATGAGGGTATTATCTTTTGATGCTCTGAAGAACTTCATCGACTGATAACTCAAAATCAATAGTCTTTTGAGGAATCGTTGTCTCAAAATATGATTTGATAATGACCTTGATTTGCTTGAGCTTGTCCTCAATGCTAATCGAGTTCCACCATTTTAGCAGAAATTATCTTTGGAGGACCAATTGATTAAAGGGGGTCCTTTCCAAGTGTTATGTTCTCCAAATCCATGAGATTTGGCAATCTGTGAAGAAGTGGGCAAGATTTTGCCCTTAAATCATTTTTCTTAGATTAATAGCCCACATTTTGGGGGTAGCTTCCATCCAATCATTGAAAATTTCTTTTATTGATTCTGAAAGAATATTTAGTTCATCTCCGAAATAGTTTCACCATCTAAAGAACCATACTGGAGGATCTTTGTTGATAATATCTTTGTTCATTATGAACATCCATGAATGTCTTCTTTTATCATTAAGGAGGAAGAAGGCTTTCATCATAACTTGAACATAGCACCAATAATTTATGCCAATTTTATATTATAAATTATTGGACAAGAAGATAGTTTTTTCCCGGAATGGAGTTAACCCCATTTGTGTTGATGAAAATTTTTTTGTATAACACATTTGCTATACAGAATTGTATGGTTCATCTGATCACGAACATGATTAATTTCAACAAACTTTAGTTGTGTTAAAATTTTCTCATAATTTTCTCGAGAGAGATTAGATTCAAATGGGAAAGGATTATTTCCAAGTATCTTTCAAATAGAGCCTACGGATTATTGATTGAATAATCAGAGGGATTAATTTCAAGAATATTTTATTTTACTTCTTTGGAGAAGTTTTGCACAACGACATCTTTAAGGGATGGTGTTGTAGCTTTAGAAGTTTTGCCCTTTTCAACCATAGTTGAAGAGGATGTGCCATATAGATATGTCTTTAAATCGATCATGCCAACCGTTGAGTTGGGATCGGAATTGGCGAGCCAACCGCATGCTCCGCAAAAGGAAGGACCACCTCTTAGGAGGGTCATTTCTCATGGGTGTTCCACCGATCATCCTCTACAAGAATTCACATGTTAGAAAATCAGAAAGAGAATTTTTATTACCTTTCATGAATTCAATGTTGAAATCAAATGCTGAAAGTTGCGTCCGCCATGATGCAAAAATTTATTTTGAAACCAATATTTTCACATCTTGTTTGATAATGTATTTGACTGAGGAACAATCAATATGTAGAATAAAATATTGATTGAGAAGATCATCTTGAAATTTAGAGATGCATTTTACAACAGAAAGTATTTCCCTTTTTATAATGGAATACTTTTTTGAGTGGGGTTTGATCTGCCAGAAATAAAGCGAACTAATTCTATTCTTTAGAATTCTTTCGCTATTTTAGGATACTATCATAGCCTTGATCATAGGCATCAGTTTCAATAATTTTAAAACTGTTGGGGTCCGCAAGATTAAGATAGGGAAGATTTTTGACCATTTTCTTTAATTTTGCACATTGCCATGGTATGGATAATAATTTTTTCTTGCTCAGTTTGTCATTTTTTGATAGATAGGATGACAACTTGAGCAACTTGAGCAAATTGAGCGTAGTATCTGCAAAACTAAGCAACAAAAGGAATAGTTGCTTTGACTTGACTATTTTTTTCACTCATTTTCTCAAAATATAAATCAGATATCTCGAGACATTGGTTTTCAGAGGTAAAACTTCTATACCAAGTACAAAAGTTGTTGTACTTAGGTTGGAAGTAATCCTTCAGAACCACTTCTCTAGTCTTAGAATCGATTTTGTAGTTTATTAAGACTAAAGTTCATTTCAGATGGAGTGGAAGATTGATTTTCTCTCACTAGATGATAAATATGATTTCAATTTAGGTGAAGTGCCTCGATTGATGGTTCAGGGGTTTGAGAACCATCCGATTTGGACTTCACAGAGGTTTCAGAAGGGATAAAAATCCTAGGAAGTGTGATAGATCGACGAGAGTTGAACCTGACTTCAACGTTGCCTTCAGCCGTCTGAATTATTTGATTGATATCTTTATTAATGAAAGGTCTTGGTGTGACCGTATATGGCATTGTCCATGAGTCTAGAAATACTATCTTGTTCCATTTAATCTCTGTTAGTAGCTATATGTGATGCTAACAGATTTGTTTTGATTAAACTAGTTTGTTAAACGACTTTACGAACTCTAGGATTTAAAGTCAAAAATGAATTCTGAAAATCAAAGCAATAGTTTTTGAGCTTGGGAGAAAATCGTATCCATAAAGCTATAAGTGTGTAGCTTTATAGCTTTGAATATGTTTATATCGGATAGAGATAAACTTAGATTGGAAAAGTATTGAAGTAAATTAGCCCATAACATAGGCTAGTTTCAGTAACACTCATAAGAGATTGAGCCCAATTGAGTCATCTTCCATCTCTTAAGCTGGCTAAGATGGAAGCATTTAATCCTTTAAGGATTAAAGGTTTAAATGCTATATGTATCATCCCTATATGGATATATTTGAAGTCTTGCATATATTTCTTCAAATCTTCATAAGTTAATAGATAAATGGTTTTATCCATTTGATCTATTGTAATGGTTTGTTCAACAGTTTTAACCGAAGTCTTTCCCTTTAAAATCAAAGGTTCCAAATTGATAAATAATGGATTTATCAATCTTTGGTAGAGACCATTTATTTAGGTCTTCTTCATTTAAGGGGAACTCTGCCATTTTAGAGTTCTTGATTAAATTATTATTTCTTCTAATCGTAAGATTAGAAGATACTTTAGAAGAAGTAGAAGCCATTGAACTAGAGAGGAGAGAGAAGATGATGTAGAGAAAGTTCTTAACTAATCACCACCTAGGGATAAAACAAACTAAGTGCAAACCTCCACCAGAGAGTTATCCAAAATAGTCAATAAAAATAGGACTTACTACCCTGATAATCATCAACGCAGGGATTTATGGCCATTTGTGATGAAGTCAGGATAAAGCCATGGGAGATGAACAAAGTATTGGTTCATCCAAAGCATGGTGATAAATTAAGAAAATTTAATCAAGAACTCTGAAATGACAGAGTTCCCCTTAAATGAAGAAGACCTAAATAAATGGTCTCTACCAAAGATTGATAAATTCATTATTTATCAATTCGAAACCTTTGATTTTAAGGGAAAGACTTCGGTTAAAATCGTTGAACAAACCATTACAATATATCAAATGGATAAAACCATTTATCTATTAACTTATGAAGATTTGAAGAAATATATGCAAGACTTCAAATATATCCATATAGGGATGATACTGATAACATTTAAACCTTTAACCCTTAAAGGATTAAATGCTTCCATCTTAGCCAGCTTAAGAGATGACAGATGTCTCAATTGGGCTCAATCTCTTATGAGTGTTGTTGAAACTAGCCTATGCCATGGGCCAGTTTACTTTAATACCTTTCCCAATCTAAGTTTATCTCTATCCGATATAAACTTATTTGAAGCTATAAAACATTCTGACTTTATGGATATTTCTCCCTTTGAAACTATTGCTTTGATTTTTAGAATTCATTTTTGAATTTTAAATACTTTAAATCCTAGAGTTCAAAAAGCTGTTCAGCCAGCCGAACCAACTAGTTTAATCAAAACAAATCTGTTAGCATCACATATAGCTACTAACAGAGTGATTAAATTGAACGAGATAGTATTTCAGACTCATGGACAATGCCATCTAGGTCACACCAAGACCTTCCATTAATCAAGATATCGATCAAATAATTCAGTGGCTGAAGGCAACATTGAAGTCAGGTTCAACCCTCGTCGATCTATCACACTTCCTAGAATTTCTATCCCTTCTGAAACCTCTGTGAAGTCCAGATCGGATGGTTCTCAACTTCTTTAAATCAAATCATATCATCCGGTGAGAAAATCAATCTCCCACTCCATCTGAATTGAACTTTAGTCTTAATGAGCTACAAAATTGGTTCTAAGACTAAAGAAGTGGTTCTGAAAAAATACTTCCAACCTAAGTACGATAACTTTTATACTTGGTATAAAAGTTTTACCTCTAAAAACTAACATCTCGAGTTATCTGATTTATATTTCGAGAAAATGAGTGAAAGAAATAGTCAAGCCAAAGCAACTATTCCTTTTGTTGCTTGGTTTTGCAGATACTAAGCTCAATCTACTCAAGTTGTCATCCTATCTTCCAAAAAATGGTAAACTGAGCAAGGAAAAATTATTGTATCCTCTTATCCTCCATCAGTGACAAAAATGATGGATGATAAAACTTTAGAACTTGCAGCTTTCAAAAAAATAAGTTCTGATCACAAATTCTAAAGGAATTCATTACTATAATTAAGCAACTTAATTATAGTAATAGTATACTTCAAATAATCACTGATCATCTTTTTAGACTAGAAACTAAAATTGATTAGGTTATTAACATGTATGATATCTTAACTTTGGACTTCTTTCCATTAAGATTATAGTGAATATGGTTATAATGCAAATATGATAACTCTAAGAAAATATTACTTTTTTATATAATTGTTTTCTTACAAAAGACCTTCAACTTATGCTTGTCATTATGAAAAAGTAAAATTTTCATCATGACCAATGTCAATAAAAGTTGAAGTTATTTCTTAAGGAGTATATTGCAAATTAGTAAAATTATGTGTCTCCATAGAAGTTCAATCACATGAAGGCTTAAAGATGACTTATTTATTTGCATTTATTTTATCAAGAAACACAGGGTCCTTGAATCCCAAGATAATAGCATGTATTGATAGGGTATGAGTATATCGATTACAGAGAACACATTTTAATTAATATATCATAATATGTCAAGTGTTAATATTTTATTGGTTTGTTGATTTGATTAAGGATGGTCATACTACATTGATGTCAAGCACTTAGTTTTAAAGGTAATTAAGATGTTATGTATAAACCTACATTGTCTTGTGCAAATAGCTTAAGATGAGGATTTGGAGATTGGAAACTTATGTTGAATAAATGAGGATAAACTTAAACATTTAGAATGATGTTAGG